>VZRZ01001796.1:0-102474 GCA_013398175.1 Climacteris rufus | reverse complement strand
AAAAAAAAAAAAAAGACCAAAACTATGGGCGAGGCACAACATATTTTTCCTGAATGGTTTCAACATACAATATCATTTGAACTACAGCTGCCTTTGCAGAACTTCAGTGATGCCTAATAAGTTGTTCTGAGTACAGATAACATCCCTTAAAATAGTAAAAAAAATAAAATCAATAAAAAGGGAGGTGGGGAGAGGAAATCTGGACCTCCTGATCCGTTCTGTACAAACAGAAGACATGCCCTGTAGCTCCCACAAATCGGAAGAGCTCTCTGGGAGTGTGCACAAGCTGGTTTGGTGTATCCGCGCCCGAAGCAGCAGCAGTGTCACGTAACAGACATCTTCCCACGGCCAAGCCGGCCGGCGCAGCCGCGCGTTCTGCGCGGCATCTGGGCACGCCGAGCCATCGGCTCCTCTCCGGGGAGCGGAGCAGGCTCGGTTATTAATGACCGCTGAACAGGCAGCACCATGTCAGTGTGACAGTCGAGCGGCTGAACCATGCACCACTAACCACCATGGAAACAAGGAGAAACAAGAGCAGCTAGCGAGCATCTCTCTCCCCCCCCCCTCTTCTCTCTCCACTGGATTGCGAGCCTCAGACAGGCAGGCAGCAACAGCGCTTTGGCAAAGGCAAGAGATCTCAGCTGGCAGCACAGAGTCCCTCATGCTGTAGGATATCAATAGATACATCTTTGTATCACAGACTGTTAGACACACGCACGCACACCGCTCACACCCATACATACATGTATGCACATCTATTCAGACTCTGGCTTTAATACAAGTATGTCGCTACCTGAACTAAGGATTCAAAATTACTGAGATGCAAGAACTCTTCCAGCTCTGAAACTACTCTTATTATAGGGTAAGTTCCTCTTTATTTTCAATTTTACCCTGATTTTCATCTTAACTTATATATTCTTTCCCCGTGCCTCTTTCTGTAAAGTTATTTTATCAGCATATTTTCACATTTTACTTTCTGAACAGAAATGCAAATGCAATTTCCTTTTATGCCAGACATAATCTAAATATGCTTGCAATAGTATCAGATTTGTGCATTTGTTAGCTTGAAAGAACATCAAAGGATAAAAAATTATAAATGTTTCCACTGATGTTTCAGATGCAAATTCAAATTAAACAGTTGCTCAGTGTTTTGAAACCAATAAAACAAAATACAGGACAGCCTCCTTTCTTCTCTCCAGTGCTAGGATTAAGGGAAATGCTGTTTATGTCAGGACCTAAAAACCACTGAGCAGTGAGGCTGAATGAGCATATCACAAACAGTTATTGAATTTCTGCCAGGCTACATCTTAAGGATTGTAGCAAATGACTTCGCTTAAAAGCATCCCCTTTCCAGTCAGAAGGGATAGCGTGAATGTCTGATTACTGATGCAGCTGGGACGGACACATTAGGTAAAAAGGATCACATTAAGCAGAAGAGTTCTAATCTTCTTTGGTAATTAACAGGATCTCAGCAGGGTGCCTCTAAAGTATATTTACATGTAAGGAGACTGGTTAAAGCCATCACTATAAAAGCTTTGCTTGTTTTAGTATAGGCAGGCTCAGACCTGTTTGTCTTTCCTTTCCATGTCTTTGTTTTCACATGTCTAGCCAGAGTTTTTGCCCAGCACTGATGTTGAAAAAGAGAACCCAACATAGGGGGATGGAGGAGGCAGCAAGTGTAGGGGGATAGAAAAATACCAGTGATTTTCTATTTAACCAATTTAATCAACATAAAATTTCAGGCTAGCATTACAGTTGTCTAATGTGCTTGTGTTTATGCATGTCATTTCTTTCATGCAATATAAGAGTACCTCAGTATCCCCTCAGATGAAAACACAGTAAAGTGCACCAGCATGGATCTGTGATTCATGCATCAGTGGAAGACAGATTTTTCTTTACACCATGAAAAAGATCAAATACCAGAAAAGGTTAGCCATCTAATGAATGCTTCAAAGTGAAAAAATTACAATCTGCATCTTCCCATATGCTTTTGTTTGCTTTTTAAAGTACTACATCTGTATTAAAAATGCCTCGGTATTTAGATTATTTCTCCTACCCCTTTTACTTCCTTCAGCCCACTCACTCCTGTACATTCTGGAGAACATCATAAAGAATCTGTTCCTTTGCATCAATGTAATTATTTGCTAGTAATTTTAGAGTTACTGTGTTCTGAGAAACAAACACTGTGAAACAACCATCAACAGATAGCCACTAGCTTTAAGTCTGCCACCTTTCCAAAAATGTCAGGAAATGGGTAGCTTAACAGTATGTATGGTAAGAAGTCAATTAATTCAGGTGACCTTTGTAAAGGGTGACAATAAAGCAGCTCTGACAATATGTCACAGCATTTGACATTCCCTCTAGAAAAATGAATGAGCTTAAGATGAGGTTTTCTTTTCAGAGTACAAAATGAAAGGTATTGAAGCATTAGCTCTTGCTATTGGCAAGCCTCCTTCCTCTATTTTGGATGGTCTATGAAACCTGTTTAAAGCAAGCTGGGTTATTTTATCATGGGAAACACAATCTCTGGTCTAACTAATTAAATATCCTGTTTTCATTCACATTGTATGTGCACTTTACTTGTTAAGAATTTCCAGCTCCTGGTTTGAATTTTCACAAAATTTGCTATAAAATAAGTAGAGAAAAGCCGATTCTTATCTCTTCATGCTATGTGCAAAGGACTACTCAGAGGAAACTTTTTCTACATGCCCTGGTAGCTGCTCAGCTTTTCTGAATCTTTATCCTTACTCATTTTTAATGTAGAAAATAAATAAATATGAGTAACTTTACACAAATGCATCTTGGGTTTTGCCACATATACTCTAATGTGCTACTTTAAAATATTATGTAGATATGCCAAAGAGTTTTAGAAAAATGTGGCCATTTCAATGATGTAGATGCTGTAGATGCAGCATCTCGGTACACAGCATAGACACTCTTAACCAGCAAAGCAGGCAAAATGTATGGTGACTGTATTTTGGTTAATATTCCCTCAAAGCTCCTGCAATAATGTTGTAGTGTCAGAAAACGACTGGCTGATGTTGTTATGGTAACCCCGAAGTCCCGCCTCTCAGGGTGGCAGCTCTGAACACGACATCAGAGCATGCCTGTTTGGAGTACCCTGAAGTGGGTGAGTACTTCATTTTTGCACCAGAATTAGACCAGATCAACTAAGCAACATTGTTACTTGTAATGCAGATCAAAAATATAATGTATAACCTTTGTAAACTGATCAAGATTGAGCAGCTTATGAAAATACGTCCTGCGAATCACTTGAGATCACTTGTCCCTTGACACTAGAAAACCAAATTAAGTATTTGCAAGAGAACAAACCTTTTAGCAGTGCTGGAGCCACTTTCTTTGACTCTTGACTGTAACCTGTATTATATTAGTAATTATTCTACAAGTAAACCAAAAGCTTTGCTGCATGGTGACAATCACTCTTAACTACAGTTAGACTGGTGTTTAATAGCCAACTTCTAGAGCATTAAAACAATAGAAGAAGATAAGCAGTAGAAAACAAAGTTTTTCAGTCAAGCTCTACCATTGAAAGAAAAGTCACCACTGAGAGAAAAATGAAACAGTTTTTTGAACTATAGATAGATGGTTTTAGTGATTTACAGTACAAAATTATTTTAGTTAATTCCTACATTCTTTCTTCAGATAGTACAGTTAGAAGCTGAAAGAAAACTCTTGATAAAGACATTGTGAGAAACTATCTTAACAAACCCTTTCATGTCAAATTCCACAAACTCTGCTTAATATCAAATAGCAAAAATTGTCAATGAAAAACCAATTTCACATGTAGTGCTCAAGGAACTATTTTGTGAAGACAAAGAATGGACAGTTTCTAAAATTTTTCTGAAAATCAAAAATCAGATATTTTCTCATTTTTTTAATGAAATAAGCTTTCTACAAGCCTCCATACTACTTTAAAAGTATTAACTCTCATTCTAACAACACAACAAGCAATTAAAATCCTTTACTTTACTGAAAGGAAAATGCCAGTAAAATTTGAGAAGAAACAGTAGTGACAGATGTCATTAGAAAGGTCATTAAATACATTAGTATTAAGAGAAAAATCAATTCTTCTCATTACAACTGTAATGTAACTGTAAAAAGGAATTACTGTGCCTTTGACTTATTCAACTGACCAGTCCACATACTGTTAAAAGCCATTATTGTGAAATGGTGTAGTTCATAAAGAACTTATTTAAATAAATGGTACAACCTTCAGTGTCATACACAATATATATAAATAATTTCATCAATGTTTCCTCAATAAATGTGTATCCTCAACTGAACTAAAATGATAAAGGTTTATTAGCACAGCATGTGGAGCTATACTCATCTGCACCAGAGAAATATCCAATATGGATGTCAGTAAGATTAGTCCACATTGAGTTCTTCGTGGAGTAGCTGAATGTGACACTTTGTAAGAAAGGACATTTTCATGAGGGCAAAATACAAACTACTTTTGCAATTTTCCTTGATCCAATTACCCTCTTCCAACAGGATTTCATATTCTTTATACCTGAAACATGGTGCTGTATTACAATCAACCATAATA
This sequence comes from Climacteris rufus, assembly GCA_013398175.1. Classification (NCBI taxonomy): domain Eukaryota; kingdom Metazoa; phylum Chordata; class Aves; order Passeriformes; family Climacteridae; genus Climacteris; species Climacteris rufus. The sequence continues at coordinate 97,904 of VZRZ01001796.1, read as the reverse complement.
CAAGCTACAGGCATGCTCTCACCCCTAGCATTCACCAAACTGCTTACTCTTCTGCAAAGCAAAAGCAAATGCAGACATTAAAATAATGGGATAGTTTCACTTTATAGAAACAAATTTATACAGCATATCCTTGAAACAACTATCATTCATTTAGAAATCATGCTATTTCACAAAAGATTTATCTCAACTCTTTCAGCTTGGCCACAAGCAGCAATGGTCTAATTCAAAGGAAATAAATAAGATCTCTGTATCCCCATTATTTCTATTTGGTTGCAGTATTTCTGGAATTCATTGAAGCATCTGCCCCAAATTTAATGGTAGTTTAACTCTACTGACCTCTGTATTAAAGAAGAAAAGAATTTTTGCCTCTTATTTTTGCTCCCAACTCCCACAGTCTCAGTTAAACTGGGAAATGCTTTTTGACAACATTGGCACAAAAGAAATAATTTAGCTGTTCTCTTTCCTATATAAGCATCTGCATTTAGAGGTAAACACTGCAAAGCTGAATAAAATGCTACAGGGAATACTTTTTCAAAGTGTCTACTGATTGTTAGTACTAGCCCAAGAGTCTCTTAATAGCCATTTCTTGTTATGCAAATAGCAACCAGTCTGCCAGGAAATACTTTAAATTCTCTATAACATTTGGCATACAAAGGTAAGAGTCTTAGCTGTACCAAAAGTCCCTGGACATCCAGCTACTAATACAGGGGGAAAAAAAAAAAAAAAAAAAAAAAAAAAAAAAAAGAAAAAAAAATTATTTTTTATACAATTATGTGTCTAGGGATCAGACAATTTTGGAAATTACCTATTGAATACATTATAGAATAATAAACCAGAATAAGCATGGTGTAAGAGAACACACAATGAAGAACAAAGTTGTGCTTTCAGACATTTTTTTTTTCAATTGCCATAGTACTCTATGGTATAATATCCTTTTATACCATCATCCAGGATGAAAAAAGATGAATCTCCAAATTCTTTTAAAAAGCAACACGATGGCCAGACATTACTAGGGATCTTCTACTGTAGTGTTGAGAGGTTAAAGAAAACTAGATTGGTTAGTCTTGTCATGGTGCTAAAACTAAAAGTCATCCTTACTTGAGATAGCACAAGATATATATCCCTGATTTGGGAGGCATTTTTAAAAGTTCAGTTATGGAACTCATTCCCCGAATAAGGATAAACACAAATGTCTCCTACTTCTACTTTACAATACTGGCACATCTCTGTTGAAAACAGAGATATATATGTGTCGTTATTTATATCATATTTATGTGATTTATTCAGTACCTAAAGACCTAATAAAATTTTTCATCTTGACAGGAATAATTTTTATGTGAAAATAGAAACTTTTCTCAAATATTTTAGCAAGTGGCACAGTAGCTGTAAACAGAAAGACTAGAGAGAGACACATTTGTTTCTTCACCCCAAGCTCATTCTTATTGCCAAGTTCTCTCAAGTCACTGAAGTTCCTCTCCCCTCTGGAAAGCAGTTTTCTCTAGAGGTCATGTCAAGCATCAGCAATTTTTGCAGATGACACTTAACAGTGAGCTAATTCACACAAGTGCAGTACATTGCAGTGCAGTGCAGTGCAGTTTCCACCAAAGTGCAGACTTACCTGCTAAGCTCCCCACCCCAGCTGGCTCCATGTTGCTTGCCACAGAAGCAGCTGAGAGACAGGAGAGCCCACGCTGGCCAAGGCTCACACGGGGGCTGAACCTTCCAGAAAACAACTCTTTTCTGTGTAACAACTACTAAAGTAATACTGCTCTCTTTTGTGTGTCCCATACAATACACAAAATCAGGCAGTGCTGTAAAAATTCTTCCTCCCTCTGCACTACAAAAGGATGTTTCTGAAACAATTCAATTAATTTATGAAGCACAGTCTTTTTTTCTTATCCAATTCTAAACAAACAAAAAAAAGCCTTTCATACTAGAAAATAAAATTACAGTCAAGTGGTGCTTCATTACCACTGTAGCTTGAGGGACATTATCTGCACAACTCCTATTTAATACCACTTTACTTAGGTTATCTTCTAAGCATAACACTAAAAGATTATCCTAGATATAGTCAGTGTATTACACCATTTTGAACATATCTTTTTACAAGAAATGGACCATGTTACCTTTCTAAAAAGACAGGTGAGACTGTACTGTTGCCTTAGGTTTTAACCCTTATATTTTTCACATTCTGTATTGCCTGGCATGTACGCTTTTTCTATAGACATAACAGTGCCACTCTGGACTTAGTCTTCAAGGACACTTAGGCTGCCCAGACCCAAGTTTCTAAGGGGGGAGGGGGGGGTGGAGGATGGCAAGCTAAGGGAGCTAGGGGGAAATTGCACCAAAACCTATAAAGGTGTGGAGAACTCGTCACTCGTCATCCATTTTGGGTGATGCCCCAAGGAGGGGGCTTTGTCTGCCCTAAATGTACCTTTGAAGGCCCTTCAAATAAATACCCACCTTTCATTCCCTTACTCCTGACTGGTCTCAGTTTTTAAGCTAGCCTTTTTAGGCAACAATACAGCCGCTATTACATTAACTCTCACAATACCATTAATTTCACAACTTCATTTAAATTTGTTTGGCCAGTTACTTGTTGGTAAGTCCAAATACAAGGCTAAAACTCAACAGCACCTGAGAGAAATGGAATAATTAATGACCATTATACCAGTTTATAGAGGTATCCTTATGAGGTGAGAGAAAACAAAATGAGGCAATTGCAAATATAATGAACTGTTAAGATAGAAATGTTTGTCTGAATAGCAATTTCACCCAGCATGTATAATTGAGGTAACACTCTTCTGAATGTTGCTTTGATATAGATTATCCAGTCATCAATATTTTGTCAGTCAAACACACTTTCTGTCATTTTATTTTTATTGTGCAGTAAGAGATAAAAAGGATATTCAGTATACTATTCCAGAGTTAGACTCCAAACTCTAAGCTCCAAAAACACATAAGGAAAAGTGCCTTCCAACAGTAGCAGCCAAACTGCTGAGCTCTATCTTTCCTGGGCAGAAAGAAGAGCCGGTCAATCTGAGGAACTGCACAGAAATATTCCTACACCAAAGGATAATGTGCAAGTTGGGACACACATTTCACAAACCCTACAGTCACTCTGATAGGAAGGAATCACCTTGGATATCAGGGCATAGAGTGATTTTAATACAATGAATTTACCTATATATTTCAGTGGTGTTATCTATAAAATAGTATGTTTTTATACCTAAATTTGCTATAAAGAACCCATGGTTCAGAACAAGTCCTAGTACAATTGGACAATATCTTCATCATTGCTCTATTTCAGTAGCAGTCAGAAAAGCCAATGCACTTGTGTTCACACTGGTACAGATGTTTCCATGCCTTTAAAGCATAATAAAAACCAAATACCAATTTTCATTCTGCAGCAGGTACATTTTCATTTTATAGCACACATTTTGTTACTCCTAACCACAAAAAAAGAATTTAAAAACCCAACAAAAGAATATTAAACCAACTTTTAGGTATAAGTAAAAGAAAATGTGATCAAGTACAAATCACACAAGATACATATTTTTGCCACAGATTCTATAACATTGCCCTCTTATATTTCCCAAGCTCAGGACAGTGAATATTGCTGATGATTTCTGACATGTTAAAATACTTCAGTAAAACCAGGCTGGATCGAAATCATTGCAGGAGCCTCACTGAAATTGTTACCTTTTATTCATTCTTGATTTTTTGCTAATTGTGTTTGTTACCACTTTCCCTTTACATTGTTTTAACAAAGTCCTGTGGAACAGTAATTATAGGAGAATTATAAGCTAAAAACAAACAAATGAAAATATTTTGATTAATATTTCGATACTAGAAAGAACAATCCAGAAACCTTTTGCAGTTGATCTTTAGAATTGACATCTTTGAGTGTGATTTTACTTCCATTTCTGGTAAATGGCCAAACTCACATTGATGTCAACAGGGACTCACAAATGCTCTTTCTCCTTGCTTTTTGATATTTTCATCATTTTTCTATCTAGGACAACATTCTTAGTAATTTTTTTTTTTAATCCTTTAAAAGAAATAGGCTAACTTTAATGTCTACATTAAAGACATTTTCAATGTTAATTACAGGGGTGCTAGATTCTTTGTTGCTCCATTTTAATGACAGAAGTTTTAGTATTTATTCTTATGTGTTTCCATGATTTGGCATAATTTCTAAGTTTTATACCTATTACCACTCCTGCTAAAAATTACATTTATAAGCTGTTCTAGAATGGATTGCAATATTTATATGGTTCAGCAATGAAAAATGTATTACTACATTGGAAAAGTATTGATTCAGATAGAATAGAATGCGTTCTCTTGAAACTATGTATTTGTCTTAAGGGTTCCAAAAGTGGAAGTCAGAGAAAGATTTTTCAATTTATACTTTTAGCTACTTACATAAAATACCTTCTTTAATGAAGTTTTCATTTTACAGTTGATAATTTCCAGTGCTTCCACTGCCTTTAGAGTCTACTCAAGGTAATGCAGATCCAGACGCCTTTATTAGGCATTTAAATATTGCCTTCAACAGGTATCAATTAACAATAAATTATAACTAGAATCAATAACTAAAACTACATGCAATTTCAAAGACTTAAATGCTGAAATGTTAAATTACCCATACATTGTCCAAATTATTAAGTACATCTAGGATCCCTGGTCATTTCAATTCAAGCAAAGTATATGGATCCGCATGTTTGGAATTGGCATACTTGCAGGTCCTAGCCGCCTGTTCCATATTGAAATACCCTTTTCTCTTGTAAGGGTTGGGAAATCCACAAACTTCCCAGTTTTCAAGTATTATTCTTCATTACTGTTCTGAAAGCCACTCAAGTTTACCAAAAATTCACGGAAAGAAACCAAAAAAACTCCATTTATCTAAGGTGAATGTGGATTAAGTATTTGTAATCTTTACTTTGTTTAAAATTTGTTTTATATACCAGTTCTTTAAAAAGCATCTTGTGTTGGCATGCTATTATGTCAATCATCATAACAACAAACAGATATAGGAAACATTAAAAAAATGAAGAAAAATTGATAAAAAGTTTAAATAAACACACAGTATCCATGGCTGACACAAATATGACAGGGAAGCTATAATAATTATGTTGAGATTGTAGACTATCCATACTAAGCATATAAAAGTTGTGGCATAAATCCACTATACTACTATTTAATCTCTCATGTAGAGGTTAGCCAAACTTTTAGAAAGTCTGAGTAAATTGTGTGAAAGTCATCTACTCCATCATTAATTGCAGTGCAGATATTTTAATAGAAACAATAAAGAGTAATCAATAAACAGGGCTGAGGAAAATGTTCACTTCCATACAAAGTAAATTTGCTAATATTAGTATTGCTTAAAAATAATTTTTTTTTGGCATGTTAAAGTAGAATATTGAATGCACCATGATCTGTGTGCAATGGAATGGTCTTAGCACAAAGTCTGTAAGCATAGCAAGTAGTAACAAACTCCAGTTTGATTTTTCCTTCCATAAGCCGGTCTGGCATGACAGTACACTTTGCTTTGAGCAGGGGGTTGGACTAGAGAGTTCCTGAGGTCCCTTCCAACTTAACTATCCCATGGTGATTCTCTCAGTATAAAGGCTTGGTCGTTTGCCAACATTGCCCTGGGTAACAATCTACAGCACCACTGGCATCAGAGCCTGATTAGATATCTTGGTATGACTGCATCAGATGACAGTAATTTAGATGTTACTAGAGATGAAGGGCACTGTTCAATCTCTCTCTGAGCTAGTTGTATGGAGCTGAAAACTGTGAAAAGGCAGACAGTCTGCTGGACTGCTAAAGGAAATAAAATTCCATTTGGTCATGAGGCAATATTTGCTTTGCTGTTACTTACCAAGAAAAGAGTAATTCAATGACATCCCAGCAGGACATTAAAATTGGTTTAAATGTCCTATTAGCTTGTTTAAAAATTTTAAAATAACACACTATATTTATTTAGTTAACAGCAAGCAACTATTTTTTAGAAAGAGAGAAGAACAATCCCTTGAAACACTGCCATCTTAATTTGTAATCTGTGTATTTCTGCTCAGCCAGGTGTTCAATGTTTTCCACAGATCTGGGACTGAATATACTACAGTTTTATATACAGTTTTGAAAACACAGCATTAGCAATCATGAATTAGAATTAGCACAATAAACACTTCATATTAAGCGCTGAACTTTGGCTTTCACTTCCTAGAGTCGTATTTTACTTCATGTAGTGAATATACTTAAACCGTTTCACCCTTTATGTTATTAACCTGCAATGAGTTTCATGAGAAGTAATTCAGCTGAGAAAACTTGTCAGTTTGAAGATATTATTTATGCTGAGTATCTATAGTTATCTCCAATAGCAGATTGCTTACTCCAATATCAAGACTATCAACTCCAGCAGAGCAATTCAAGAAACATGGACTTGCCAATTAGAGTTGCCTAAAATTTAGAGTGCAGTTTTACAGTTGATTAAATGAACATCATTTTTAGTCCTAATCTTTGAAAAAAGAAAGCAATGTGCAAAGGACAACAAACTAGAACCACGCAATAATATGACATGTAACCTCACCGAAGCCGTGGAGTGCAAAGCAGGAAGAAATAAGCTGCAGCACTAAATTCCAGCCTTTGCACTAATGTTATCAAGTGATTAACATAAGACAGCCCTTTCTGTTCTAAGTATTGCAGGGGCATAAAATCATTGTCATGAGATTTACTTAGTATTAAATTTAAAGGGAAGGTTGGGAAGGCCTTTCAAGCATTTTTCTCATATTAGAACTATCCAGTGCAGACAGATTGCATTTCTATTCTTTACCATGAGTAAAAGCTATAATTTGATGATTTTTTAAAAGTAAAATGTTTCTGAAAAAGGTAAATTATATTGCTGATATTAATCATTGGTAGTATATCAACTCCATAAGTAAATATTCCAGCACTGGAATGCTCTAAACTCAAAAGCATGAAGAATAAAGAAGTTTTAGAAGAAGAATTTCATCAAAATAATAACAATGTCATATTATAGACTCTGTTTATCCACGACCAGTACATCTGCCAGACAAAGTCTGCTTGTTGGCATTCACTGGCATTTAGTATTAGAATGTAACACAAATCAAAATGTTAATGATACATTATAAAATTATTTCTTCATGTAACAAGGATGCGTTTCTAATTATGCAGCAATTTGCAGAATTTAGCCAACATTTTCCAAAACAAGAACAGAAAGGTTTGCTTTAATAAGAACTCCTATTCAGTCCTACATAAGACTCTTCTGAGAACAAAAAAATCATGTCTTTTTAAATGCCTGCTGGCTCTTAACTCAGACACTTATATTCAAGATAGATTCCAATTACAGGAAACCATATTTAAGTGCAAAGGACAACTTTTAAAATTCGATTTAATTTCTGTTTACATGCCCTGATAATCACACCCAGGGAACATGATCAGCACTTACAGCAACTACAGCTATATCTCATTGACAGTTAGTCTAGGTAGTTTGACAGGGCAAAAACCACTTTACGCTTAGCAGTAGAATGCTTAAATGCCTTCCTGAACCATGCAAAATACAAGTGTATGAGAGATTCAGAGTAAAAAATGAAGCAGATCTAATTCATTGTTATGTAAATAGTATAGAGGAAAACCATAAAGAACAAATTGAGAATATGAGACTCTATATTATATTGCTTTCCCCACTGCCAATATACATGTGTTTTATTCTTGGACTTTTTCTGCAAAATGCAAAAACTGGTTACCCTAGCAACGGCCACATGTTACTCAGTTTATTTCTGAGGTACAGAGCAGCCTATAAAAGAAGAATATTGTGCACTTCTGTCAGGATCTCTCAGCACCACAGAGAATTGAGAACTTTGTGTGCCAACATGTGCATTTATTTTCTCAAAGTTTTAAGAAAGCATATTAAAGAAAGAGGAGTTGTATTTTTTGTTATGGCTTATGTGCAAACTAAAAACAAAGATGAAGAACTGTATGGAGAAAATATACTATGTCCAACCTGACAGTTGTTTTCTGCATTGTTTCGTTATCACAGTTCTAGTAGACATCTATAGCAAACAAGTAAAGCTTTCAAAACTTCTTTAATGATGTATAGGATATCATCTTCCAAAGCACAATAGGGCCCTGAGCAACTGGGTCTAGTGGAAACTGTCTCAGCCCATGGTGGGTGGCAGGGTGGGGGACAGGGGATTGAAAATAGATGATCTTTGAGGTCTGTTTTAACACAGACTACTCTATGATTCTATGACAATTCTCTGACAATCATTATGAAGATCTCAAATTCCCATCATCTGTTAAAGGTTAAGGTTTATTTCAAGTAAGAATTAAAGTATTTTGCAGTCACGCATTAATTATCTGCCCTCCCTCCCCAAAATGAAGAACTCTTTGTTACATGTCTAGGCCCCATATAGTTTATGAGGAGATATTTTGAAATAGTAGTACAAAATAACCAGGATGCTAAAAAGGGAGCCAGCTGGAGTTAGCCATTAATGAACATATCTTAAGGAAAACTGTGTCATTCTTTTGTTTTCGAAGCCTGGAAAGGAGCCTCTGTGTCCACCCAAGATCCACAGCTCAGGTCCTACAAGACAGGCCTTTATCCAAGCAGTCTGCACAGGAACCAAGCCAGGACTAAAACTTATAATTTATAAGTCAAGGTGGGAATCTTAAGCTTTTTTCCCATCTTCAGTAATTTTTTTCTGGTTTCTACATGAAAATGTTTTTGAATAGAATAGAGGAAAATGGCTGCATCCTGACTTCTCATAGTTACATCCTGACTTCTCATTCCAAATACCCGATTGTGCCCATTAAGATAACTAAATATTTCTAAATTTCTATTTAAAACAGAATAATCAAAAATTTAAAAATCTTTGGATTTAAATAAGCATTTGTATGTTTGAATATTCTTCCTACTAGCAATTTTGTAAGCTCTAACCAGTAAATGCTGCTCTGCCTCTTTTGTCTCTGCTGACTTCTTCTATATCACCAGATGCCTTAGAAAAGAATACAAAGCCTAAGGAACAGCTTAGCAGAAGAAAACAAACCCAGATATATTTTTTTTTTCTGTCGTTATCAGGAATGGGGATATTGGCATGTGGCTAAAACTGCAGATTATAGCATTAGATTGACAAGCAAAAGGAGAGCACATGTACAAGTCCTGAACAGGTTAGAAGTTTTGAACAGGTTTGGTAGCATAGGAGCCTCTTGCATTGGAAGGGTAAACTAATGGAGGCTAATCCTCTATTTAGGTTTTGGGAAGCATTCAGACTAAAAGTACCTCAGAGATTACTGCTATGAGCATATGATTCCCTTTGGAGTCTTCTGATGCTTAGTTTAATCAAACTACAGAAACACAATAGCAGGGAACATATAAACATTTTTTCATTCCCTTGGGACATAATATAGAGTAATCAATTGTAAATTAATTGAGGAAAGTTTGTTTTGCATAGCATAGAGAGGCAAAACATTAATTCGGAATCATTTGCTTAATGGCAATTCTAATATGTTATGCATGTATTCAACCTAGTTCTTTATAGTGAGATGCAAGACAATTATCAAAGATGTAAAGACCAATAAACTGTAATCTACACCTCTATTACAAGTAAAAGTAGAGTCAAAATACTAGATAAAATTTAATTTCTACCAAGAAATATTCAGATTAGTTATTTGAGTGTATCAAATCTCCCATCAACTCATGAGAATTTATAATCATTTCATTACATTTAGGCACACTGGGTACAGATACGCAAAGCCACTAAACAGCACAGAGGTTTCACGTTGTACAATGTATCTGTTTGTAAGCATTCCAGTCAGTGCTAGTTCTCCATATGTTACTTACTTTAGCTCTTATATAAACAATACCTGCTCTAAATGCCCTTTCAAGAGAAACAAATGTGCGATATTAATAGTTTAAGTCTAAAAATAATTTTATTTATTTTTAAACAAAATCTTGCATGTGGTTTGTCTCATATTGGTCTGGACAGATAAATAGATAAATACATGAAATACAGGTGATAAATGGACACAGGAATATTTTTTAATTCACTCTATTGTTAAAGTCTTCAAACACATCAAGTGAAAGCACAAGCACACAAAGTAATAAAAAAAATGTAAAAAAATAACAAGTATTTTGCAGTTTACTCGCCTTAATAAGTAAGCCACCTTAATTGCACACTTACTGAATGTGAGGTTCAATAAATGCCATTCTTGCTCTGAGTAAATGTCAAGGCAATAGACTTGTTTTAAATTTGGTGTGTATAATGAACCCTCCAGATGATTTGTCTGTGGTATACTTTTCTTATCAATTAAACTTCACAGTCTGGTGTCTTAAACTGTAGGTTCTCTACTATGATATGCTTTGGTTTAATAAAAATTCATTTTAATTTTTAACACTAGAAACAAACTGATGCAAATTTGACCTGATGAGCAGATCTCTGACAGAAGGCAGAGAGGAAAGAGCAGTCAGAAATTTTATTGCATATATGGAAAAAATTGGCTTGTGGTGACTTTTGCTTTTCATACCAATAATGAGGTTTGAAAACCACTTATTGAAGTTCCTGTCCTCAAATCCACCATTTCCACAGCCAGAGGCATTGTGGGTCAATGTGGTTATCATAGAAAGATAAGGGTTTTGTGACTGTGCAAATCTAAGCCCCAGAGGCACTCTGTCCATGTGGTTATCTTAGAAAATAAAGCTCATCAACACAGAGTTCTATAATCTATGCCTAACCAGACACAACCGAGCCCTCAGGAATTAATGGACTTTCCTAAGTGGCATAAAAAGCATCTCTCAGCAGAAAGAAAGAGACTGCACTAGATCATTCTGTTCAAATTCCTTGCATTTAAGAATTCAATAGTTTACAAGTAGCTCTAGAAGTATTCCTAGTATATTTAGAACTTATAACATAGGAATACAAACATGGAAAAAATTGCAAAAACTTTTTTGCAGAAGTTACATTGCATTCAAAATCCAAACATTCTGAATCATATTTGACTCTTTCTTTTTTTTTCTTTTCAAATTTGTTTGCAGGAATAAATCTGTGTTCACACAGAAAGCTGTGCAAAATGAATTCTTAGTCTATTACTTGAAATTGTTCAGCTGTAAAGCAAATTCTGGCTTGGATTCAAGCAATAGTTTATGAAAAATGAGTCATTTACTTTGGAAGTACCTCCAACACAAAGTATTACACAGATATAACAGTAAACTCAGAATATCAAATAACAAGTAGGAATTATTGTGTTTTTTTCAAATTGGTTACATCGACAAAAATTAAAAAAAAAAAAAAAAGATAGAGGAAAAAGTGTTGAAAAGAACATGTAGTTAAGTACTGTAACCCAGAACTGGTAAATGAAATCTAATACATATGACAGCACCCTGGAGAAAGTAACTTTGATAACCCAGAGAGACATGGAGCTTGGCCTAGAATTTGAGAACTTTCAGATTATGTGTGATAAAAGCTGAGCTCTCATAGCAGGCTGATGGCATGGTAATTGCTGGTTTCATTCATCTCTTTCAGGCCTAAAGGATTGAGAAGTCTAATTCTTACCACATGGGTCCCCAAACAGCCATTAGATAGATAGACTTAGTCTGAGCAGAAAAAAAGCCCTCGAAGGACAAAGCAACAATTTTTAAATTTTTTTTCTTTTATGAGAAGTTCTAGAAATCACTGAGTAGAGCAGAATTAGAATTAAGTTAATATCAATTTGGTTTTACTTCCAACTCAGTTAACTCTTAAAGATGATGACCAAGAGAATGGCAAAGTAGGAAAAAAAACCCACCCTTTCTCTTTGCCCTCATCTTAATCTTTCCCATCTGCCTCTAGCAGAGAAAACCTATTTGTACCTATTCCTTTCAGAATAAATCAACATTTTAATTTAATAATATTATGCTATCACTTTAAATTGTACTCAGAATAGTAGCCATCAAGAAAGTAGTTAACAAATTCCTCATCATTCCACAGCTATATTACAAATGTAAGGTTAAACTAAGATGACCAATAATAAAAAAAAAAAAACAAAAACAAAAACACTAAAGAAAATCATAGTCATGCTGAAGCATTTGACAAATTTTCTTACCAAATATATTTCTTTTAAACTCTGAACCTGGCTAGCAGGAAGATTGTGAATGCTATGAATGGCAGCATCCCCCAAATCAGGATGTGAAAGGCTGGAAGATATACATGGAGCTACTTTAAGCTGATCTCCAGTCAATAAGTATGCTGAATATTTTCCAGTCACAAAATCAAATGAGACCACAGTTAACCTCAGCTGGATTCTGACACATGCCCATACTGCAGAATGTTCTATCTGTATCCTCCTTTCCTGCGACCAACCTCCGAAATTTTATTTTTAACTCTACTGACAATGTCTACCTTATGAAGAAATAGATGCAGTATTGCAGCAAATGTCAGTGCCCCCATGAATATTGTCACATCAGATAGAAGTTACCAAAATCTGATGCTAATCATTTTGAATACTAAAGGAAAAAAAGGATATATATATTAAAGACTATTACAGCAACTGTTGCTTTAGAAGTATGTTGCCTGATAGACTCAAATAATTACCTGTATTTGTCTGGTATCTATTTGTAACCCTGCAAAACTCCTTCTACAACATGCAGAACAGAAGCTTAACACTTCTAAACACTAAAATATCTAACTAGTATGTGTAGCCTCTGGAACTAAGGATACTTTTTTCCAGGGAAACAAATTCTGTTTCATGCTGCTTAGCTATTGTTATTTTTAAAAGAGAAAGCAATTAAAACCATGGTGAAAAATTCATCGAGAGCAACTTTCGTAACAAAAGTATTACAGACTCAATAGCAATAAGATAGGAATGAGCCTGTTCCAAAACAATCTGCCTAAACTAATTACCAAACTAATGAAGGCTAATCATTTAAAACTTTAATAACAGCTTGAAAAAAATGCTATTTCACAATTAAGCAAATGAACCAGAAAGATTTTTTTTCACTAGACTGTGCTGATTTATCTTTGCAATGGATTTCGAGGATCACATTTGTGTATAATCTATTTTATTTCTACAGTAAAACAAAATAAATCAAAAGAAACCTTCCCATCCCAAAACTAGTGCAAGTTTCATTTACATTGTATTACAAGTTCAGAGGTGAGAAATGTTGCCTCTTTCTCATTAACATTTCTAGAAGTTGAATCCATACATATGGAAGAAATATTTGTGGTCATGAATAGGAGCATTTTTGCTCTACCAGATTAGAATTTTTACTTCTTTGTTTTTTAAATTGACACTTGAAAAGTAATTATTTGTAAGAAAAAAGGCAACTAAGCAGCAAATTTATTTTTATCTTATCAATTAATATTCAATTCTAATTTTTAAAAGCAACATGGGAATTATAATGAAACTAAAACCCAGTTTTCAAGCCAAGCATTTTTATGGCCTTTAGGGCACTTTCCTTACTGCTTGAAATGCAAGTCCTAAAAGCCTGCTCCTGAAGGACTGCCAAATAAAGCTGTATCACCTCATAACTGTTCGAGTTTCTACTCATTACTTCTATAACTTTTAAATGCTATTTCTTCTTCCCTGGACGTTGCTCACATTATCACTCATGAATATCAAGAGGAAGAAAAGAGCATTCTTTCACATTCAAGGAAATGTTTTCAGGACATTTCACATTCTCAGCCATTCAGATGTGATGCTTTGCCTATTCATTTAATCCCAGAACAATCTCAGTCTTTTACCAACTGAAAATTAGTCTATGGCACCAGAGATTCAGAATGTAATTTTCAGAAATACATCATGATCATTCTCTGCAACCAGTAGTGGAAACTGAACCTGATTGGTCAGGGTTTGAAAATAAAGGCGTTAGTTAGAAAAGTCAGTATTCTGCACTCCATTTTTCAAATATGGATTTACTTTCAAAATTTTATCTTTCCACATCCAACAGGATGGACAGGATGGACGATAAGGACAATTTAAAGCATACTTAAACAAACCTAAAATCCAGTGTGGATTTTGATCTTCAAATGCTTTCCATGTTTTGTTTTCTTCGTATTAGGAATGTTAAAGCAACTTAAGGTGACATTTCCTTGCTCATTAACAGAGAACAAAAAGTCCTCTGTTTGCAAGGAGACAGGTGGTTTATCACTTCCATCATTATAATAGCGAACAAGGTGACAACTATTGCCTGCAGGAAGAATAATTATATTATAAGAGACTTTAAACTATATATTCAGTTCACATTTATAAGAACTGGCAGAACAAAGCCACACACCAAAGCTGAACTATCTTAATTTACGTGTTTATATTATGGTTAACTAATTTAACCCTCAAATCACTTTTTGGTATTGCTTTGTGTAGTGCACCAGCTAACTCCATCAAACCGACTGTCTTCAAAGTATCTTCACTACCTGTTACACACTACTATTTACATTTTTAGAGAAACACTACATCATCTTAATCTGTCTTTTGAGATGGGCTGAAATGCTCTTGGGATGCTGTCTGCCTGGTTTTAATATACTGAGGAAGGACCAGTTAAGTAGTAAATCAATCCTTCCAAATATCACAGAGTGCTTTTAGACTCTTCCATGGTATATGTGTATTTTGCTTCTCTGAACTATAGCAACACATATAGTTTTAAATACTGCAGATAGCATGTAGGATTTAAAAAAAAAGAACTTCAGTACGTATCTAGACATCTTATTTTCTTCAAATGCTTCAAAGACTTTTACATAGGACACAAATGCTTCAAAGACTTTTACATTATATTTGCCTGCAATGTTTTTTCTATATATACTCTTAATTATTTCACATAAAAGGCAGTATGTATTTTCAATTAGTTCCAGTTTACATACATACTCCTAGTTAACTGGGGAGAACCACTTATTAATTCAATGAAGACCACCAGCAATTAATCTTCATATGGCCTTTCATAGCTGACATATTTTCCTAGAATTATGATGCACATACAGGGAGAGAAACAACTCCACATTTATTCAATAAATATAACTACTCCTCATCTAGCTGTGATGTATCACTGCACTAAATATTTGTACACATAACTAAGAACTATTCCTCCTTAGTTGTCAACAAATCTAAAACTGTTTTCCAGAGGAAGCAACCTTCATTTTCCTAGTTTACTTTCAGAAAATTTATTATAATTTTCCCGATACTAACTGATTCTGCCCTAATTCCAATTTGTTTTATTGAACCTGAATGACCAGCACCATATACAGCATTTCACGAGGGTCCTTACCTGTAGCTGATAAGCTAAACATGGATTTGGGCATATGTTTCACAGGTATTCTGTTGTCAGTGGTCCTCTTATGGACAAAGCATACCATGTCTTTCTCCTTACTTCTGATAATCACTCTGATGACTTCCAACTTTGAATCAGAAATTACTACTAGACCCTGAAAGCATAATTTGTCATTTTACATTGTTGAAATGTCACACTACTACAAGATCTATCTTTATTTATTCGAGTTGTTTTACTGCTGAGAAAGAGAACCGTCCTAGCATGAAGTCTGAAGTCAGGCTTAAAAAAAAAAGTCTTGTAATTAAAAAGCAGCTTGCTTTGACGTATCATTATCATTACAAAATTATGCCCAATCCATCTTTGGAAGGATAAACCAGAAGGACGGTTTGAAATGGTTCATCCATCCCACTTTAACACGTGATGAACAAAGGTGTTTGTCCCGTAATCACCATTAACAGGATCCTTTTAGCATCTTAATTCAAACTTAGTTTTTTGTCAGTCTGAAGAGCCATTTTTCCAGAGCAAGAGCCATTTCATTGCACAAATACATCTGTGAATCTCTATCATTCTGATAACAATATGTGAGGTAGGGTTCCTACATGTCTCTATATAAGCAGCTACAGAAGATACGTTTATCCAGTCTTTGAATCATAAGTAGGAACCACAACAAAATGCAAGAGAAATGATGCTTATCAAGGAAAATCTAATGCAAACTTTTCATTACAGTGATTACAATCTGGTTGATTGACCTGAATTCTTGAACAATAAATACTGGTCAAAATTATCTGGAAGAGCAGAATGTCAATTTTGGTGCTGATGTCAGACTAGGTATCCAAAATTCAGAAAGGTGATGTAAGGATGATAGATTCTGGAAAGCTAAGAAAGAAATACAAAATCAAGATGTGGCTACATCATGTAAGTTTCATAATTGAAATAATCCTGTTCAGTGGCATGTTAAATGGGCCAAATCATCTAACATCAAGGGATTGAGTCAATCTTTCACTTCAGACAAAATTCAAAAGCATCTTTTAAAACAACAGGAAACACTAGAATAGTTATACATTGGGAAATAAAGGAATAAGTATGGTGGGTATTGTATCTATACATGCTGAAGAGGTTTAAAAAAAACTCAGTTTTGGAAAGAAATTTAAAAATGCTTGAAAGAGAAACTCTAAGATTATTTTGCTGTAGTGACACACACTGTAGAAGGAATATGGTACTCAGCTGTAAGTATTGCTGTTTATCTATCCAGTATTTATTGTCTTTCCTCTGGACTTTTTTTTAAAAAAGAAATCTAAAAGAGAAGATTATATCACCATTTTAATGTATTCATTTCTAAGGAAGTAAGAATTGAACCAAAATAATCATATAGTGTGGATTAGAGCTGATGAATAGGTCATAAAAGCCAAAAAACCCCATAACTTCAGGTCTAAATATAACACTAGTTTTGTGAATCACATGAAAAAAACCCTTAACATGTAACATTATTAATTACATGCTCAGCTGAGTAAAAACTGTACTTAAAACTAAATATAAACCAATCTACTTTATGCAATCAAAAATGACAGTATCTCCATATGTTTGTAATTTATGAGTATGCATAAATCACTCCCAACTGTTGTAAAAAAACAGCAGAAAAGAAAACTTTTATTTCCTAATTTTGACAACAATATTCTGGTTTATGCATTATCGGTTTTTGCATCCTGAAGTATTAATTTTTATCAATCCATTTCCCTACACTGCCTCAAGCAAGATTACAAAAAAAATTATCCATTTTTTTTTTAACAATACATTGTGAACCTGATTCTGCAGGTGGCTCAGAATAAAAGTAATCACCCAATATATTCACAGTTATAAGGCTAAAGCAAGTCAGCCTAATTTGGTAGAAATATTCATGACATAGTAAATATCTCATCCACTACTGGCACCTCAAAAATAAACTATTTTTGGTTTTTAGTTTCAGCTTACTATAATAACAAGCAATAAATGTTTTCCCTTCATGGATCTCAAACCAAATTTCATTTAATATGTTCTAAGTATACATCAATTACTGTGATTGTAGCAGAATGGTCCTGATAGAACTGCATTCATTAAATCCATTTATACCTTTGGATTATTGCAGTTGATATTCAAAACAGTGTGCACAGGAAATATTTTTTTATTAATTATTATTATAAGGGCATTTACCTTGATGTCACTGTGTCCCAAAACAAATCATAAATATACCAATAAACTAAAAGGTGGATTCACTAAATATTAAGAGTCTGCCATTAAGGACTAACAATTTAAAGTAATTTAGGTCTTCCAAGCCTAAATTTTTGTCTTTGAAAAATTATAGAATAGAAATTGTAACACCTAAAGTTGTCATGTTTATTATTATGTTGGTTTTATTACAGTGCCTTTTTCCCATGATAAAAAAAAAGAGAAAAATTAATTCTCAAGGAAAATATTATGTGATAAGTTTACCCACCACCTTTGTCACTCTTTATTACAAATACCAGAACACACCTATTTCTATGGTTTAGGAATATTTAATATTTACATTTTAAGAGTCCCAGAAGAAAAAAAATATACAGATTTTGCCAATTTGCTGGATTTTGGCTAGGCTTTTTTACTAATCAAATGTACTATACACTCACAGAATCGGTATGGTAGCTTTCTAGAAAATCAAGCCAAAACTGGTCCAAAATCTTTAGTTCTGGCCATCTGCTAGAAGCATCTGGTAGCTGGGTACATTCACCCACGTCCAGAACGTGACTGCTCTCTTGCCAACTATGTGCCTAGGTAACTGCCAATATGTGCTTCCCCACTGCTAACATGACAACTGCCAAAAAGAAGCTGAACATGTACGAATAAATCTAAATTAAACTAACATCTTACTTTCTTAAGTTACAGCCATCATTCTTTGGACATAATTGCTTGATAACAGCATTGATAAGTCACACAGTAAAACCTGTCTAAGGCTAAGAACAGTAACAAGAATACCAAAGACCTCAGTATTTTGAAGATTTATTGGTAATGTTTTAGTCTTGCTATTTTCTCTGACAACTAGAAAATATGTATGTAATACTAGCAATGTGTTACATCTTTAGACAAAAACATCAGAATTATACATTCAATATCTGATTTAGGAAGAAGAAATAAAATAAAAATCAGTTCAGATTCTTTTCAAAGTTTCTTTTTCTTCATCCAAGTACTTAAAATTATGATATATAGTTTAATGGACACACATGGAAATATGGCAAAAGGATTTGGAAGGCCATATTATAAATTAGAACCTAAATGACTGGTTAGAATACAAACGGTAAAGAAATGTTCAAC
Organism: Climacteris rufus; assembly: GCA_013398175.1. Classification (NCBI taxonomy): domain Eukaryota; kingdom Metazoa; phylum Chordata; class Aves; order Passeriformes; family Climacteridae; genus Climacteris; species Climacteris rufus. The sequence continues at coordinate 79,324 of VZRZ01001796.1, read as the reverse complement.
TTACACTGAAATTCACTCTGTCGTCATATAATTGTAATTTTGTAAAATGTCTGCTGACTGAAAAAAAATACAAACCCCAAAACTAGAAGTTATTTCATGCACTTCATATTAAGAGAAGTAAAAAAATACATGGTAACTGTAATTACTGAAATGATTAATTTCTTTGTGAGATCAAAGTAACTTTTTGTCATCTTTTGCTATGACATTTGTGAAAAGGAGAGATGTATTCAATGGCTAGGTATGGTATGATTAAAATTTAAAAGCACATGAAAGAACAATGGAAAGAAAATGTAAAATCAAAGACTAGAAAAGTAATGCAGGTTCATGCTATCAAACTACTAGACTACAGTTTAATGAAAAGAATAAACCCAAGGATATTTGGAAATTGCCACAGTGACTTTTTTTAATTACCTTATCTGAATGATCAGTTGTCTGTTTTCTTGCATTTAATTTTTAAGCTCCATGGAGTAAAAATTACAGTTTTGTATAGCAGCAAGGGAACACACAAGGTGGTGTGGTCCTGATACGCTGCTTTAGATCCAATGCACAACAATGCTGCTGACAACATATTAATAATAGTAACAAAAGTACTATTTCTATGAAGGATTTTTGTTTTGATTGACAAATATCTTACTGCACATACAACAGGTAGTCCCAAAGTTGTCTGCCATCCCACGGTCAGTGATGGTAATCCCATTTAAAATAGACTAGTAAACATTCTAACATTTTTCCATCCTCCCATTTTTAAAAAAAGGTTTTACTAAATGTTCATTTAAATCCATTGAAAGGTTATTCTAGAACAGCACATGAAATAAATTAATATATTCCTTTGGATTCCATTTTACTTTTTCTTTTCATCATGTCTATTTTGAATACTGTATTTTCCAAGCTCTAAGATTTAATATATTACAATGTTTTTTTAAAATACTGCAATGTATTTTTGATTGATACAGGAATGAGAACTATAGTAAGATCTTAAAGAATTGTATGTGGTGATAATTCTTCTGATATCTGTTAAACTCCATTAAGATACAGCAAACAAGATCAGTAGAATACTAAACCAGACACAATTAGTGAGAAAGGTTAAATCTCACGTAAATCTAGCTGATCATAATGTTTTTCTGAATTTATCTGTATTTGTAGATTAAAGTAATCCCAAATCACACAGTATCCATTGATATAAAGAACTTTTCGTGATTAACAAAACCTTGTCATTCTTGTAACGGCCTAAGGTATGAGAACTTGTACTGTTTTACAGTCATACTAAACATTTAAATGTGTGGCTTTCCCCCAGGCAAATTTATTCCACTTAAGAAGAAAAATTAAAAGGAGGTGTAACAGGTTCACAAAATAAATATAAACACATATGCTGAAAGTTATTCAGATAGTTCCAATTGCTTCTAGGTTTGAATATCAGCTTTGTCATTTCCTTCACATCTTGCATATAATGCTATTCAAGGCCCGTCTAAAGTTCTAAAAATCAATCATTAGAAAAAACATAAAGTGGATTTCCAAAATTAGTCAAGGTTCCAACAAAGAGCCCTAGTCAAATTTTTCACAAATGTCCAGATATTTCAGATATGTACTTTTGAGATTTTCAACCCAAGACATTTAACACCGTCAGCTGCCCAAGTTGAACAACACCTCAGAAACACAAAAATTTCCAGAAAACCATCATTTGTCTCTCAATGTGATACTATATCTTAGCTATATGTAGGAATACAAAACATTAAGAGCATATTACAGTGAACTATTGCATTGTATTTGTAAAGAGAAACAGAATGAAAAACTTTGCTCCAGAGAGTGGAATGAAAGCAAGTCTGCAAATGCTAGAAGAAACGCTTTCCATTTTTACATTGCCTATATAATTGTCAGCTAGTAGAGCTTACTTCTATAAATATTATTTCAAGACCAATTCTGTTATGAAAATCGATCATATCTAGTATATTATCTTTTTGTGCTTTAATGAAATATGTATAAATATATAAAATGCTGTATCTTTTTATTATTTGTGCTGTAATAAAAAATTCCCCAAAGAAGCAATTTTTTTGTTTGTTTTGACAACGGAACAAACAGGGAAAAAATGCCTTATAAAATTATCAGAAAGATATTAAATGTTCAAACTTAAGTCTGTATATTTCCATACCCATCACTTAGAAACCTGCAAAAAGTCCTTAAGCGCTGTAACTAAAATCAAGTAAGTTATGAAGTGTCTCATGCCCAATTTTTGGTTAGTGACATTTCCAGATTTCCATAGAACTGCTCAAAGTGGTTATAATGACAAGAATTGAGAAGTGCTCTTTTAGTTGATGCGTTTGAAAGGTAGCTTTGTATGAACAGCTGTGTTTTCAAAATGCTTGCCACCTCTAAATTGGTCCTTGTGAAGTGAACTGTTTGCCTTATTGCCAGCAGGGCACATTGCACTGTAGCTGCTGCATTTTTAGTTTTTATCACTGTCTCTCTAACTGCTGAAGTGGAAAAGAACGATTGCCAAAACCTGACGTGTTTCTTTTCCTTTCTGCCCACTCTGACTTGGTTCTTAGCTGTCTGTTGCTCCAGTGATGAGAAACGTTGCTCAGTTTATTCATTCACTGAATGTCTTTTCCAGCTCAAATAATGGTGATACCCTCTTGTGATCCAAGTCTCCAGCTGTCAATAGCAGTAAGTGAAAGAAACCTAATTAAGACATAGCAATCATTGTTTACACAAGAAATAATTAGGCTGCAAAAAGTCACACACATCAGGGTGCATTTTTCTAAAAGCAAGAGATAATACTTTAAAAGCAAGAGACACATCACGTTTGGTAAGACACCAAGTATGGATGGCAACAGGGATGGACCTTCAGAAAAAAATTAATAATCTGTTCACAAAGATTTAAACAGTTTCAGTATAGTACAGAAGTTCTAGTACATGAAAACAATAACAAGAACCATGAATATAAGGAATAATAATAAGGAATAATAACTTATTAGATATAGACTCTATTTAGCCTTTTTATTTGCAGACATTAGGAAGCAAACCATACTATTTCATCTGGATGAGGAAATAGATGTACAATCATAGTGCACACAAAGATTTATAAATGCAGCTGGGTAAAGAATTGCATCAAAGACTCCAAAATTATGATGCACAGTTCTTTCTGCTGCTTGTGTGGAAATATCTATCCCACATCTCAGCTTACTGGTGATCATCTGCTGTGAAGCCTCACCTCTACAAGCTTCTCTATTGTGCCTGATAGTAGGTACAAGTTCTAAGAATTGCTTAGCACATTAATAATCTTGAGAGGTCACCAAAATCCACTAACAAAGTGTCACTGCTGACATAATTGCATTATTTGAAAGAACTTCTTTGTTAAAAGAAGAAAGAAAATAGGTTCTTTGCACAAAAACATTTATGTATGTAAATCTCTATCACTTTAAATACTACCCAAAGGAACAGGACAAATCAGATTATCTCTGAACTTCTTATTACTACCTGTAAAACTGGGCATTCAAAACACAAAATTTTACACAAAACTATAGCTGGTACAAAGCACTCAGCTTTAAGGCACTGGAGCACATTAATAAAAACTGAAAATTACTGCTAGTAAGAGCATTTACATGTATTTTTTATTTAGCATTATCAGTACATATTTACTATTACCAGTACATTAGTGAAGAAAAGGAATCCATGCATTCCTAAAGTTGAAAGTAACACATAGTTACATGCTTATTTCCCAATACAAACGCATACTGTGTCACCGTATTCTTCAAGGAAACTGAACTTTGGATGCAGTTTATGCTGTTGAGTGCAATTTGCATGAAGCTTATTTTGTTACAGTGAATGACAGCTCACTTTTCACTTCAAAATGATTTGAACACATCTCAAGGTTGGAAATCAGTTACATACACACAGACACACTCACATAATCAATGTAACCAGTTAAGCAGTTAAGTCATACTGCTTAACTTGATTCCAGGCTTTGATCGCTTCAAGTGGGACTGGAAAACTTACATCAGCAATCCGTATTTTCTTATATTCTTAGTCGAGATTCTATATTGGAGTCACATTATAATACTATTATAAACAAAAGACCCCAAAAAATGTTTTACCACTCAAAGTATTATATACTATTTTTCCTGTTCATTTAACTACTCACTATACTTTTTAATGTACTGTGTCATATGAAGTGTACTACTGTCATATGATTTAGGTTTAGGTTGTCCTGCCAGGGGCAGATGATCCTTATGGGTCTCTTCCAAACTTGACATATTCTATTCTATGATTGTATGATCTCATAAGCCACCACAGATGCCCATTCTACTCCAGAAAGGTTCTTTTATTCCGCACCTTGAATGACAGTTAAAACGAAACAATTTTTATATAATACAATACATAGATATTTAAACAAAAATCTTTCTGAATTGTGGAATGTGTATTTTGGAATGATGGCTGCAGGCTGGGAGTGTCAAAATTACTGTACAATCTGTTATTCGAGCCACTCAACCTCTGTGAATATTTTACACAAGACAGAAGCACTTTAACCAAAGAAATAAGAAAGATTTATGCTAGAACACAATATGAGCTTGAGCTGGTGACTTATTAGCTAAAGCATTCACCAGAAGGAGAAAGGACATCAGATTAAATTATAATGAAGCAGAGTTTCAACCTGGATCTCAGTTTTCCTTTTTGCTGCCTTTTACAGAAAGCCTATCTAATATATATGACATAGAAATAACAACGTTTGGATTTAGAATCCCATAGAGACTGAAATATAAAATCATGAATATAAGCGCAAATCCAGGAGTATATGTTGGCTCATACGTATGTGAAAATGTAGTTTATGTACTTTAAATGGTACAGCCTCTCAGGTGCCTGGGTCACACATGGAAAGTCCATATTGGTCCACATTCTATGTTTCATAGTGGCCAATAGCAAATTTCCAGGGAGGGATAGAAAACCACGTCAGCTATGTATTTATGCTTCCCCAGAATGCTTTCACGAGTACCTCTATTAAGCAGAAGTCCCTGAGCATCATAGTGGGATCAAAAGCCTGAGATAACACATCTGCAGTAGCATTCTGTTGAATGTCAATTAATTTACAATTAAGGTAAGAGTTTCAATGATCTTTAAATTATTTGAAGCTTACAATTTCTATTTGTCATGTTTACAAATACATTTTTAATATATAATCCAATTGAAAATACAGTAGTCACTGGGAAATATGCTTTAGAAAGTTCATCAAGAACACAACTCAAAAACATTGTCCCCTCCCATGGCCATCCTCTTTTCTCCCTACATAGCAAATTACATCTGTGAATTTGGCATAGAATGATTTCCACTGAAATCTTTAGTAAATGTGACAGTCCTCCACATAGGGGTACCACCTTGCCTCCTGGTGGCCAAATTAAGAGCAAGTTGCAGGCATTAACTGTTCAACACAAAACTGTTTTTCTGCAAGCCTCAAGTTCATCTTATTTACCAGAACAATGGAACAGATTCTATTTTCACTATTTCACACAGTATGTCTTAGTATTTTAGTATAACCTGGGCCATGTGCATAAAAACATACTATTGATCTTCAAAACAGCAGAATGTTTTCTATATATGTTTATCTCACACATTATCTGTTCATTCTATTAATAAACTTACATGGTAAAATAAAATATTAAATGTCCTTAAATGTACATAACACAAAGAACAGCCTCAAAGACTTGACAAATGTACTTCAAATTGACCCAGTGCTCATATTACTTTACATAATCCAATACCTTTTCTCTGAACTGATAGGGAATGCATAGGTGGTCAATATGCCTAGTCCTCCTGGGCCTGGAAAGGAAATCTAAAATCCAAATGCTTGACATTTGACTTTTGCAATTTTATCTATCCATACCAGCAACCCCTTAAAAGTTATCTATCAATGTCAATTAAGCATTGATCATATTTTGTGGTTTGTAAAAAATATCACTGTGAATTTTAACAATAAAGGCAAGGGGAGAAAGGGCATAAAAGTGTATCTCATGACAGACTTCAGAAACAAAGTCTGGGTAAAGTCAAGTGTAAAGTCTATATTCTGAAGTAAATTAAGTAGTTAATGTGTACTATTTTACATGAGAAAACACAGAAGCTTTTGTGTTATGTGCCTTGGAACAAAATGTACTCTCAAAATTGGATTTATTTTACTCCACAAAAAGCACACATTTGATGCCTCAAGATGCTAAGGTTTCAATCTTTACTATAATTTGGGACCTGAAGGCAGTCTGCAAGCTTCAGATTCTTAGAGCTACAGAGCAAAGTAGCAATTGCTAGTGTAATTTTTTTTTCTTATCACTCTGAAGACACTTTTCTGTTATTATTCCTTTCAGTTGAGGTTATTGAAGACAGAATAAGAAAGTCAGTGATTAGTCTGAATTTGCCAAGATGTCAAGCTATTTATTATAAGGTACATATTTCTCTCTAATTAATACTTTAAAGAAAAAGAAAAAAAGTTTTCTTCCTACACAGCAGCTACAAAAAAGATTAAAAATTATAAAACCTGTGGATTATCAATTTTGTATATTTCTGTATAAATATCTCACAGGCTTGCCTAAGAATGTCATCATTAGAAACGTGTATTAATCCAACCATTCCATTTTCCTTTGATTATACTTAAATTATGTTCTTTATAGTTATAAACTTCATGTACAAAAGTTAAATATTCATGCTCTGTAGGATTTTGCTCAGTGTCTACATTTTCAAAGCCAAGAGAACTCAGTCTGCTTCTAGTGATAACTGAAAGAAAAAAGAAAATATTTTAAAGGAGGATAAAATGTGTAGAAAAATCTCACTGATATTTTGCTTTATACTCTGTGGATCTTCATCTTTCTGTAGAACAATGCTCCACTGGATGTATGGCAAGTTAAAAGTCTAAAGACATATTACTATATTAACTTAATTTATGCTATCTGGATACCAATGTAATACTCCAGACACCACAGTCATTTTCTTTTCTTACTTGCAATAATTAACAGTAGAGAGCAAAAGATGGATAAATTAATTTATAACTTTATAGTTTCTTATACTAATTATTTCCTGTTCTTGGATTTTAGGTCATCCTGTCACTCCTGCAAACACTAATCAACCATGGGATTTGAAGTTAATACTACTAAATAAATGAATTGTTTAATCTCCTATGACCATCTATACACACTTCATCTTCACAAAGCTCATCAATTTTATGTCATCAAGGACAGAGTGACCTTCACTTCCACAACATGCTTCTTACTACTGGACAAGTTGGTTACAAATTTATCACTTATCCTCAGGAAGGAAGTCCTTCATGATCATCATTTGATAAATGCAAGTGTGTGCTTTATTAATTGACCAGGTTATACTGAATTCCAAGACCATAACTGTGGAATACTAAAAGGTCTGTTACTTTCCTGAACATTTGAGCTAAGATGAAGGATCTGCAATTGAAAATTCATTTACTGCTTTGTCTAGTTACCACTGCCCTACTACAAGCTGTAGGAAAAAAAGCAGACTGCCCAGAGTCATGTCTATGTGAAATCAGACCCTGGTTCACCCCCAGGTCTGTCTACATGGAAGCTCCAACAGTGGACTGTAATGATTTAGGACTTTTTCAGTTTCCAGCCAGACTGCCTGCTGACACACAAGTTCTACTTCTACAAACTAATAATATTGCAAAAATTGAACATTCAGTAGACTTCCCATTAAATTTAACTGTTCTAGATTTATCTCAGAACAATTTATCCTCAGTGACCAGTATTAATCTTAAAAAGATACCACAGTTGCTTTCAGTGTACCTTGAAGAAAACAAACTTACTGAACTCCCTGACGAATGTCTCTCTGGATTCAACAATTTACAAGAGCTTTATATTAATCATAATCTGCTTTCTGTGATTGCACCGGGAGCTTTCATAGGCCTCAATAATCTTCTCAGACTTCATCTCAATTCAAATGGTCTGCAAGTGATCAACAGAAAGTGGTTTGAAGCTACTCCTAATCTTGAAATTCTCATGATTGGAGAAAACCCAATAATCAGAATTGAAGACATGAACTTTAAGCCTCTTAGCAATCTGCGCAGCCTAGTTTTAGCAGGTATAAATCTCACTGAAATACCAGATAATGCTTTGGCTGGCCTTGACAACTTAGAAAGTATTTCCTTTTATGACAACAGATTTGTTAGAGTGCCCCACATCGCTCTTCAAAAGGCTACAAATCTAAAATTTCTGGATCTAAATAAGAATCCCATTAACAGAATAAGACAAGGAGATTTTAGCAATATGCTGCACCTAAAAGAGTTAGGAATTAATAACATGCCTGAACTGATTTCCATAGATAGTCTTGCTGTTGATAATTTGCCAGATTTAAGAAAAATAGAAGCAACCAATAACCCCAGACTATCATACATTCACCCCAATGCATTCTACAGACTTCCCAAGCTGGAATCGCTCATGCTTAACAGCAATGCGCTGAGTGCCCTGTACCGCAGTACAGTGGAATCCCTGCCTAACCTCAAAGAAGTCAGCATACATAGCAATCCCATTAGGTGTGATTGTGTCATCCGCTGGATTAACATGAATAAAACAAACATTCGTTTCATGGAACCAGAGTCCCTGTTTTGCGTAGACCCTCCTGAATTCCAAGGTCAGAATGTAAGACAGATACACTTCCGGGAAATGATGGAAATCTGTCTCCCCCTAATAGCCCCTGAAAGTTTTCCATCTACTCTGGATTTAAAAGCTGGCAGCCATATTTCCTTACACTGTAGAGCAACAGCAGAACCAGAACCTGAAATCTACTGGATAACACCATCAGGACACAAACTTTTGCCTAATACTATTTCTGACAAGTACTACATTCATTCCGAAGGAACATTAGACATAAGTGATGTAACACAAAGAGAAAGTGGATTATACACATGTATAGCAACGAATTTAGTTGGGGCAGACCTAAAGTCAGTCATGATTAGAGTGGACGGATCTTTCCCTCAGGACCGCAAAGGATCTCTAAATATTAAAATAAAAGACATAAAATCTAATTCTGTTTTGGTTTCATGGAAAGCAAGTTCTAAAATTCTAAAGTCCAGTGTTAGATGGACAGCCTTTCTGAAAGCTGAAGACTCCCAGGCTGCACAGAGTGCTCGAATACCATCTGATATAAAGGTATATAATCTTACACATCTAAATCCATCAACTGAATACAAAATTTGTATAGATATTCCCACTATCTATTCACAGAATAAGAAACAATGTGTCAATGTAACTACAAAAGGACTGGACTTGGAAATGAAAGGCTATGAAAAGAACAACATAATAGGATTCCTTGCCTGCCTTGGTGCTCTGTTGGGAATCATCTCTGTGATATATCTCTACAGCTGCATCTCTCAAGATATGAAATACGGCATTGGACACAGCTATCAAAGGAATTACATGAAGAAACAATCCTTTTCACTCAATGAGCTTTATCCTCCTCTGATCACTCTTTGGGACATGGGCAAAGAAAAAAACACAGCAATGGAAGTAAAAGCAACTGTAATAGGTGTACCAACAAATATGTCATAAATATGTCACTATATAACTTAATTTCTGAAATAAAAAGCACATGACTGCATTTGTGCTGGATAAAAAGGCAACAAGAAAAATATTTCTCTTAGGAACCAGATGCCTGGACTCTGCTGCTGCCAACAAATGGAATATATATGACTCAGTATCAGAGAAGAATTTTAATTAACTGGCTTCTAAGAGTATTCTACCAACCAAATAAAATTAACTTAATATTCTAGAACTTTCATGGGACTTTTAAGTCTGGAATACAGTGGAAGTAGCCAAGAACATTTTCTGTATTTTTTTTATAATTATTATATAAAAGTAGTGGAACTGAGCAATACCTCCTCCTGTGCTGTATTACACACGATAGCCACGAGTTTTTGCAGTGAACAGATATACTAGGATTGCCATATGGTGTAATGAAATGGACAAGTTCTGTAGAGTAGACACAGTGAGTATGTGAATTTTTTTTAATGAGAAAATACATTTTTGATTAAAATCAAAATACTTTTTGTCTTGTTTGTTTCTAAAAAAAAACCACCCCACCATTCTGGGAGCTCTTGTCTGACAATAAACAAACTCATTCCAATGTCTGATAAAATATCTCTTTACATATTCTCCTATTAAAATGCTAATCTGCACAAAGGATACTTTTGCTGATTTTAGGGTGCATAATGTTGCTAACAGAAACATAAATTTAGTGTTAGTTTTTTATAAAATTCTATTTACTCTAAGAACATTTTCAAGGCAAAAGGGAGATTGGAGATGAGGCCACTTAAATGCACTTAGATTTCAACATGGATGTTGGTTAATGAATAGTTCTTTGATCTTTTTATGACATACACTTTTATGTGTCTGTGTGAAATACTTCTGTTCTCTTAGCAATATGTTAGCCTGCAGATCTTTATTTCATTGTATCTGTACTATATTATTTTATTACTAGACAAAAGTAGTCTCTTCTAGGACACATGGCAGTACTCCTCATGGCAGTACTGTGAACGACCATTCATATAAACACAACATCTTTAATATCTACACAGAAACATCTCCATGATACTAGCCATTTTCCACAACCAAAGACATTTTTCATGTCAACATCGCCAGAGAAGCTACAGGTGACCAGTGGAATTTTTGTGTAGCTGTGTATAAAAATGGATGGCTGTTCCTTCTACAGATATCCTACACAAACGTGAAGTCCTCAGGAAGTCATCCACCTTGTAGTTTTAATAGCTTGGTGCATATTTAACTTGCACTTCTGCACAAATATATGCCAAAAAAAGTAAGAGCAGTTTTTTCAGCAAAGTAGAATACCCTAAAACTCACAGAAATAACTTCTTAGTAGTGCTAAAGTATACCTTTCCATAATCTCTTCATTTACAGGAAGGTAGTTTTCTTTCTAAATAAGGCATAGGGCTAAATTTTTCCCGCCTTTCATTAATTGGATGTTTACTCTCTTTAATGAAGGTAGGAACTGACAAGGAGGTGTATTTAATTTCCTAAGAAACAGAAGAGCATTGTTACACACCTGTGTTTACATTTATTTCACAGTTTTCTTTCAGGAATGCAATGCATTAAAAGCAGTACTTGTTGGTTATTCAATTTTCAATATTCAGTATTTTCAATTTTCAATATTGAATATTGTCTAGTTATTCAAACCAGAAAATAATAGCCCAGAAACAGATTAACTTTTCCTTGGCATTTGACAGCAAACCTCATTCTGAAACGTACCACTAATGAAAGAAAGAAGGCAAACATAAGCATTTGAAATATGTGGCTAGGCAAGACCCAAAATACAATACTAAAAAGACTTTTTAATTAATTTAGCTTACTTTTTTTCTTTCAGCTACTAGACTGAAAGGTAGTGCTCTATTCATAAAAAGATTAAGCATTTACTTCTTGGTAACACATTTACTGCCATGTAAAAAAACAAATTCCAATATTTCATCAGCTAACACAGCCAAATGCTAACTTACATATGAATATTTATATCCTAAAAGGAAATCTCCATTTCCTAAATTCACTAATTAAACACATTCTCCTGAATAGTGACCTCAAGATAACGTGAAATAGAAATTGATATTCTTCCCACAATCTTGTATTGGCCAGTAATAGAAAAGACACAATGATCAACAATAATCTTATAAGATATTCTTTTTTATCTGAAGCCAGACAAGACATTTCTGAAAAGGGTTGCTATATAGTATAGAAAATAAGTTCACATACTAGACAATCCTAGAAGAACTGCAAGACAAAAATTGGAAAGCATCACTCTGTCAGACTTCAGAAAGAAAATAATTTTTATTATTGAACCAAAAGCAGTAGAAGTGTGGCACTGACAAGACAAAAACTTTTACATAGAAGAAAGTGTACAGCAAGTATGAAAAGTTCTTTATTAAAACTTCAGAAGACATTTTGAAGGATATTGCTAAATGGAATAGAGAAGATAGCCACCAAACACAACTCAGAAGAGCCAAAAAGAGACTGAAAATTCACCTCATGCTAAAGATTAGAAACCATGCTTGGATAAAGGCTAACAATTGCATGCAGTTTTTTAGAGGTAAGAAACAAGATGACTAGAAATATAACCATGGAAATTACTGGCATTGCCTGCTGAAGATCATGAGACTTGATCACAACCTAGCTTACAGAAAGACATCTTGAGTCAAGTAACTGGGGAGGCGATAGATACATGTGATCACTTTAGAACAGCTTTGGCTTTCACGAGCATCAGTAGAAACGTATTGGAATAAACAGCTAGACAGGAAAAAAAAACAAACTACATCTTTCTGGAATATTGGCTGACCTTCCAAAGCTAGTGTTTTGGTAGGTCAGTTGATTGATGTACCAAATGTGTAATTTGAATAGATTTTTGTTTGATACCATTGGAAATAATTAGAACCATTTTTTTTGGGAAAAGACTACATAGATACTCAGGGAAAATGCTTAACTACAACATGAAAAGTGAAGGATTATCAAAATACAAGAAAAATAATCTAAACCATCAGTAAACATGAAATCAACACACAGAACAAAAATGAAGCTAGATGACAAAGTTAGTGAAAATTAGAGAAAAAACCCCACCAAATTTCATTTCCACATATGACAACTATAGAAGTTAGATACTAAACAAAAGAATTGCAATTACTCACTTATATGGATAAATTCACTTTATTACTGAAACCTGACAAGTTTTACGTGACTGGAATGTTAAAATACACAATCTTAACATATCTAGTGAGAACTGCGCTTTGAAACTGAGACTTGAGCTATTCACTTCACCTTCAATGAAAATTCTAAAGGAATTGAGTCCTCTTCAATGATTGCATTATATGGCAGTGTGAAAATAATATACTATGAAGTATCAGACTACATTCTGTCCATGGTTAGCTGCACTTCAGTATTCTGAGACAAAATGTGCAAGCATCCTTTGTAAATAGCATAAGCATAGAGTAGAACCAGTAACGAATAATGAAAATGGACCCTACAGTACATGACTGACTATGGTTATGTCATTTTTCTGGTCACATTAAATAGTGTTTCATTTCTATAGCTGGGGTAATCAAAGGGAGATAGAAAGTTAAGCCAACTGGACATCCTGTTTAAAAGTCTTGGTCTTTTGAACACTCAAAAAAAACTTTAAATAAATGTATTGTACATCTACCTGCTCAACTACAATATTCTTAAAGAGATATAAAGCTGCAAATATATTGAAGTACCTTTAAAGCAACTGAATCTTTTACTGTCATTCTTTCCTTCCTTCCTTCCTTCCTTCCTAGCTGAAAACTACAAATTAAATTATTCTGTCAGCTAAAAAATGCTTTTTACAAATCTCTCTTCTTTGCTTATCTTTCTGTCTCTCAGCTTCAATTATTTTTAGACCCTTTTTTCCAAAGCCATTTTCTTTGCCTTGATGCAAATGCTCTGTTCCCTTCCATGCTCCCTGTGGGTCCTTAGGTTATTTCCTGCTACTCCTGTTGCCAGACTGTCACATCATTTCCAACACTGCCAATAAGGACAGATGTTGTCTAACTTAATAAAAAAAATTATCAATGAAACATAATATTTGGAGGCAAAATATTTGCATAGAGGAATGCAAGTATTAAAGAAAGACCTGGCATTCTTAGAGCAAAACCTAGCTTAAAGATGATCAGCTAATGAGATGAAGCATGTCTTAAGGAAACAAAACAAAAAAATGTAGCAACATTCAGATGAAAATAATAATATGGGAGTAAGATAAAGCTGAAAGGGCAGGCAATTTGGGCAGATGACCTGATCCTGATCCAAAAATAGCTGATGTTCTTTTTAACATTACAGTTTAGATAAGTGGAAAACAACTCCATCTGCCTCACCCTTGTATAGCAATTGTTTGTTATCCACGTTGACGACAATTTCATACTGTGCTCCAAATAGCCATAAAGCTTTTGTGAATCACAAAAGTACATCAAATTTAGTGCTGATGTCTTCATCTATACACATTTCTTCCAGTCCAGACCTAGATTCTACAAAGAAAACCTTTCAGCATTCATATGCTACATTTTACAGGTCAAAGGGTTTACAGTTTAGTCATTTAGCATGTAAGCACAAGTCAGATTCCTTGAGATGGCTGTCGGAAATAACTTTTGAGGGCAGAATCTTGTCATAAATTCTAATTTTTTGTATGAAATTTTACTCTGCATTGTTAATATTTATAACTTCTTTTTGTTTCTGTCTCTAGCATGAACATCTGCTAAACTTAAAAACATACAGCTGAATCCTTTATAACACCAAAGAAAGTCGGTTACTGTCTGAAGTCTACTAAAGAAAGCTAAAATATGCTTTTGACACAATGGTAGAATGATTTTATAGGACACAGAAGCAGATTATGAAAATCCTCTATTCCTAAATATTCCAACATTTAAATGGAATATAAAAGGGCTACAAATAAAGTCAGACATCACTTTTAATTGAATTCAAAGTGCCCAATAACTATGCCAAATAAAAAACCCAACCATCACTAAATTAGAAGTAATCAACTGTGTTTTTCTTTACATACCAGGTAATAAAAGGATTAAATTAAATTAAACGGTTACAATCAATTATAGTCTCTTAGATTAACTTTATCTTACCTTAAAAATTAATATGAAGTGAGATGTTAATGTTTTACATAATTTATTTCATAAATGCTCTGAAGGTATTCATGATAAGTGCATGTCCATTTTTAGCAAACTAAGTGCTATATTGAATATTCATGTGTCCCACAATGTATTCCAAAATATGAAATAATGATTTCTCCTAAAATAACTGTTTCTACAAGTAAAACTATCAATACCTAAAATACATAGCACATGCACACCACTATCTCAACTCAATTTATTCTACAGCCATGTAAGAGGATTTCCTTACTCAAGCTAGGATGAACTTTATCCCCATGACTTCTAAACTTTTTGTTTGACAAGTCCAGAATAGGACTCACTGTCACAACACTTATAAATGTATCATGTCCAATTCACCTTGTTGCCTTTCAGACTGTTAAAGTCCAATTAAAAATTACTCCCTTTTCTACCTTCCAACAAATTCAATTGCTCTTGCATCCTTCACATTTCGTTCCTTCCTTTAGCATTTATCTGCTGTTTGTTCTTACACAAAGTCACATCAGCAGCAGCCCTGATTTTAACTATTTTCTACTTCATTAATACTTCATCTTTTCCCAGATTCCTATGAACTAGACTACTTCCAGAGTATTCTTCTCTATATTTGTTATCATTTTATAACTATCAATGACATGGAAAATGAAAAAAAAAAAAAGAAAAACAACATAGAAAAGCTGAATTGCTCCGTGGATTTGAAGGCAAATTTAAAGTGTAGCCAGAGGAAAATCACAACCCTGAAAACTCTGCAGTCTATTCCCCAACCTACTTCATCAGTCAACTCTGCTTAAATGGTGTTATGTTAACTATAAAGATCCCCTTCTCCCCCTTGGTCTTAGGAAAGCTGACTAAAACAGAGGATGTCCACTATGGGTAGAGTAATTTGAAGTTATTTGTAGCTTTTGCCATATCTGGATTGTTAGAAAAAGAAAACAGAAAGAATAATCTTATTATCCATCCAGCCTTTCAAAAGCATATAATAATTTATAAGCACATACCAATAAACACTTCACACCTAAGCACACACACCAAAGATTAAATACCCTTGCAATTAACTAAAGGTTTACAACCAAAGAAAGAGAAATACATTTTCAAAAGGTTGTGAGTTTTTTCTCTATCAGACTGAGACTCTATCAGACAACTACCAGTACTTCCTCATATAGCAAAAGCATGTAGGTGTGTAATTTCCACTGAATTTAACAGATACTAGTCTCCAACCTGTAAAGGTGGTTTGGACATTACAAAGCATGCCTCTAGATGACCAAAAGCCTCACCATATGAACATATCTACCTGACTGAGAGCCCTTAAAAATTTGTACCTGCACTGCTCCACTAAAGACAGTATAAATGCAATATACATCATTCATTTAATTGAAAACATCACATATATTTTTAATTAAGACAAAGCGGGAAAAGAACAATATTATTTATTTAAAATGCTTAGAATAGACTATTTTGTGGAGAGTGTCTGTTTCAGGAATAAATAATTAAATATTGATTAAAGAAATTCTGGATAATGTAGAAAATTGAGCACCAGCAAAGGAATTTTCTACATGTTCACATATTCTCTAACTACAAACAAAATAATATGCCATACCATATATTCTAAATTACTTTAAGATACCACAAACAATATATTCTTACTCCTCCTGACCTAAATGATTTGCAAATGTTCCTGCTATTCACTTCTAACTATAAATTATCATCCTACAGACTTCAGCTTGTCTTCTTCCTCCTTTTGTCTCCTTTGAAAATTTCTTTTTGCTTCAATTATCTTGCATGTGAAAATTCTCTGTTCTTGTATGTCATGCAACACTGTTCTTCCACTATCAGCATTTCTTTTCTATCATTCTGGCACAAAACTCTACTTTTCTCTTGCCAAAATTAATATTCCAACACACTGGATGTGTATAAAATAATCTAAATGCTTCTTGCTAGAACACTTACATTAAAATGCCAAACTACGTGTATAATGTGATGACTTTAAGTGAGTAGGGGGTTTGCCTTAAACAAGTGTGGAAACTTTTTCATAAATATTCAGAAAATCGACAGAAAGCATAAGAAAGAAAAAAAGTATTTATGATAAAAATGGTAAATTACAAGCCTTCATATGTTGCTAACAAATACAGTGCAGTAAAAGCAAGAAAAAATCAGAAACTGTAGATACTCAAAGGTAGAAAAGTGAATGGTAAAAATCAAATTGTAACATAGGATGGAAAAAGTATTTTAGAACAAATCAGAGATCTGAAAACTGTGTCAAAAGAGGCTAAAACTAGTTTAAAAAGTAAAAAAAAATTGCAACATGATGAAATGAATAAATATGAGAAAAAATTAGTTAAAAGAAAAAAGAGGTGCTACAAGTAGGTGTAATGACAGTGAAGGAGAAAAATAGGATAGACGAAAGTTATAAGAAAGACGGTTGAAAAGGAACAAGTGAAGGCACTGTGTCTGACAGCCCATTCTGGAAACACAATATTTTAAGGTAGCAATAGATTAGTAAGTAGTCAAGCAAACTTCAAACAAGAAGTGACAGTATTATCAGACATTAAGAAAAATTAATGACAAAGACATGGAAAAAAAAAACACTGAATGAAAACAAGGGAGCTTGAAAATACCATGAAATACATATGTGTATATATATATGTATATATATAAATTTCAAATTAAGACAAGACTTAACAAAAATGGGGAAGAAGAACAAGCCAGCAGGCATATGTTCTTTGATTTGGCAAAAATATTTAGTACAGAAAAAAGCTGTATTCTCATTTCTTTTTGTGCTGTTGTTTGTTGTTGTTGCTGTTGTTGTTGTTGCTGTTGTTGTTTCATTTCCAAAAATATTTCAGATTATTCTGAAATAATGCTTAGGAGACAAACTATAATTTCCACACCTTATGACCAAGAGTCCAGGAAAAAGTTATAATACTAATTGTAAAAGAAGAGCAAAAATATTTATTAGAAAGTGAAAAAAAAGTGCTTAAGCAATGACAAAGAGCAGGCTAGGAAATTCTGGATAATATGAAGAAGGCAGTGACGGGTAGTGTCATTTGGGAGGTTTCATTCAGAAGACAATTGAAAGCTGATAACCCTGTGTTATTAAGCAAAATACTTTCATAACAAAATCTCAGAGGGAAGGAGACACTACTGCCTCTAATTAAAGAGAGAGCTCAAGGTCCAGGAGCTGCTTAACAGTATCAATTATAATGCCACTAATAACCAATTAAGGTTTGTGACTTTTCTAAATATTACCAGAGCCAAAGCAATATTAATTACTGTTTTTAGGAAGCCTCAAAGTTCTTCAAAAATAATTAATTCTGAAGGATTAACTACAAAAGCCATTTAAAGGCGACAATGAAAGACACTGGAAGGTATTTGAGTTTTTTCTAAATGATGCCCAAAGCAACTGTAATCCACCAAAAAGAAGCCAATCGCTGTACACAGAATAAAAGTTTGAAGAAAAAGAAAGGGAGGACCAGGAGTAGAGGGGAAAATAAAGAAAACAAAATTGATTATATTAAGAGGAGAAAAGAGGGAAGACAAGAATGATCCTGTTTAAAATTAAGTTATACGAATCAAGTTAATATATTTAAGTTATATACAGAAATAATAACCAATGCAAAAGAGTGAGTCAGGACACAGTAATAGAAAACTATTTTTTAAAAAAGAATTTTTTAAAAGCCATTTTAAAACTCCTAGCAAACTAACTGAAAAATCAGTGAAAACTTGGAAGTAAGAGAGACTGAATAAGCCAACTAGGTATCTGTATTTAAAGAGAGCTGATCTGCTGAGTCTCTGATGATATATTTACATGTAAAGCTGCCTCTCAGATGCAATTTGGAGAGATCTGAATTAGGAAGTCCATACAGTGCTGTGAAGCCCTTCAAGGGTTTTCTAGCTCGGATCCAAGTGCATTTGAACATTATTAGTTTGATGAAAGAGCACACTAATATCACTCCCACCTAGATTGTATACACAAAGGTGCTAAAATACACAGAACTAGCCATGGTAGTCTGGACAACATCACTCCACACTCAGGAGGTAGAGGTCAATGATTTGTACTGGTTTGAGACCAGTAGCAAGTGGTATTCCTCGGGGTTCTACTCTGATTTAACCTGCTTAACATCTTTATTAATGACCTGGAGGAGGAAACAAAATCCTTATCAATCTGACAATACTAGTTTGGAGAATATAGTCAATATATTTAACCACTGGGCTGCCATATAGAGGAATCTAGAAATGCTGGAGAATTAGGCCAACAGGCTGTCATGAAATTAAGCAAGTATGCACATAAAGTCCTGCACCTAGGATGGACTAACTCCTGAATGAGTACAAACCTGTGACTGCCTCACCGGGGAGCAGTTCTGCTGAAAATGACCTGGGGCTCCTAAGCACAGTTGGATACCAGGATACTGGGCTGTATTAACATGAAACTAATAGAAGATTGAGGAAAAGAATTCCACTTTACTCAGCACTGGTTAGACCACCTCTGTAATACTGTCTAAGTTTGGATCCCCACTCACTCCCCCCATATGAGATATTGATCAACTGGAGCAAGCTTAACAGGAGGCTCCCAAGATGTCAAGTGTTAGAGTTCTTCTTCTAAGAAGAAACTCTGAGGCAGCTGGGCTTGTTCAGCCTGGGAAAAAAGAAGGATTAAGAAGAATAAGCAGCAGCCTTCTGGTATCTAAGAGGTGGCTACCAATAAGACAGTCAGGCTCATTACGGAGGTGCACTGCAGGAAAATGAGTGACAACAACCATAAACAGAAGATAGAGGGAAGGGGATTTAACTAGATATGGGAAAAATAATTAATTATGAGGAAAACAAATCTTGGGAATAAGTTACAGAGATATGGTACAAAATTATAAGCAATATGATTTGATTCACAATTGACCCTGTTTTGCACATACGGTTGAATAAATGACTTATCTTCTAACCTGAACAATTCTGCAGAGGAATTTCATCCACAGAGACTTGCAATGTAACCTGCTCTGACAAACACAAAAGTTTTTAGCTGAAATGACTCCAAAGTTTTGCATAGGAATATTCTCTTACTTCTTTTTCAACTATTCCAAAAGTTTTTCTTGCAGAGCTGCTATAACTTCAGTAGGTTTTTAGGCCTCTTAAATGCCTAAATTTTAAAAATATATTCATAATGCAAACAGCTATTTCACTAGTTTTTCAGCATGTGACCGTACTTTATTTCAAATATATTTACTCTACTTTTTTGAACTAAATTCTTATGACTCTTATGTGCCTTTTCTCATGCTCTACCATTTTCATTATGATGCTCTTGTACATTCTAAATGGCACAATTTAGCATAAATGGAGAGCAGCAGACGGTGAAACTGAATATATGAGTGTTTTCTTCTTTTTTTACCAACACAGACATCAGTAACTAGCTATAACGAGCATATATTTTTCTGGAATGTAAAAAAATTTGAATAAATTCATGAACATGAGAAAAAGATTCAAAAGCATGGAATCACAAAACATTCTGAGTTGAAAGGGAGCCATAAGAATCACCAAGTGCAACTCAAGTGAATGGTTCATGCAGGGATCAAACCCACTACCTTACCATTCCTAGCACCATGCTCTATCTAACCGAGTTAATCTCTCTGCCAAAAAAAAGCAGGAAACTGATGAAACAGATCTTTCCATCTTGTACTGCCAATTATTATTAAATTTCATTTCTTTGGTGTGTGGCTTTTTTCTATACTTTCACAGAATCCTGTGGGTTGGAAGAGACCGTTAAGATCGTCAAGTCCAACCATTAACCCAGCACTGAAAAGTCCACCACTAAATTCTGTCCCTAAGTGACACGTATACGTGTCTTAAACACCTCCAGGGGTGGTTACTCAACCACTTCCTGGGCAGCCTGTTCCAATACTCAACAAGCCTTTTAATGAGGAACTTTTTCCTAATATTCAACCTAAACATTCCCTGACACAGCTTGAGGGCATTTTCTCTTGGCCTATCCCTTGTTGCTTGGGAGATGAGACCAACACCCTCATCGTACAAGATCCTTTCAGGACTTGCCCTTGGTGAAGCTATGCTGGTATCTTGAATTACCTCTTTGTTCATCATGTGTCTTAGCACAGCTTCTAGGAAGATCTGTTCCATGACCTTTCCAGGCACAGAGGGGAGGCTGAGAGGTTGGTAGTTCCTAGGGTCCTCCTTTCTACCCTTTTAAAAGATGGGTAGAATACATCCCCTTTTAGCAGTCACCTGGGACTTCACCTGACTGCCATGACTTCTCAAAATCATGGAAAGTGGCATGGCAACTACATCAGCCAATTCCCTCAGAACTCTGGGATGCACCTTGTGGGGTCCCATAGACTTGTGTACCTTCAGATTCAGTGGCCATGAACCTGATCTTTACTTACAGTGGAGGGACTTTGCTCCCATGGTCCCCATCCTGCTGTCCATCCACTCCAGAAGTGTGGGAAGAGAGGCTCCCATTGAAGACTGAGGCAAAAAAGTTGTTGAGTACCGCAGCCTTCTCCTCATCCATTGTTACCAGTTTATCAGCACTGTTTATCAGGGGGTTCACACCTTCTTTGACCTTCCTTTTCTGGTTAACACACCTGTAGAAGCCTTTCCTGTTATTGTTTGTGTACCTTGACAGCTTCAGTTCCAGCTTCTCCTTGGCCTTCCCCATCCCTACACAACCAACCTTCATCTCTATGTTCTTCCCAAGTTCCCTGTCCTTGTTTCCACTACCTGTGGATTTGCTTTTTTGTCTTTAGTTTCACCAGCAGGTCTCTACTCAGCCACGCCAGCATCTTGCCTTTCTTTCCTGATTTCTTGCTCCTGGGAATTTCTAGCTCTTGTGCTCTATGGAAGACTTCCTTAAAGCTCTGTTCTGCTCCCTTCTCCCAGGGTCAGTCTCCCAGTGGATCCTATTGTGTATCTCCTTCACGAGCTGGAAGTTTGCCTTCCTATAGTTCAGGGGCCTAACTGTACTCCATACCTGATCCATATCCTTCAGGACTACAAACTCCACCAATGTGTGATCACTGCAGCCCAGGCTGCTTCCAACCTCCATGTCCCTGATTAACTCACTTGTGTTGGTGATCATCAGATCCAGGAACACATCCCCTCTGGTAAGGCTGTCTCTTACCTGGCTCAAAAACTTATCTGGAACATGTTGCCCAGAAAAGTTCTGTATTCCCCATGTTTGGAAGTGTTTGAGGCCAATTTCAATGGGGCTTTGGGCTACCTAATCTACTGGAAGATAACCCTGCCCACAGGAATTGAACTAGGTGATCTTTAAACATTCCTTCTGGCTCGTACCACTTTATCATTCTAAATAAGAAAAAAAAGGAAAAAAGGGGCTACTCACATGTAAGCCAGGGGCTGGTCAGTACATTTGCCCAGCAAAATTTTGTACCTGAACTGTACAATCTGTCCGTCTAATTGAACTCTAGTCCTAACTATTTCCTGTGTAAGTATGCTTAGTCTGTGTGTGTATATGCATAATCTACTACAGAACATCAGGCTGAACTGGAGTCTCTGTTAGATGAGACTTTCCAGAAGGACTGCAGGCCTAGGGGACCCATAGCTCTCATTGCCAGCAACTGTAAATACTGAGACACAATTCTGGATGGAATGATTGATCATCAAAAACCCATATGTTGTGGATGAGTCTGAATGTTAGCAATAACAAAGATCAGTCCTCATCAGTTGGATGGGAGGAACAAGATCAGGCTATCCATGCTGTTTGTGTTTGTGTGTTTATGCTGGTGCTGATACAGAAACTGTTTCCTCTCTGTGTTATCTGTGTGGTCGGTTAAGTGTGTGTACTGCATGGTGCATGCTTCTGCCTGTGAAGGATGCATGCTGGGCCCTGGGAGACAGAACCACAGCAACATCTCATTTATGGCAACAGGACAGGAGCCTCCCTGAGTTTTACAATGCACCAAAGCTGGTTTTAGCAGATTAAAGAAAAAAAATCTTCCCAGCATCCTGAAGTTCACAGGATCCAGCATCTCTAACATAATTTCTAGGGTTATCCTATCAGTAAAGGCATTATAAGTAATAGTATCTGAGGTGATAACTGGTTTAATCCAACAACCACTATATACATAAATAAGTGCTTTTCTAGCTTAAAAAATAACTTCTAGTTTAAAATATTTCATAAGAGAACTTTCCCAAACTATTTTCAGATTTTTCCCCCTTTACAGCACAAAATAAATTCTCACCGCAACATCACCACCACAGGCAAAAAGAATTGATTGTGGGTAGGCTTATTGGATCTGACATACGTTGACAAACACTTTGACTGATTTTCTCTAGGACTTCAAACACACTACACCACTGAAATCATTTGCTTTTTGTCCACAGGCAAAAAAACCTGCCTGTTACTTAAGTGAACAACCTGTGCTTCTACCCTTGAGATCCTAATAATCATTCAAATTGACAGCACCAACCAGGGTCAAAATATTAACATGTCCTGAAGAACCAGTTCAGGAGAGCCACACCTTAATTAGACAGGTACCTCAGGGCAAAGTACTTTTTTTTTTTTTAAAAAGCAACTACTTTCATTTTACCTTCTGATACAATTATGCTCTTTCACTTTAAACAACAATTAAATACATTGACTTGAGTTTGGTATTCTCCTCTCAAAAAAAGCCAGTTTAGTAACATTGTTTGACTACTTACTTCTGTGTTACAGCTGATGTCCATGATCTTGACATCCCCTCCTAAAGCATTTGCCAAATTTTAACCAGTTACAGACAGTCTAAGCTCTACCTTTATCCCTACTTCTGGTATTTTCTTAGCTTCCCTCAGAAACTGAATGGAAAATATGAGCAGCAATGTCTTAATTATATTTAGAGCATCTGTTTCTTAAAGTCTTGAATCATACAGGTCACCATTAATTCTTGTTTCTCAAACTAACAAGTCAATCATGCTACAGTAGCAATAATTTCTTCCTTTTTTCAAACTGCTAAGGATGGAAGAACTCATAATATTTAAGTCCATGTTTGTTCAAAACCTTTGACTTGTGTAGTCTCCTTCACAGAACCTACTCTATAATTCCATAATAAAATATCAGATAGGTATTCTCTTGCAGATTCGGATTCTTCCTGGTCCATACTAGTCAGACCAGTAAGTTCAATCTATTTAATTTAATTTCATACTAAACATGTTCAAATACATCATTCATTATAATGAGCTTGGTGAGACATCAGCACGGGTTGCCCACAGAGGTGGTGGATTTCTCTTCCTTGGAAACATTCAAGGTCAGGCTAGAGCAGCCTGTTCTGGTTGAAGATGGTCCTGCTCATTGCAGAGGGTTTAGACTAAATGTCTTTTAAAGGTCCCTTTGAACCTAAACTCTTCTATAATTTTTCTAAACTCTATGAAAGCTTGAGACTTTGATATTATAATCAAAATAATAACTATAAAGAGTACTTATTAAATGTTTCACATTACTCTAGGAAATATCAAAGCTCTTAAAAATATTTCATATTTCTTAACAATTTATTTAGACACAGGAATTCAAAATATTTGGTACTTTCTAATATTTTTTTCTATATACGTCACCATTACAGAGATTTCACACTTCAATTGGTTTGTAGATATTGGTAAAAAAAACCTCTTCCATGTTTAAAATGGTCCAGTATAACTTTCGAAAAATTTTTCTATTAAAACAGTCACTTTAAAGTGAACTTTATACATGTTTTAATTGTGTGTAGTGCAATGAATGCCGAAGTTTCCAACCCAGCTTACAATACTGTAAAATCAATTGTTCACTGAATGACTGCTCATATGCACTCAGCGTGAATTACTGCTTTATAAAGTACATGGAAATTTTTCCCTTGTGTACAACACAATTCAGAGTATCTAGTTAAAAACAGGAGAGATAGATCCATATTTTCTACTGCGCATTCAAATTTTGTGTATTAGAAATGTTATTTTTCTAATTGTCTCAAGATGTTACACTTAACAATTCTCTCCATTTTTACGAGCTACTAGTTAGCTCATACACCCCTGTTTTCTTCCTTTTATTTAAAGCCAAAAGATTGACTCCCGATCATTTCATAGTAGAATGAGTCATTCATAATCTTTTGCCTACTTATTACATATAAAAAATTTCAGATGCATACGTCCTGTAGCATATATTATTGTTACTTGTAATAATCAGCAATTACTACAAACAATAGAAGTTACAACTTTGATTCCTTCGTTTAAAACAACAAAACCAACAGAGATCATCATTTAAATTACCCTTATATGGTTAATTCATGTAAGGACATGTTCACAATTATCTAATCTAGCAGTCATTGACTTTAAGAGTAGATACTAGAATAAGGTTTAGCACATACTTAGGCATGTAAGTGCCTATAAACTCAAAACCAGAGTGCTGTGGTGGTTGCTTCATTTGCTCCATCAACTTCTTTTCAGAGTAGAAATCAAGCACCACTATATTCAATATGAGCTAGTCAGGTGGTCAAAAAATTCTGAGTACATAATGCACAAGTAGTGCTATCAATGGAAAACTTTACTCTATAAAGTTCTCACACCTAAAAATCAGGCAATGCTGAATTTCACACACACCACAAAACTGATGTACTTTAGATAAAGCATCTTAAGAACTATACGTAACTTGGAAATGCCTTTTGGACAGTATGCAATTACTTCTTCCTTTTGTATTGTTAGATTCAACATTAACAGTGAAAAAATAATAGCTCTTATATTTACAGTCAGCTAAGCTATCATGCAATACTTATTTTTTTCCAAGATAGTAATACCATAATGTGTCATAAGATTTTTATACAAGCGAGAGACAAAAAGCACGAAAGTTAAAAATGGCCATATTAGAAATCAAGTAACTGTACTTACACTGAAGAATAGATTTTTTTTCTAGGTTGGAGAGTTTGAAAAGGTTAGTAACATGGCTAACAGTAATAATTATAAAAATAACTTCTTTAATCACTGGCCTAAAATTGAATTACTCAAAAAGCCTTACATTCTACACCACCTACAAGGATGCTACAAAAATGGAACTAATTTTTGAAAACTATTTCACTGAAATTTAACTCCACAAAGATATTAATTCAGTGGTATCAGTTTAACTGTCAATATGCAAGCTAAGGAACACAAACACATTAAAAAATTAAGAAGCAATGTCATTAACCTTTTCTGGACTTTGAATTAAAATTAGCTAAATCAGATTAAGATATTAGTTTGAAGAGAATGAGTTTCAAACCCAGCAGTTTTACAAATCTCCCTAAATCTTTTCTCTATTGTTCTGATAAAGTGACATGCAATGGCTACATAACACAACAGAGGTTTAGGAAAACTTCCAAAAAAACAGTGTCTACTATTATCAAGATGACATACTTGGTTTTTATCTTGGGAATGGGTCTTAATTATCCCTCTGCATCTATTTAATTTATTTATATTTACAAAAGGACTACTTTATTGCAGAATGACTATACAAACACTACTCTTACCATGAAATCAAATTACTACTTTTTGTATAACAAGGAAAATTAATGGGAATTTCTGGTCAATCAGAGTTTATCTCTTATTTTTAATAACTTTTTTCAAGAAAAGCATTCAAACACTTGCTAAGGACTTTATATTAATAAATAGCACGTGCTACATAGCAGATGCAATGAGGAAACACTCCCATATTTACCACCTAGCATAGATTTAATTTGTTCTTGCTTTCCTCTAATGATTGGCATTTATGCTGTATCAAATGTACACTTATCAATTCCCCCTATGTATGGTTAAGTACACACAGAGGCAGCTTCAATTCGACCAGGAAGCCACACAGGCATAACATATCTGCTATAGGCCACTCTATATTTATTGCCAATATATCTGCACTTGACACAATTTGTCCCGGAACAGAAGGTGGGAAGAATAAGCAAATAAAGACAGTATTTTATATCTGAGTGATTGTCCTCAGTATCAGTGATGCCCTGTGTTCCAGAAGTACACATACTGTGAAAATACAAACTTAATTAATTAATTACGGAGTTTAAAATTTTGTGGCTCTTGAATTTCTCGAAGCTATTTTTGCTCATGTTTCCAGAAGCAGCAACCAGCACAATTCCATTACCTTCTTTGTACCAATCATTTTTTTAACACTTCTCCAGAGAACATTTTTATTAGTCTACTGACCAAATGAAATAGTTGCAGTTTTTAAATCCTCTCTTCTCAAGAAAATCTCTCTCTGTATTCATTGTTCTACCTGACTACATGGCAATAATAAATTTAATTAATTCACTTAGAAACTCTTAGAGTAACTCATCTTACCACTTTTTATTCATCTGTTACTAATGAATTTTTACATTCCATTAGACTGCCTATTCACCCTGGCTGTTTTTCTGGAGTTCTTCAGTCTTCCATGCTACTTCCTCATAAAAATAATTTGATATTAATGTGAATTTTTTCTCTTATTCAATAGTGTAACTCCTAAACTGCTCACATATTATAGTAAGATATTAATTTACATACTGAATTTCTATACTAAGATCTCTCAACTTTACTCATTCATTTCTCTTATCTCCCCAGTCTCATTTTAGAATTATTATCCCAGTATATGAGTACCATCTGTGCAAATCAATAGCAATAAGGCAATTTTAATGGAGCCTGTCACATTTACTGGGGAATAATTAAGGTGTCACTTGATTTTGAGAAAGTCTTACTGTAGCAATGAACCTGTTTTTTTTCTTAAATAATGTAAAAAGATCGACTCTGCCTCTTGTGAAAGATTAAAATCTCCATTATCTAATTTTTCTTCATTTGAACTCTTCTCATAATCTTCAAAATTTCATATTTTTTTATTATTTGAAATGTTTGTATTCATACAATTTATGCTTGCCTGCTAGCTGCATATAGCAAAAGACCAAATCTTGGTTTTCTCCTCCAACTACAATTGCAGTTATCCAAAGAACCCATTTGGTCTTTTTTAAAAAGGAAGGAAGTGGATTTAGAATACCAAAAGAAAAAAAGTTTGTGAGAAAGAAACAAGAAATTATGACAAAAACTATTCTTCAACTGTAACATGAAATTAGTGCTGTGATCATAAAAGCCATCACTATTTGTTCTCTTCTGCAACAACTCTGCCTAGCATTTTATAATACAAAATAAGGTGCAATATTGTCATACACCAGTGTCATGATTAGAGCAATAAATTTTAGAACTACAAATTATATATATATATATATATCTTTTATTATATAGAACAGCTAAATGAGAAAAAACAGCTGATGAAGGAAATAAATCTTGTGAAATAAACGTGAAATTCTTGTGAGAAAACAATCTAC
Organism: Climacteris rufus; assembly: GCA_013398175.1. Taxonomy (NCBI): domain Eukaryota; kingdom Metazoa; phylum Chordata; class Aves; order Passeriformes; family Climacteridae; genus Climacteris; species Climacteris rufus. Next base: position 51,382 of record VZRZ01001796.1, on the reverse strand, counting down.
TTGTTTCCATAAAGTATGTTATTACTACACAGCCTGACCAACTACAGAAGCAAAAGGTGATCCCAGTTTACAGCTGTCGCATTTTGATTAAGCCAAAATATGCAAAAAATCCTTTCTATGTGCTATTAAATCTCAACTGTCATCGATATTTCTAGCTTAATTTCCTGCAAACTTTGCATGAATTACCCATTTTTATTGTGAAACTACTTACGGCCAGATTAACCTAAATATAAATATTTTAATTCAATCACTAAAATGAATGCTACCTTAATGAAACAAAACACAGATTTTTTTTAAATATGAAATTACTGGAAATTAGTCATGGAATATTTTTGATTTGTAGGCACCTGTGGATATCATCCTACTCAAAATATTTTTAAATTTTTAGCTTGAAGTTTATAAATTTATTGCATCACACGTCTTCTTTGAATCCTTTATTTCCATTTTTAAATTCTTCAGACTACCTTGGACCATCAATCATGGCACTCTCTATATCATACCATATTCATTTTTTAACATATATTGTTCTGAAGGAAATTATTGCAGACACACTAAACTGCCAGTCACACTAATACATTTTCCTGCACATGGAAAAGAAATCTCTTCCTGTTTGAAAACACCAGAAAATTCAGAATTCAGTGTCCATTTTTCCAAAGTGCATTGCTAGTTGCCAATGCTTATAGAAAGCAAAAAAATAGTTCCTCCACAATGCTAAGAATAAAAAAATATTAGAGAGCACTGACTAACTTTAAAAAAAGACCAGATGATTTATTTATTTAGGTCATCAGGTGCTGAGAACTAAATAAGAACATGGTATTTTTATAATGAATTTCACAATAATACTTTTATCAATTATCTGGACAAGAGGATCAAATTCAGTTTGCAGGCGGCGACACCAAGTTGTGTGGGAGTGTTGCTCTGTTGGAGGGTAGGAAGGCTCTGCAGATGGATCTGGACGGGCTGGATCAATGGGCCAAGGCCAGTTGTAAGAGGTACAATAAGGAGAAGTGTCGGGTCCTGCCCCCGGATCAAAAGAACCCATGCAACTTTACAGGCTTGGGGAAGAGAGGCTGGAAAGGGGCCTGGTGGAAAAGGACCTGGAAGTGCTGGTTGGCAGCCAGCATGAGCCAGCAGCATGAGCCAGAAGCACAAACATTAGCCAGTGTGTGCCCAGGTGGCCAAGAAGGCCAGTGACATCCTGGCCTCTATCAGCAACAGTGTGGCCAGCAGGACCAGGGCAGGAATTGTCCCTCTGTACTCAGCACTGGTGAGGCCACACCTTGAACCCTGTGTCCAGTTCTGGGCCCCTCAACACAGGACACTGAGGTGCTGGAGCATGTCCAGAGAAGGGCAATAAAATTGGTGAAGGGTCTGGAGCTTAAGTCCTATGAGGAGCAACTGAGGGTTTTTCAGCCTGGAAACAAAGGAGGCTCAGAACAGACTTCACAGGTCTGAGAGGAAGTTGTAGCAATGTGGGTATTGGTCTCTTCTCCCATGCAACAAGTGATAGGACAAGAGGAAGTGGTCTCAAGTAGCACCAGGGAAGGTTTAAATTAGGAATTAGGAAAACATTTTTTACTGAAAGGATTGTAAGCATTGGAACAGGCTATCTAGGGTAGTGCTTGGGTCACTATCCCTGGAGGTATGCAAAAGATGTGGAGGTGGCACTTAGGGCATGGTTTTGTGATGAACTTGTCAGTGCTGGGTTGATGGCTCAATCATCTGAAAGGTCTTTTCCTACTTAAATGATTGTATGATTCTAATAGCTTGGGAAATGCTTTCTCTCTAGAAAGATATTTTAGCTAAATAGATTCAACAGTAGGAGTATTTTTGCTACTAAATTAGGTAACCCTTCTCTGATAATAGTAATTAAAGTACTAAAACCAACTGAATGTGCTCCACTTTAGCTTTATGTGAGGATACATCAATAGTAACAAACAAGGAGGGTACAGGGGGGCAAATAAAATAAGCTAAGTGTAAGGCATAATTTCTGCTGCATTGCATCTGGGTGGGGCCAGTGGTCGATTGTGCTTTGCCCCCTGCCCGCCCACTGGGGCGGCAGGCCCAGGGGGGCCCCTGAGCCATCGGACGGCACGGCCACCGCTTCTCCCCCCCAATTCCGGGATTGCAGGTGCGCAGCGTTCGCGTCACCTTCTTCCCTGCCTCCCTCCCTGTCTGGGCATGCATGGGCAGCCCGGGCGTGGGGCCGCCCTGTGCGCAGCGAGAGGGCAGCGCTCATCAGAAAGAGCAGCCCGTTGGTTGCTCTGCTGGGTGCAGACAGCCGCAGGACTGGCCAATACACCTGTCAGTCATGCGAGTCCCTCGCAGCCATTGGCTCTCACACATAAGCCCTTCCCCCGGCCCCATATCAAAAGAGCCTGCACCAGCCAGCCATTTTTGTCTTTATCTGCTCCCTCTTCGACTCCAGTATTAAAACCTGGTGATAATAAGCAGAAAAGAACCCTTTCTCTTCTCTTTACTTCTGCTGCTTTAATTAAACCGCATGCGTGAACTGAGCAAGCACCACGCAGAAGCTCTGAGGCAGCCACGACTCTGACGGAGAATGGGCGAGGCTTGAATCGCTTCTGTCAGGTCACATGACTTCTGCTGAAGGCTACACATTACCCATGCTTTTTACCCGCAGCAAATTTCCACATTTATGACAGCCAAGACACAAAAGTTTTGGGAATAAGTCTTAATAGACAAGACTTTCTCAATCATAGCTCTCAGCTATCCATAAGATAAAAAAAATAGTCTGGATAATCCATAACCTGATCTGGACAATCTGCTTAGGTTCCATATTTATTTGTTCTGGCTTCCTCACAAGGAAATCTAGGTGTTAAATAGGGCAGTGAATGACTGCACTGAGGACACTGTAGGATACAAGAGGGGTAGGCATTTTTGCCTTTTGACTCCATGCCTAATGAAAGCAGATCTGCAGCAAAATTTTGAAGTACTATGGACAACTTTTTGCAGCACTGCATGTAAAGTAACAGAGTTGTTTGTGCATGGAATGAGCTTGATGATTATATTACAACAGTACTAATAAATTTTCAAAATAACATTAAGTTAACTTGGTTTAACATCCTACACAACTTCAGTTCCTGAGCTCAAATTGCTGTTGAACTACAGCATATAGTTCAAACAATATAGCTTTTAAAATTAAAAAATAAATAAAATATGGAGAACTGATTGTTTATATTTTATAATGTAGTGTCAAAAGGCCACAATAAAATAGGTGTGGTCTTTTTACTCTAACTGATTAAGGTATAAATTATGAAAAAAAAAATGCAAACTATCTCCAAACAATATCTGCTACTGTCACTTGAAAATCTGCAAAACCTCTCCGTGAATAACTTGAAAAAAATAAGAGAACATGCCTTTTGAAGAAAATAGATATTGTACCTAAGAGGGAGATTTAGAAAAAAGATTAACTAAAACTTAATTTAGATTTCAACTGTCTAAAAGTATTACCTCCCCATATAAAGAATTGATTTCTGTTTTGATTTGTATCTAAGACATAACCTAAAACACCACATAAAACATTTAAAGACATTTTTCTTCCTTTTTAATTTAGTGGTCAGGCTCATAGAAAACCTTTATTAGATAGCAGTTTCCTTGAAAGACTGACAAACAGAATCAAGGGCATCCATTATCAACAGAAATACCCTCGCTTATTTCTGCCAGGCTATTTTTTATCTATTTTGTCTCACTCATTTTACTTTCAAATGTTGGATTCAGCCAAGACAACTTCATTAAACTTGGGTGAGGGAGGGGTGCTGCAGCACGCTGATACAGCGCGGTCCCACAGGGGTCTGCCCCTGCCTGCTCAACAGGGCAGCCCTGGATCTGGGCTGTGCCGCCCTGCACGGGGGCAGCCCTGCTGGCGCTGCCTCTGCTGAGATGGAGCCCAGGTTGCTGCACCCCGGGGGGGAAAAGCGGCGAAGGGTCCCGGCCCAAGCCAGGACAGCTGGAGCGTCTGCTGCCTCGGCACTGCCCGGGCTTGTCCCCCTTTGGCAGACACAGCGCCAGGGAAACCTGGTGTTTCCATGCACACCTGGGGCCAGCCAGCTCCAGAGGTCACATGCCTGTGGACAGCGGTCCCACTGGGCTGGCGACCTGTCAGTCAAGCTGTGTCCCGCCCATCCTCTTGGTGATTGGCTTGGGTCAGCGTTCTGCCTCTGTTCCCTAGATTTTAAAAGTGCATTGCAGGTTCAGATGCGCGCCTTTTTTCTCCTGTACGTGTTCGCATTAAACCCGGACTGTTGTATGGGAGAGGCCCCTCTGAACCATCTCTTTGTCTCTGTCGTGCTTATACCATGAGGTGTGGAACCGCCGCTCCAATGCTCCTGTACTTTAGCTGCCGTACTCCTGCAAAGAGGAGCTGGAAGCCGAGCCAGTAGGTGCTGCTTCCAGTCAACCTGGTGGGCTCTGCACAGCATTTTAAACTCACATCCTAGCCGTGGCAGAGGGTGGATAAAAAGAAAAAAAAATAAGAAAAATAATATAAAGATTTTAGGATAATAAAATTAGCAGAGGCATACCTGCCTACCCTTAGAGTAAGAATTTTTTAATATATATCTAGGTAGCAAGTGAAAGGAGCTTTTCTGTGCAAAATGACACTGTTTCAGGATACTGTCAGACAAAATGCTTTCTCCTCTTCCTTTTGGCTATACCTAAACTGTTGATCTTCCTCTTCAGCATTCTACACTCATTTAGCTGTAAGTCTAAATTCCCTATGGGTCCATTAAGTATGTTGCTAGGCAAACAGTCCAGTAGCAACTGTGAAACAGGAGTTTTGGATGGGAGCCAGTTTTATAGGTCACTACACTGTAAACCTTCACATCATTAGAGTAGAAACTGGTCTTGCAAACTGCAACTATTACGACTGATATACTTTCGTTTCTCTGAGAAGACTAAGAGTCATTCATACTGCACTTTTTCAATAATGGGTATTTCTAAGTTAAAGGCATCAATAAATATAGTATTTTTCCATATAGTAGAGGGGTGAATTCTGTACTTATTGAATGTTATAATGCTGTCTATCAAGTGTTTAGAAAGAATAGTCATAGCCGTATTAAAGATGTACAATTACCATGTGACAAACTTTTATCTTACAAACTCAGAGCACATATAAAAGAGGACTTAACCTTAAGTAAGCAGTATTTTTTTCTTTTTTTTGTTGTAATGACAATAAAACAAATTAGGCTATTCACACAAAATTACCCAGCTATCACATTATCTGATTCAGGAAGGTTCCTTCTCTTAGACTAAAGTATTGTATCATTGTTGTAATGTAGCATTATCTTGAAACTGAGCATATAGACCCTTCAGAGTGATCTTTACATTAATTCAATCACAGAACACTAGCTAAGAATAGCAAACTGCAGAGTCCTGCTGATGTGACCACACTGCATTACCCTGTGGAAGACCTGCTGCTCCAGTTAACAAGCTCAGAAATAAATGGAAGGTTCCCTGCAATATGGTGGGGCAGTTGGAATTTTATGATCATTAAGGTCCCTTCCAACCTAAACCATTCTATGATTCTATGAAATAAATATGATCCCAGAAACAAGAACATTTCCATATCATTGTTCTTACAGGCTGGAAACACAGCAATGAAATCGGCACACAAAATTGCAAAATCAATGAAGATCCACAAGAAAAATGCACGCTTGGGCATGTACATGCTTGGGTTTCTTTAGTGAGTAGTTTGACATTGGAGCACTTCTGAGCTGAAGAAACAAAATGAAGCAGAGCAAAATAAAAACGTTTCCTTTGTGAACTTTATACATACAGGGATTGTTTTAAATTATGTATTACTGGAATTAATAGTAATGATAAAAAGTCATTGAGAAAGCAAAGCACTCATAATATCAACCAATTCTTGAGTTTCTCTGACCTTGTTTGTTCACTATCAGTAACATTTTCACTTTTGTGGTAATGGAACTACACCAATAATTCCCAACCTTTATGCTTTCATGTATGAAAAAAACAATAAATGGGTTTAGATATAAGAAAAGGAAATGCATAAGCTGAAAGATCACTACTGTCAAAGGTACAGAGATCTAAGCAGCAACAGTAATGCCAGAGATTTCTCACCACTATCAAGTGAAAGGAAAAGAGTGACATTTTTCCAATTAAGCCCTAGAAAATCTTCTGTACTCCCTAATTTAATGGTCCTTGTACAATTTTTTCAGTCTTAACATGATTCTCTGTATATATTTACGTCCCCAGAAGTGCAAAAAATTTCAAGCAAATAAATTGATTCTTATAACATTGCTATAATCTTGAAAGAAGGTTTAGAATTTGTCTACTTATCCTGTCAATTCCTGAGGAAAAATATCATCAGACAAAGCTATCAGCATTATTTAAAATCTCCGGTGTCTATCTGTTTTGGCTTGAACAGGCAAGATGGTAACTATGTTTCTAGTTTTACAAACAACAATTTCTGTGTGTTATTTGGACTATTTTAAAAACGAAATTAGCAGAAGTAACTCATGACCTCTCTCTGATTCTACTCAAGCAAATTCTTAAATGCATCTAATCTATGTACATAAACAAGGATGCCAGAAGGGCTCATTAAAGAACCCACCTTTCACAAAATCGGGAGTGCTTAAAAAAAGCCTGCTGGGACTAACACCCTGCTTTTCTACTGTTTTCAAAATCTTGGCCTTATAATTTGCATTCAAAAGACAAGGTTAGGTGACAGATACTACTAAACACTTTGTTGACACAAGCCTTAGAACGATTAGCAAATTCTTAAATTGAAGGGCAAAAACTGGTACCTCATATTTGCTAGTTTTACAGGAATTCTGTTAAGAAACTTGATTTACATGTTGTGACAAAAAGCAAAATGGCATTTGTCGCTTAATGTAAACCTAACAAATAGAACCATCAGACTGTTAGTGGTGCATTGCATTTTTTTTGTAGACAAATGTCTGGGCCCTGAGGTCACACAGTGGTCTTAATGTCCCTACTTGCATTCCTGAGGTTTCCCCCTACTCTGTCCCAGCCTCATTTCACTGCAGTCCTTGCCCCTGCCGTGCTGCCCCAAGCCCTCTCAAAGGACAGACTGTGGACACCCCCACTGCAGCCTGTCTCCAGACCTCTCTCTGGTCGCATCAGCTTTTGCTGCTGACAGGACTCTGTGATGGCCCCTGGCCCTGTCTCACCCCTTGCTGTGTTGGTGCTGTGGATTGATCATGATACCTGATTCTGGCTCCTATGTTTGCACCTCTCAAGGAGGGCACAGGGTCCTCTTGTATCACTCACAAACCTGCTCTCTTTTTGTTCCTCTCTGACAGCAACACGTTTGTGTTAATTCATTATCTTACAGGAATGATGAAGGTTTTGCTCTTAAGCCTGGACATTGAATAGATCATCCCTAGCCACAGTGGAAGCTGAGAAAATTCACAGGGTATCTCACAGAGATACTTCCTTATTTCATTAATATTCTTATCTCTACTGTTGCTGAATTAAGAAAAACTGACAAACAAAAACAAAACAAAAATTCATAAATATGAATTCATGAACAGAAGTTTGCAGTTGTAATGAGGCAGTCCATTTCGTCAGAACTTGAATAGTCTGAGAAATCTATGAACTATGCCCTAATTGAAAATAATAGCAATGATTAAGGAATTAACTCCTTTCTGCAGATATGCAGTCAACTTCTTTTGGTACACTTTTAATACAGATAAACAAAACCTGTATCATTAATTTTTTGCAAGTGATTTTCTTCTGACAGTGCATCAAAAAGATGCCTAAAATAGTTCTAAATGCGCTCAGTTGCTGAGACAGCATAGTCATGTTAGCACAGCCACTGCATAATGTACATAGACCACTAGCTGTAATATATTTTTGAAGATAGTGTTATATTTAGAAAGTATTTTTCATAAGCTATATGAAGCTAAAGAAACTAATTTGCCTCAGAAAGGCAGTACCGTTTTGGAACACAACAGAACAGGGAGGAATACGATTTGGACTTGTGTAAAAAAATAACCGTATATTTTCTAGACAAAAAGGATAATACGTAAAAGATACTTTAATAAAGCATAATAGATGGGAATCTTTGCATGTTGCAACAGTAAACGGAGTCCACTGCTACTGTCTAGTGTATGCTGCCTAAATCAATAGAACTTAGAGGAAAAACAGCTTTCTAACAAACACACTCACCTAATCAATGTTAGATGCAATTGAATTACCATGCAGCTCAGATTTCTAAAATGGTCTTTATGAAAGTTTAAAATAATTATACACTTTAAATCAAACCACAATCTGTTATTCAAAAAGAAATAGATGGGAAGACTGAAAATGAATTCAAACAAAAAACAACACACTCAAAATGTTTGAACAAAATACAAGTTTTATACTACACAATTACATCAATGGCCTTATCTCTTAAAAAACTCCATAAAGATGCTACAATGAAATTTAATGGAAATTTAAAGACAAGGAATCTATACTACACACTCTTTTGTTGAAAAATATGAACTACATTAACATTGTGCTTCATGTTCTAAAGAATATAACAGCCTCTCTTCCTTAACTGCATTTTTAGACATTTCCTCCATCAATCACAATCAAATCCAGAGAAAAACACAGATTTGATTACGGAGTCCGCTCAACAAAATAGCCAACTTCACTACATACACACTACTCATTGCTGATTGAACAGCTAAATTTTATCTTGCTCCTCTTCATAACAGGCCAATTTAACATCTTAATCTCACAAATGTTGGCCATGTATCCATGAGGGGATAAACCCATCCCAGAGTGCTTTTCTTTATAGATGCAGCTCTCAAAATCACAGAAATTAAGCTGAGTTAAAAGTTGGAGACTTGTAGCCATGTTTTCTAAGCATAAATGAGAATTTATTTAAATTACATATGCTACATAAAATTATAAAGCTGGTATATCAGACAGAAGTTGTTTTTAATCTGTGGTTGTTTTCATTTTGGGGCATATTTGGTGTCTTATTTTTCAAAAGACAATTTTTATGTCTATCAATTTCCATACTTAGTGAAATGAAAACATAGCAAACATATTTATTCCTAAAGCCTTGAGGTCATCCTGACTTTGCCAGCTGCAAGAGAAACTCACTCCAGGCAAAAAACTGAAGTGCTTTTAAATGTAAAATGTGCTCGCTTTCACACGAGCAAGCAGCCTGCAGGTAAAAAATGCCGGAAGCAGATTCAAAAGATAATGGTGGGATTTCAAGCTCTCTTTACAGAATATTTGTAACTAAATTTGTTGATCAGAGGACCACTGAATATCATAATAAACTGTATTATAATATGCAGTAGGCACAGATGTGAGATCTGACAACAGGATGCCATTTTCTTGCCCACATTTTTCTTTAATTAAAAAATGTAACCTTTTCCTCTCATAGCTGAGGCTATGTTGGATAATTTATATTTGGTGAAAATGCAGAAAAAAAAGGGTGGGGAATTGACAGAATAATGATATCACATAGCTTAAAGAATGCTTTTGGCCTGAAAACATTAGGCTATTTTACAAGAATTTCCACCCTCACTGAGCATTGCTGGCTTGGACTGAGTGGTTCTGAATCTGAAAGCTGTTATCATGTAGATCTCAGCCTACATAAAAGTAGACTGAGTGGCACCATCACTGGGGAGACAGTGTGAATAAAAGCCTAAAAAGGTTCTAACTTAATTGAGAATCTCCAAAAAGCATCTAATCTTTCTAGTAAACAAATGGAGGCAGAGAGGTAGCAGAGAGACAGTACAACCATTAAATACTGTCAGGCACTCCTGGGTTTCTTTGCTCAAGAATTGCTTTGACAATGTAGCACAGACATTTTTAGTATACACATACATTAGTTTTCACAGATTTGGCCTACCTGAAGGGCTTGGGTTTTTATCTGCAGCTCCAGCAAGAAGGTGTTCCAAGGTGTTCTCAGGCATTCACTATTCTTATCCAAATTTAGGACTCTTTTATTTTTAAGTTGTATTTTTAACATCTGTATAGTTAGTTGAAGAAAACAGGAGACTTTGGTACTTATGGTGTAATAATATTTTTGTTCACTAATACTGGGACAGACACTAGGAACTAGTAGATATGGTTGCAAATCAGAAATGTTCCAAGAATCAATTCATTTTATAAGTCCTGTTAAATGCAATTGCTAGAATTATTTCACCCAAATTTACTTGCCTTTTGTTATTTAGCAGATATTAAAAAATTCAAGAAACCTAATCACTGACTGAAAACTCAATGAGTAAATAATGATTAGTAGATCCAAGAATTTACGTAGTTCCTTTAAAACTAACGGATAAAGAATGAAAACACACATTCAAAAAAAGGTAGTCCACAAGTAAATTGCTAAAAATATTTAATTTTTTAAATTTTTGAATTTTTAAATTTAATTAATAGCTTAGAATATATGCCTTTACTTCTGGATACTAAATATTCTCCTACTCATTTGTCAGACCTAATGCTGGGAAACCAATCAATAAGTAATGACTCACCCAGGTAGACACATGCTACATGTGCAAGTGTGTGGTTCTCTACACTAAATTCAGGGTTAGTTACATATGACTGGACCATGAATTCCAAAGATGAAATGTCTCTCACTATTGATGAGGAGGATAGCATGCAATTTTATTCATGGTCCTCTCTAGGCACTTATGCTATTCAAGCAGTATATTTAATCCTTGCATGGTTCAGGAAGTCCAAGACACACAGCTGGAAACTAAGCAGCTAGACAGAAACAGTAAAATATCAAAGGTACACTCAGGTTAGATCACAGTATTCTATAGAAGATCTTTACCATATGTAAGAAAAACATCTCGACTGGGTCAACATTTTTCATTTACTTAAATGACTGAGACAGCATTTCATCCTGAAAAGTTCATATTAGAGGAATATACAGTTCCCTGGTTAGGTAACCCAAGTTCTATACACAGATCAATTTCCCCTTGGCTACCATTCCCTCTTACACATGCCTCCTAGCCAAGCCAAGACTAAAAACGTGTGACACATTTTACTTACTTTGCCAACTCTGTATCTCTCTTCCCAAACCTGGCCAATTCTTCACACCCTCCAACTTCACTCTTCCAAGCCCTAAAAGATCTCATCTTCCCAAAAGAGCTGATTCACCCCAAACAAACTTAAATTTGTATTTTAAAAGCTAATCTCACACAAACATCAGATCTTTTTTTAAATTTTAATATTAAATACCCTGAGTATTTCTTCATTAGAGACCACAAAATTGATTCTGACCTCAATCTAAATATGGAAGAAGTAAAACAGGAATATGTCTATTCAGAGTGAAATTTGTCTGACTTAAGTTACCAGAAAATTATCTGTGTAGCCATGAACAACACTGTCCTGGCAAACTTAAAATTGAGGGTTTTTTTAATTCAGTCCAAATAAGGATTCACAGTTGCTATGTTGTCAATATATTCCAAGGGAATCAGAGTTTACAGAGGGGCTGTATCACACATGTCTAATTAGAGTTATACTTAGCTATCATCAAATAAGGCCATTACTTGGCCTCTCAGGCTAGTAAAGGCAACAAAACATGGAGGAGTAGAGCATGAAAGCATCACCCTTCCTGACAAGAGCACAGTGCTCTCTAATGACATGGGCTGGCACACTATGGGGCTCAGGCTTTTGTAGTTGTTTTCCTCTAGTCCATCCATAGTCCATGGAGAGAGATGCTGAGCAGTCAGTGAGCTGCCTGGTGGTGAGGGACAGAGTGAAGCACCTCTTATGTCCTTTTCTTATCACTGCCCCTACATCATCCAAAGGCATGGGGTACAAACATCTGACATTTGCAGAGGCTGGGATACTGGCAAGCACAGCTGGCTTGTTGCTGGGGCAGTGAGTTCACTTAAAAGAGGCCATCATGCCAGTGGGTAGGGGAGGGAGGACAGAGAACAGCAGCTGTTCTGCTTCAGCAAAATTTTACAAATCATTAGATGAAGGCAAAAGAAAGCATTTTATCTTTGCTCTCAATGGGGTAAAATTCAGTTCTTCCAACACTGCTGAGTAGCTCTAAGATGGGGCACACCTAAACTAATGATGTCAAGGAAAGTGTCACGTTTTTTAAAACCCACATTATCTACACTTGACCAGTGATACTTTGTATCACTGAGTAATTACACACCTAGAAAATCTCCATTAAATTCACACCAGTAAACATTTCTTTGAACTGAGTGAAATAAAGCCTTTGGATGTATGCTATTCTCAGCATTTATCATAAATATTAGAAATATATTCAGTAAATTAGATTACAAAAGAGTAGCAATTCCACAAGAATCGAAGTAAGAGGCTGTTTAATTACCTCAGACCAATAAAGGAAAAATTATGGCAGAATCAATTAAAAATATATTAAACAAATGTATTTTAGGTGGCAGCAACCCACCTTCATTTTAGTGTATATTGCCTTGGGCTTTATAAGCTTGCTAGCTTTACATCAGAAATGCTGGGATATAAAGAGAGAAACTACAGTCATTGCCCCATGGATATCAATATAGGCTAGAAGGCAAAACCAGCAAAAAACAAAAAACTCACTAAATATATGATATACTTTTTGGAGTGGATAGAATTTTTCTTCAGAATTGCTTTACACTTTTTCTCTAACCACAAAACATTGATTTTAAGAAAGTCTTCTCTAAATGAGAAGCACCAAAATGCCTGTTTCCTAATGTAATGAATATTTCAAATGTTCCTGGAAGGTCCTGATCAATGACAGGGATCATTTGTGAGTGTCATATCTTTCACAGTCTCTTCTGCTTTCAAGACCAAGGAACCTTATCTTTTAATTGCTATATGCAGAAAAAAGGCCTTATGACAAGCATAATGATCCATTCACAGTGCCACTAGCTGTAAAATAGTAAGAGCAAAGAGGAGTGGAGGAAGCCTGTCTGAATCTTTTTGGGATTTTTTGATTTGGTTGGGTTTAGTTTGGTTTGGTTTTGGTTTTGGTTTTGGTTTTGGGTTGGTTTTGGTGTTTTTTTTGTTTTTTGTTGGTTTGTTTTTGGTTTGTTTTTTTTTTATTGGGGCACAGAAAACCTTTGTACTTGAACAGACACAGACAGATGCTTTCATTTCCCAGAGGATGTTAAGTCCATGGACCTATCTTAATTGTACCACAGTCACAAGCTACAGAATTTCAAAATTCTGGCAGATCTTTCTCAGATATGCTCTCTCCATTAAAATATTCAAGACATACAAGATGGAACATTAAGAGTTAGTGTAAAGGGAATACCTGAAATCAAAAGGCTCCTCACATACATCTTCATGGTATCGACAACAGATGGCAACATCTAGTTTCCAAATTCTCATTTATACAAAAATTGAGGAATTATTTTACTTTTTTTTTTTAAGACAAATAACATGACATTTAAAAATCAGAGCAAAAATCATAGGTAAAGACACTATTTGTAAATGTATACACACACATATAATCATTTATAGAAGCACACATGCATTCAAACAGTAAATGTCCTGTGACTTTATCCAGTAAAAATATATCTGCAAAATCATGATATTGAACACTGAATACACAACCTTCACAAGGATATATTCACAAACAATTTGGTTATGATACATGTAGGGAAATACATGTAGGGAAATACATGTAGGGAAATACATGTAGGGAAAAAATCAGTTAAACAACTGGTACATTTCACAAGCAGGAGAAGAGGTCACATTTGAGAGAGGCACAAGCATTCCTGAACTATTCAGGCAGATATTAGAATTTAAAACAGAAAGTACCAACACGAAAACAAAAAAAAGAAAACCATGAATGAGCCCCAAAAGTGCAGGGAATCAAACAGGCCTTAGATTTAAGCTAGAGTCAACACAAGACTTTCCAGTTTTCTTGAGAGGGAATATGACTATCTCCAAGGACATAGCAGTCTAGCCCTTCCTTCTGCCCCTTCTCTTCTCTTACAAAAAAAATAAAGAAACTCCTACCTAAAAAGTCCAAATATATTCTAGTAGTAAAACATTATAAAACATCAGGTTATATCTGAAGTCAGTGAATGTTATGCTGCAGAGGTTTTCAGCAACCTATGTAAAAAGCTGTGACTGATGCAGTGGCACAACAGCCACAGGCTCAGCTGCTAGGTACAACTTCCCTGTTCATGAACAGATGCACTGGATGTCAATCACAGAAGACTGATGCCTGCAGGGTAATGAGTGCCCAAACATTGCAGTATCACTCTGCTGGCTATTTCATGGTGCAACAACAGAGTCACTTCTAGCACAAAAAGACCATTTAAAGTCCATCTAAACATCAAGGAATGCAACTGCAAGACACAAAGGGGTAGACAGTCTACAGTAGACAACAATCCAAAGCACTATGGTATGTAATGAAGAAAATGGTCTCCTTGCCACTTACTATACACATATTGAACAACTGACTTGCAGGGTATCTCCTGTTTCTTACTGATAGGTGAAGGAAATAAGCCCTTTTTAGTGTAAAAATATTTTTCCTTCTTGTTCTAAAAGGAATAATTTTCAACTAAATTAAAATAGTTTAAATTTACAAAATTGCCCTCAAGTATCAACAAGAATTAGTAGCATTAAGTGTGGTTTAATATCTTCATAAGAACATGTATAAAACATGCTATAACTTTAAACATAACTGCTATAAAAGATATATATTCATTGTACATATATAATTCAGTTTCCCAAGTGCAAATATTGCAACAAGATATTTTATCACTGATTGCTGCTCTAATAATATACCAAATGCCAGCTTGGAAATTAAATATTCACAGGAATACAATTAAAATGAAACCCTCACTCCCAAAATAAACAATTTTTTTAAATCCCTGCGATAAATAAGTGAAAAAAGTATTCCTGCTGCCTTTGTCCAATTCTTTTTTTCCCATATGGTATCTTATTTGTCATATGGAGGTTGCAAAATACCCTTTTAGAGAATAAATTAGAAAAACGAAGCATAAACAATAAAGCCTGCTCAGCAGTCATGTTTTCCAGTGCTCTGTAGGGTAGCTGCAGGAATTTTCCATGCTGTGAGTGTTAATGAGACCCTCCATAGGCACCATTAATACATAAAAGCAATCACCTATCATTCACCTTCTCGAATCTGTACTTCTTTAATTCGGTAACCAGAAGCAAAACAGGTAGATTCATGCAAATACTATCCCGATTTATTGATATACAACCATTAGCTAAAATGGGGTTGACAACAGAAAAGTTACCACAAGACATAAATGCTTTGATAATCATGCACAGAGTCCAGAAGTACTTGGAGAACATGTACAGTTTTGAAGACTGCAAAACTGTCCCTGAATATATGGTTTTCTTGATAGAAGAAATTCTTACAGGAATTACTAATTATCTAAAACTGTCTGGATTCAAGGTACTCAGGCACCTAGAACTGATACCCTAAAAATGGGTATCTGACCAAACTCTGTAATGAAAGCAATCTGACATGAAGGAAACTCATACAAATTTTATACCATTTATTTCCAAGTTGTGGTTTATCTTTTATAACAATTATTTAAATTAAATTGTGGACAAATTCAAATTTTCCACATGGATACCAATAAAGTTCTGGTTAACAGTTGTCAGCATGAGGCAATTGTCACTAACCAGTATCTCACGAGCAAGTTTTCAAACCAGGCACTGGACTTCAGCCAAGGACAGCTTCACCAACCAGTGAAGAACTTCAAGCTTTTGGTAGGAAGTCACTCTATTCCATTTCTGAATAGCCAACCTCCTAGGCAAAGACACATGTGGGGTCTGTCAGTCCCTCCTACTCTACAAATTTTAAAGTGAAAGAATATTAGGTCATTCTGCCAAAAATGCACAGCTTGCAAAACTGCACTACTTGCTATATTTAGTGACAGAAACACAAAACAATAGCATACCTGATAGCTATCTTGTGCTCTGGTCTCAGTTCAAAGTGATTTCTCTGTTCCAGGTACTGGCAAGTTTCTACACAATTTAAACAAATACCCAGAAATAAGATTAAGTTTTTTAAACAAGACCCACCTCTTTCACAAAATGAACACTGATTTTTGGTACAAGCTTGCTGTAGGTCATCCTTTCTCAGTTGCATTTCTGCTTCTGATGAGGCAAACTATCTCCTGGGTTTCCCACAGTTCTCATTACCAAAAACTGATTCAGGAAGGTCATCCTGTATCAAAGAAGTCCTATGTGCTATCCATTACCAGGTAAAAATACTTTTTTGAATAGTACTTCCTCCTGGATGAGCCCAAGTATGTACTCTGGGCTGCAGATCTAAACTGAACATAGCAAATACATATCAAAGCCAGCTTTGTCAGAGGCCCTTCCCTACTCTTTTCTGGCTTTGATGCCCATCAGACCCACTACTGAGCAATTGCAGCATGCTAAATTATCAAAGGCACTTTTATTTTGGTGGCCAGGTTAGCTTCCTGATGCCTGCTGCAAGAGCTCATTCAGCATCTGATGTGAACTGACGCATTTGAAAGAGAGTTGTAAGTGAATAAATAGGGTGAAAGGCAGTGGCCAGCAGTTAAAGGGCTTTGACTGCTACTACACTTATTTACACAACGAAATGCACTTCCTGAACACATTTCACTTACATAGAAGTGAAAAATCACTGGTTTTACAGGAAATATTCATCCTTAAACTTAAGTAAAATGTGACTTCAGAAATGCTTATTATGCAAACACATAATATAAAATAAGAAATGCACCTCATTAATAGCTCTTCCTAAAACCAAAACATGATGATGGACAAACTCAAGAATGGCAATTTATTTGAGATAAATGATTTATAAATGTGACTTTCTAGAAGGGAGTGGGAGAAACATTGTGACAGCAGCCATTTCCATCTAAGCCTAAAATTCATTTTGCTTCCAGTTTTAGAGTGGAAAATCATCAGCAAGGAGTCACATACTGATATTGGTAGTTTCAGTGAGCAGTTCATATAACCGAAAGATAATTTCCTCTCATCTTAATTCCATCAAATAACTTAGGAAAAAAGTAAATTCTGTCACTGTTCATGTACCTAAACAGCAGTAGCTGAACTGCACTTTTCAAAGGAAAAAGGCTTTATATACTATCCCAGTAGCATGTGACACCAGTGCGTCAATTAGTATCGTATATCTATATAATCTGCTACATCTTCCCCACTTACTTTTTTTTTTACTCTCTCTCTCCTTCTCTCTGTTTTTAATGCAAAAGTGAAATACTGCTAATGCCTGCCAAACAAGAAATTAGCTCAACAATTAAGGACAAGTAAAATTGCACTAACACTTCCTAAAAAGAACATAGCTATTTTCTGAGGTTTTCTTATTGCTTTTCCACTGTGCTGCATAGATATTTGACTAAACCAATAAATAAACAAAGTTCAAAACAACCTCATTCAGAGGACAGCAAATACAAATACACAGCAAAGTCCAGGGAAAATATCTCATAATATTTTAATTTACACATGTCTGCTACAAACTTCCATTTCAAAACAACTTTGAATTACTGTCAACATCAGTATTACAACTGTTATTAGCATGAGAAGCTCCTTGCCACAGGATGTTTTACAAACCAAAAGACTGAAGACGTACAAAAGGGGTCACTAGAATTACTGAAGGGTGGATAATAAATTATTCAGAGGTATTAAACAAAACAATACAACTGTAAGTTGTAACTCAGACAGTTCCTGAAAGCCTATCTGTTGGAAGTGAGATTCAACACGGGAAGAAACACTTGATGCTTCTTCCATATGTTACAGTCTGGGCAGATTGATGTGAGTTTGTTTTGTTCTTAAATACTGTTCACATCTTCATTCTGTAAAAAAAGTTCCTTATTTCTTAAAACTCATGTAGTGAAGGGAAAAAATAAATATGAACCTCATAAAATACAACATCTGCAATGCTTTCTTTTTTAGTTATGTTGGGTTTTCATTGATTGTTAGTTATATGGTACAAATAAATGGGGCATTCTGCTAGCAGTAGACTTTTCCTCCTTGTAACAGATTCAGCAAATAATGTTCCACATATTGTGACACCAAAAGCACTGGTGCTCTTCATCTGTTGTAACATTGCTTCAAAGAATTAAACATCAAAAGCTGTTATTCTCAACCCAAATTCTGAAGATATAGAAATTGCTATGGTAGATTAATCTCAATATGTCAAATTATATACATTAATCATTAGGTCTTATATAATGGATATTTCTAAATATCAGTTTTCAGTGAGGTGCATGCTGGTAATTTTTTCTCCTTGTAATTACCCCCTGAATTTACTTGAACTCATTTATTGCTTATTTGCCAAAATAAAGAATTACACTAGAATCAGCAACTTTATACTAAACTATATATCCATTTTATGACTATGAAACAATGTTTCTTGTGTTCCAAGAAAACATACTGGGATGAGTTTCTCAGGACTTCAGTCCTGGTATAAATTACAAACCTTATAAATCAGAGATTATTTTTCATTTGAATTATGGCTGTTGTGGTGGCTGTGACCTACTACACTGTGTCTTCTTAATTGTCTACTTTGTGTCTTCAAGTAGAGTAAGTCAGATAAAACTATATGGAGCCAGGAGAAAATTGTATCATCGCAGTGCCCAAGTGAGCACTAAGGGACAGAAGGTCCCAAAGGCAGAAAGGTATGGCAGAGCAGAGCACATGCAACCAGGCTTCAGAGGAGAAAGAAAATTAGTAGGGCATTGATTCAAAATTTTCTTAATCCCAAGAAGTCAAGTCGTAGTTGAAACCAACCATGAATGAAGGATCTGCTTGCAAGGACTCACTATGCATGGAAAGAGTAATATTGAAACCCTGTTTAGATTGTTTTGCCTAAGCTACCTCTGTGGTGTGCTTTGTTTTTATTCTGTCTAAGTATAATTACCCAGTATATGCTGGATTTATGACTTTTAAAACTTTTTGGTCTTTTTCAGGAGCAGCCTATAAAGAGAAGGTCAAGGCAGATTCTCTTCAAAGCTCTGGCCTTCTCTGGCAACCATGAGAGCTTGCTAGAATTCTGCACGAAATATCATTTTATTGATATTTCAATATTACATTTTTATACATTTTGTAGATTTACAGTTTCTAGATTTACACAATTTATGGAGGTGTGTTTTTTATAGCAACTTAGGAAAATATATAAAGATAACTTTATAGGTCTGTAAAAACTACTGACAAATCTTCTTGAGGTAGATGAAAAAAGACTCCTAACATTTGTGCCAGCTACTTACCAGGGAGCATGATTTTCAGTTTATATTAAATTTTCTCTTTGTGCAGAATTTGCCCAGTAGGGATTATGTCTCCATCTGATTTAATGGATCAGTACTGAATGACAAGAAAACATACATTCATCCAAATTTCTATTATATTCAAATGAATTATTATAAAAAAGTTATTACTATGAATAAGATTATGATTACTCTTCCCAGACAAGATATCATTCAGATGGAGAAGACATAATACAAATGCCACTTGAAAGCTAAACAGAAGGGCAACAGTAACCTACACACACCACTCAAAAATACATAGCAAACAGACACTATCTTAAAATGACAAATGCATGTAAAGTATACATATCTGGTGTTCACTGAATAATTAGAGCAAAGTATGAGTACAACAAAGTATAAGGTCAACTTTTTAGCTCTAAAGGAAGAGTTTACTTCAGGAATCTTCAAAGGGAATCTGAATCTACATGGGCATAATCTGGGAAAATAGGTTAAGAACAGGCAGTGTTACTATATTTAGGCACAAAGGAAATCTAAGAATATGCAACCTGTGAATCCCAACGGAGAGAGAGCAATGTCAAAAAATAAAATAAAGAGATTGAATTAACAGATAGAATACATGTTTTTGTCAGTATGTGAAATGAGTAAGAACTGGAATTATCAAAATGCTCTAAAAAATACTTCTGTAATAGAATAAACCACTCTACAAGTTAAAAGGACAAATAATCTAGTATATGTTCCATAATTTCCATTTAAGGTTATAAAGTGCTAAAAAAGGAATCAATTTACCGATCACACTGAAGTTTTGTGAACAGTGCTTATTGTACACAAATTGCTCAGAAATCAAAAACAGCTGCTCAGACACTTACATTGTTATGAAAATCTTCTAACAAACTGAAATAACAAAATAATTTTGAAGGCTCTCTCCTCAGATGACCAGACCTCATAGTTTTGTGGTCTGCTTCATGCTTTTATCTGTAGATTTTGGTTCTAGTCCTGTTCTCTTTTCATCCCTCTTTCCCTTGTATTTACCTGATAGTTCTTTAATTCTGCTGATTTGGTGCCCAGCTCTAACAGAGTAGGTTACCACACAACTACATAATTTTTCCTATCTGTCCACCAGTCTCCTCCACAATATGTAAAGAAAAAAAATCTGTCTTAGCATTTCCATTATAGTTTAATTGAAGAAAGTAAGGATTGTTCACCTAAATCAGTATCCTGTCTGACAACAGCTAAAAATGTTTAGTGAAAAAAAATAATAGGGGTAGCTGTGCATTCAAATTACCTAGAAAATTTTTGTAACTTCGAGCAACTTTCAGTCTGAAAAAACCTAAGCCAAAAGTGACAGATACATAGATAGACAGACAGAAGGATAGATAGACAGATAGATAGTATTTGATTCATGAAGTAAAAAAGGAATCAACTCATATAATTGTATTGCCTACCTTCACAGATCTACCTGTTTGAAAAATTTCTTTTAATTTGCTGAACAATTTTCACTCAATTTAGCAGAGGAGTATGAAGTGTGAATGTATTAAGTTTCATGGTGTTAAGCTTTTGCAAATGTAAGGAAAATCAGGAGCAGGGGAGACACTGAAATTAAATACCCATATGGGACAAGACTGTATAATAGCTAGAATCATTCTGTATTCCACATGAATCGTGCTGGGGCCAGAGGAGCCATGTCACAGTTCCTCCCTTTAGGGTTGGAATTCACAGCATGGTGGTGGGTAATATACAATGTATTAGATGGAAACTAACAGTATTATAGTGTTTACAAAGCAGTGGCAACCAGGGGAAGACATGGAGTTATTGTTGTGGGAGATGGCAGAGAAAAGAATTTAGAATGCTACCATGGAGAAGTATAACATGGGAAAGGGAAATGAGGAAACTGAGATGTCTAGAGGGGTATATTGTAACTTTGCAGGAAACCTGGCTTCTAGCTCTGTGTGACACCTGAGTGCAAAAAATACCAAAGATCTTCCACTTAGTTCAAAGTGGAAAATGCAGAAGACATCAGTGTTGCAAGGAGAAGGGAAGGAAAGCAAAATGCAATGGAGAAATGGCAAAACTGGGAAGGCACAAAGTCTACACAGTAAGTTCAAGAGACACATTTCTCTACTATGCGAAAAAGTCCACAAATTTAAGTAGATAGAACAGTATTTAAATGACAAATTCTTTAAGTTCAAGTTTTAGCACTACTTTGTGACAATTTTTAGAATAACCAAAGAAACTTCCAAACCCTTAAATACCAGCTAAAATAGCAATCTTTCCTCACATTGTTCAACAGCTACCTGATTTCCCCAGCATAAAGCATAACTGTAGATCCATAGCACAGGTGACAATAAAAGCAAAACTATCTCTCAGGATCAACTTCTAAATTGCTATTGGAATGTTTTAGAAAAAAAAGAAAACAAAGTTTCTGACACTCCATAATTTATTTTCACTCAAACACCAAAGAATAAAGTTCTCACAGAACAGAAATTCAAAATTTATTTCTATCCTGTAGAACTACAAAAATATAACCATTTTGAATTATTCTACTAAAGAAATAAGATTTGCCCAGAACAAGAAAGGATCAGCAAATTGAATCTAACTTTAAATTGCTGTCTTTTGATACAAATTTCATTTTTCATTTTTTTCAACCTTCTCTTAGGTTTTGGAAAATAACCTCAGATCTGTATGCCATGAGGGCTACACAGAGACTTCTAAGACCTTCCAGATACTCTATGCAAACAGTTTTTCGATGAATAAACAGTTCTTTCACTCCCTGGATGTATTAAATCTTTTCATTAAAGAGCTCATACAAAAATTTTTTGTACAAATATGTACAAAAATTTGTGCTTTCTTTTACAGGTATGCTGCACTTGTCAAACTTCCTTACTGCAGATGTTTGCAAATATGATGGTCATCTTATACACCTCCACTTATCATGGGTAAACAAAGTGCTTGGGCAGAGGAAGAGTCTATCTCTCTGCCTAACTGGCTCCCCTTCCTGCTCCTGGAAACTCTGTGTGGCTCCTACATACTGCCAGACCATGCTGGAACATATTTATGGCCAGTTTTCAGTACTACAGAGAACCTGGGAACCCAAGGTTGAAGTAAAGGCAAGAAATGTTGTTCACTCCAAAAGACAGAATTTGGATAGAAACTCCTTGATGGGCATTGCCTGTCAAAGGCATGAGAGGTCTGCAGCTGAAAAAAGAGAGAGCACAGACCCTCCGCTTTGACAAACAAAAAGCTATGCATGTCACAGTGCTTTTTCTAGAGCATTCAGAAAAACAGGCTAAGAAATGGACACTCAATTACTTGAAAAAGCAGTTTGGAGGAAAGGATATTCATCCTGTGTCTCAAGACATACATGGAAGAGAAAACTTTGTTATCATTAGCATAGGAGGTCTTGTCCCTAGATGTGGACGGAATTCCTGACATCACTAAGCATTTGTCAGCTCCACTAATGTCTAAATTACTTCTCATATTATTTGCACAACTGTAGGTATTATACATAGCTCTGTCACTATTGTTATTGTAGTTCCTTAGCCAACAATTGATTCCACACCTTGTAGCCCAAACAGCTCCATATTATTTTTACATTTTGACTATCGTTTTCAGATTGTTGTTTCATTTCATGCCAGCCTGTTTTGACCTTTAATTCATCAAGAGAACAAATGAAGTATTAAACCATAAGTCACTGGGCTTTTCTTCTTAACACAAAATTGTGTGAATCACATTAAATTGTGCTGGGTTTCTGTCATTAGCAGCATATAGTCAAAAGCCAAGGACAGAATTTTGAGAGTACAATCTGACTGACGTTAAAGATGCTTAATTTTCAGAAAGGGCTGCTTTTAAAGTGAAGAGTGCCCATAATCCTTCATATCATGAAAACATTGTCTCAAATTTCTCACTTCATAAATAACATTCTATATCTAAAGAGATACTTCTTTTGCTTTGAACTACTCATAAACTACATTTTTACCTATTCACAGTGTCATACCTAATCTGCTAGAGGAATTTAGTTGTAATCACAAAGCTGCATGTTCCAATAAAAAGTGACTCAAATTTGGAATATCAGCTAGTGAAAATACCTGTGAATTTCACATAATAACATTAAATATTATCATTGATTTCATGATGACACACCTAATGATCCATATTAGGAAAAGAAATCTGAGAGAACACTTTAGTCACAATTTTTTGAGGTTCAATAAATACAGATGATAAATTTTAGATATCTGCTTTCTCTTTAATGAACCGTGAGTATCTGAGTACAGAAATGATTTAAACATAAATTTTCAGTTATCTGAAAGAGGCTATTTTCCTAGCCAGTACTTCTTAAATCAGTATTTAATATTTTAATGGGCTAAAATATTTGCAAACACAAGTAAATAATTCAAAGTTTTACTTTTACACTTTCTATGATGTGCATATCAAAGCTGCTTTTCTTACAACTGTCTGTTTGAGCTTATTTACTCTGATGTTAAGTGATACAGACAGGAGGAACTGATATCTCATTATTACCTATGGAATATCTGCTGCATTTTAGAACTCTGACTTTTATCTGATGGTTCTTACTGCTCATCTTGTACAAACTGGGCTGACAGAAAACCAACTGATTCTAAAGATTAATTTCATGACATCAAGTTTCTACATGTTAAAAGAGACAGAAGACAGTCTCTAAGATCTTTTGATAACATGGAATGAATACTGTACTAATCAATTACAACAGGCTCAACAATTTACCAGATTTTTGATCAGATTTTCTTTACCTTTGGCCAAATAAAAATGCACCTCTACATAATTCAAGCCATTACTTAATCGGTTTTAAATTATACCTCTCTGTTTTACACTTGGTTGTTTACATCATGTTGAATTAAAAGAAAAGAAGTCTTATTCAGAAACAACATGTATAATACAGAGAGTTATTTGTTAGATTTCACAATGAACAGCAAAGAAATTCAATATAGGCTTCTTAATAGTCCAAGCTTCGATTTTCTGGGTAATTGCTGCACATTCAGAACATAAGGTTTTTTGGATTTGTCTTCCTATATTGTTATTTACAGATAATAAAAGTTTTTAAAAGAAGGTGCTTGTAGGTTTTACAATCCTAAATAGCAAAACCTAAGAATAAGGTCCCAATGAAGAAAAGCTGGTGATGCAGTTCTACTCTTGGAAAAATGGACACTTTCTGCTTTGTCTTGTTACATGGTACACAAGCAGATCAAAAAGAATTTTGCAGCTTTCTTTTGGTCATTTTATATACACCAGAATATTTTATAATGTGTAGCTTTCAACACAGTATTTGAATGCCTGAAAGAGAAGATTTCTGACTAGTCAAGCAGCTGTGTTGGACTGATCCTGGCTGAATGCCAGGTGCTCACCAAGGCCACCTCATCACTCCCCTCCTCAGCTAGACAGAGAAGAGAAAACACAATGAAAGGCTCAAGGGTTGAGATAAGGACAAGGAAAGATCACTCACCAATTACCGTGACAGGCAAAACAGACTAACATGGGGAAATTAGTTTAATTTGTTACCAATCAAATCAAAGTACAATAATGAGAAATAAAATAAAATCAAAACCACCTTTCTCCTACCCCTCCCATCTTCCTGGGCCTATTTCTCTCCCAGATTCTCTATCAGTGCCCCTCCAGCGGCACAGGGGGACCAGTAATGGGGTCTGCAGTCAGTTTATCACACATTGTGTCTGCCACTCCTTCCTCTTCAGGAAGATGACTCCTCACTCTCTTCCACTGCACCAGTGTGTATCCCTTCCATGGGGTGCAGTCCTGCAGGAATACACTGCTCCACAGTGGCTCCCCCACAGGGTCACATGGCATCCCAGAACACCTGCTCCAGCATGGGCTCCTTTCCACAGATCCTTCCAGGAGCCTGCTCCAGGATGGGCTTCCCAGAGGATTACAGGCTCCTTCAGGTATTCACCTGCTTCAGGGTGGGCCTCCATGGGCTGCAGGTGGATCTCTGCTCCACCATGGACCTCCATGGGCTGTAGGAGGAACAGCCTGACTCACCAAGGGCTGCACCAGGGGCTGCTATGGAATCTCTACTCTGGCACCTGGAGCACCTCTTCCTTGTCCTTGTTCACTGACCTGGGTGTCTTCAGAGTTGTTTCTCTCACACAATCTTGCTCCACTCTCCAGCTGAAGTTGCTAGTCAGCAGGATTTTTTCACCCTTAAATCTGTTATCCCAGAAGTGCTATCACTATCCTGGATGGGCTCGGCCTTGGACAGTGGCAGGTCCATCTTGGAGTCAGCTGGCATTGGTTCCGTTGGAAATGGGGAAAGCTTCTTGCACCTTTTCTCAGAAGCTATCCCTGTGGCTCCCTGCTACCAAAACCTGGTCATGCAAACTCAATACATAGGTAGATGTCTGATCACTGATATCAAAAAGAATTTTTACTAGTGTTGGATGACAAATACTTTTATTCTTAACTTCCTGTGCTTTTCCCTCTTTCAAACCAACAGAAATGTTTGTCCTGTGGACCTCATACTTCTTCCTTTCATACCAATACTGGGCAGTTTGTACACAATGGTTGACTCTTTTCCATTATCTGTTCCATCTAAATCAGTGTCTGCCTACCCATAACTATTGCTTGTTTTCTTTCTTTCCTGTCTGGCATTATATCTTCATTATAGCTCAGTCACAGTATGTGGGTACTCAAAGAGTCAAAAATATTCAATGGATTAGTGCAGCTAGTGGTATTAATGACTATATTAATTTCAGGAGACCTCACCTTGGACATAAACCCCTTGCAAGATGTAAAATGCCAGTAGTCTATCCTTTAAGTAATCCAGCTCCATCAGGAAAGAGGATAGTAGCTTTAATAAAATGGGACTCATAAGTTTTTATTACTTTTACAGTGAATGCTTTTCAGTTTTATTGGCTCTTGGAAGGAGTAATTTAGCTTCTCTATTTAAACATGACTTTTTATCCTTCACAACTTGCACGTTTCAATGTTATGTTTCTAACATTATAAATACAAATGCAGATACTGAGGTTTTAATAAAGGTATGAAGTCCTCTTCCCTGGTACATACAATCTAGGATTATGAAAATCACAGAAAAAGGAAAAAATACTTAAACTCTTTTCTAGGCTGATACAGCTAACAGCATTTTTGAGAATGAAAGAATGTAAGCATTATAAAATGGTTATCAGTGATAACATTGAGTTAAGTAATAGATACTGTTACACATTGATTTCAGTGCTTCTCTACTTGAATTTTCATGGAAAAAGAATTCAAATATGTTCTCTAGAAATTAATATCATGGCCCTAACTGATATCAGTGAGAGTATTACCACCAGACCACAAAATGGAAAGATGGGACACCAAAATTTTTCTGTAAGGTGAACCAGAAGGCTGATACCGATTTCAATGGGAAGATAAAAATTAATCTCTTCTCTATGCTTTTTTTTTTCTTTCACCATGGTTGAAATAGTTAAGCATCAGAAATTAAAAAGTATTATTCCTGAAATATTGTCTAATTTTTTTTCCTAGAGTTTTAGAGCAGACAGGAAATACATGCTCTGATATCACAAAACTGTGTTTTGTTCTTCTCTGATTTTATCTGTGACTGGGAAAATGGGGAAAGGACAGTGTTTATAGAACCATGAGAAATCTTTAATAAGTAATGAAATTCTGGCATTGTGAATGAACAATTGACCAAAGTACATTGGCAATCCAAAATTCTACTTATTAATTTAGAGAAGGTAAGATGACAAAGATGTCCCGGTATAGAAATAATGAAAACTTTTTTTCCCTTGCTTATCAGAGTGAAATGATGTCAGGAAAGTGTTTATAATAAGATGAAGAAATGTTTACAAACAGCTTAAGCTTTGGCTGTAAAAAAAATAAACAAAAACTACTTTTATTCATTTAGTTATAACTAAAAGGGAGACGACACAAAGAAAGAGCAACTTGCATCCCACTATTTCTGCAGCACTGAGGTGGCAATAGCCTGGCTAGATAAAGGCATAGATAAGACCTGCCTTCCCATTTACACAAGTTATAAGAGATGTTGTCAATGGAAGTTGATGCATCATTGCCTGCCGCCTCCGAAATAACAGTGAGCAGCAGCTTGTGCAACTACCATACAATACATCAAAATACTCTGGCATTCACATGGCACCCAGGCAGATCATAATTTTAAAAATGCTCACTAGCTGGTTATGAGCTAAAGGGTACATAAGAAAGAAAATTATTAAGATCAAAGTTTAGTAAAGCTTCCTTCTGGATGTCATGTGGAAATGTCAAATTTCATACTTACTTTATTTTTTTAATTGTAGCTGGCTGCAACAAATTGGAGTTTGCTAATAAACTGGGGTTGCTAACATGTTAGCATTACTAAAATAATTAAGCTTGGGAGTAATAGAGTTTTTTTAATTAGGTATCTCACAGAAAGTACCATTATAATCACCTAATTACCCTCTGATGTAGCTTTATTCATAAATGCTTTAAACATTCATTGCCTTACTTCTGGGGGCTATGCCTAAGTTTATATACTCTATCAGAAAATAAAATTACTATTATGCACTGAAGAATGTGTGTGAACTGAAAATGTCAGAATGCTGAATGTTACAATTTTAACTCTCTCTTTTCTTTTAAGACTTTCTAAGGCTTAAAGAAATAAACCAACTTGTCCGTTTAAATTAAATATTTTAAAAATAGCTTTGTTTCTCTGTTTATGTAATTCACACTGTCTATGCCTGATTCTTAAAGCCTAGCACAACAGCACTTCTGAAATAAGTGATTGAGCTATACAAATGCTAATGAGTAGCTTTAAAGATTTGTCTTTTATTTAATAAACTAGTCCTTCAGCAAAATCACTTCTTTAAAAGCCTTTCAGCAATTTTTAAGAATTGTTGGTGTATCTCTCCAGGCAAAAGAATGTTGGGCTGCAGTATAAGAAAGCACAGCCATTGAGGGGTATCAGCAGCGAAAACGCACATTAGCAGCAAGCCTGCTGTGAACTAGGTACACAGAAAGGATGTTGACCAAAAACAAAACATGTGCCAGCATGCTTTTATTAATATTGCTGCTTTCATCAGATCCAGGAAAGGCTGAAAGAAATCTGTTCATTGGTGCAGCAATCAGACCTTCATAGGACCTTTTGTCCTAAGAGAGCAGGTTTTACATATTCTCATTTGAGTTGATGGAGACTTAACATTTTAGGTACATAACATGGATTTCCATGGATTAACATGCAGCTGGCATCTGTTTCAAATTAGTAACACAAACAAATCAATTTAAATAAGTAGTTTAGTACTCAGTTTCTCTTTTTAAAGACTACATCAAATAATATCTTCATGATCCTACAATTTTACACAGCATGATCATTTTTCTATATTAAATCTATTTTTGGTGGGGTTTTTTCATAAATTTTAAATATTCCTGGAACTGAGATACCAATAAAATATAATTTAAATAAATCGATTTAAGATTAATAATGAGATTCACTGTAACAATTTGTTATTAAAATGTCATCCAAATGAGAATTAGCTTTGGTTTAAAAAGTACTTTCTTCCCAACTGGTAGGTAAAATTAGGCAAATCTTCCTAACTAACAAATATATTAGGACAGGTTTTCTTCTTGTTCCAAGATCAGTCTCATTATATCAGGCTTGAACTTTGCTCACAAAAATATTTGTATTTTTTCCTATTTCTATAGTTTTCATCCAGATCCTATTAATGACCATTCATTTTCAATTCCTAAAATTTTGACAGAATTCATTCTCACTTCTGAAATCCACATTATCTTGCAACAAAACTGCCTTATCTACATTTTATATAACTACCACTCTTGTGCCTTGATGCTAAGAGCATATTTTAACAATTACAGACAGTACCAGATAAACCTCACAACTCCAACATGCTGGTAATCAAAACTAGGTAAGTACTTTTTCTTACTGGCAGTTCTATTAGAAGGCCCTCCCCAGGAAACATCTGATCCAAAAGATACATCCTGAAAATCTCAGCACTATCAGGTTTGGAAGGCCATAAGCAAAAATTAATGCCTAATAATGTCTTGTCTGCTATACTTCTGAAAGAAAACTCCGAGGACAGGAAAATCCTAGTTTTATTAGCTGATGTATAACAGCAGTAAAAGTAAGAGACAGAATTGTGATTTGCAAACAGAGAGCTTATAATATAGCTGAATTTAAAAAGCCATTAAAATACATCTTTACTATAAATGAATTTCCTACGTAATACAATTTTACTGATTACATATAATTAAACATAAAGGAAGGTGAACATTTCACTGTAATCAAAGAACTCAAAAGATCTCAAATTTGAAAAAGCCTATCAGAAAAAAAAATTACTCAGAGGATAGATAATTCAACTGCAAAATGCTTAATTTAAACATCTGTTACCTGAACAATTAAAAAAGAAATCTGAAAATACATATGGAGTCCAGGAAGTAATACAATTTTCTGTTTTGTTATTTTAATATAAAAATATATATTTTTACCTTAATAGAGACAAATCTGTTGCTATTGTTATTTATACCAAGTTCTTGTAATACTGGTAAATTGCAATTGAGAGGCAAGTAAAGCAAGTCAAAATCACAAAAGATACTTATGAAATGTGATTCTTGTATAGTAATTATGCAATTTTCAAACTAAGTTGCAGCAATAAGATGGACAAACATGTAGAGCATTTCAAAGTATTAGATCAATAAAAACTTTTCCTCACCAATTTACTATAGCACCTTAAAAACTAATCTGGACCTATTCCATGAACGTACAAGTCTTTTCTTGATTTTACAATATCTTCAAAAAGAGATTGTTTGGATGCAGCAGGAACAAGTTGTTGACACATTCTGTCTGGATTTTCAACAGACTAACAAAACAAAATCAATAATAAATGACATTTTTTAAAGAGCCTTGGTTGTAGGCAATATTGCTAGCAGAAAAAAAAAAGAAAAATTATATTTAGTGATGTTTACACCAGACATGGAAGCAAACCAAGTATTCTGAAAGTTTTGGTCTCCACAGTTTCTTCTTTTAATGAAATCAGAAGCAATCAAAAGCAAAAATTTGTCAGTGTTCTGTCACTTCTCTTTTTTAATAAAGAATTTTAAACAATCCAATATTATGTCTTACGTTTTAATTGCCCAGCAGAGAGAGAAAAGCTTATATGCACATCCACTTACATTCAATCCATCTACCTGTCAAAGTACCTCATGAAAATAAATGTATTTCCCATGAGAGAGAAATGCAGATCTGCTGAGGCTGTGTCTGTAAGACTTACATGTTCTACTGTATTTCCTAAATTCAGAGAAACAATGAGATGTGATTCTTCCATCAACACATGCACAGTTATCAGAACTTGAAAAGTAACTCCCTTTTGAAAACAAAATGGAAAGGTTTTTCTTCAACACCCTATAACAATTCACAAAACTGCATCTCTGTTCAGCTAGACTTCTTATACATATCTGACCCCATGAATGAGAACAAATAGCTATAATTAAACAATTTCATTTGGAGTTAAAATCTGCTACACACAAATGCTTGAAATTGCCTGTCAAATGCCTGTCAAATTTTGTTGGCCAAGGTGCATGGAATAGAAAATAAAAGTCCTTTCTTAGCTGTATGAGATGTGAATGCAAGATTAGATGTGTTTATTTTGATTTAATTTTCTAAGTTTCCTTCATAGAGATACAGAAGATTGAAGACTAAGAAACATATTTTAAATTCATACTTTAAAATAAGTATTTAAAAGATATATGAATACAGAAAAATAATTTCCTGAATTATTTTCTAAAACCAATTGTACAGTGTCTACACAATGCATACTTAAGAGATTACTTTGTTTCTAAAGTTAAAATACAAGTAACTGAAACATCTGGAGAGAAAAAAAAAGCCACAGTTAATCAAGGGTTTGCCTGGACTGAAGAGCATCTTGTGACTGACAGCTAGGTCTTTTTACAGCTATGTGTGCTTTTCTTACTGAACTGGGAAAGACAGTACATTGGAGGGGGTTTAAAACCACCTGTCTTAACTATCTATTCCAGGATGAGACAAATTGCCCTTTGAATGACCTTTTGCTCTTTATAAATGAAATCTGGATGATTTTCCTAGACTGCTTTGGTCACTAATACATATTCAATAGGAAAAGGAATAGAGGTGACAGAATTATTTGGCTACTGATTAAACACACAATTTTTGTTAAAAAGACAAAACAAGAAACAAGGCCCACCCAAGCAGACTCCTAAGTTCTGACCCTGTCCCACTCATATGGCTTTGACCACCCAGAAGGATGCCCATGGACACAGCCAGCTCTGATGGAGTCTGTGTCACCGTGGGTCCTGTGGCAGTGGGAAGTCTTGTGCTGGCTACAGCTCATTCATGGCTACCAACTTGACCCATGGTGCTCTCTTTAGACAGCTAAGGTGGCCTACTTTGATCATTAACCAAAAGCAGAGTATTTGCTTTCAATGGGATTAATCACATGCTTACATTTATGCATCTGTTTAGAATTACACTGGATATGCACCCCCTGACCAAATTCAAGCCATGTTTGTGGTTGCAGTATAGCCTACAACTCATTAAACCACAAAACAAATGGTTGAATTGGAATTGTTTAATACTTTTATCAATTTTCCTCCCCTTATCATTTTCAGTATGAAGACTTACACAAAAAACTGCCCCCGTACTTCAGTGAGTTGTTAATTTTCATTAAATCCACATGAAATACCCAATTATCCCACTTTCTACTATTAGTCAAAGTAGTCACAATTAATTGACAGCTTTTTTCCAGGCTGTTTGTGCTTCTGGAAGCTTTACATCTCCTGAAGCAGAGACTGTCCTTATCTACTGCATGGAGGTTATATACAAGCTGTGGACTATTTGTGTCACTGGAGCAAACAGACAACCACCACAAACACTCTCCTGATGGATTGCCTTGGTGGATCATTTGGGACCTCCTGGAGAGAGCCGAGGGCAAGCTGCCAGATAAAAATCAGCCGCAAATGATTTCCAGCAGAATCTTGAAAATCAGAGACATACATCTCACTTGTCTCTTCAGATGCACAACTAAAGGCTCTCCTACTGCACAATGCAAAAGTAAATACACATGAAGAACTGGTGGTGTCACTCAAAACTTAAAAGAACCATGAACCATAGCATGCCGTGTTACCAGTTGCTTCAACACACCAGTATATACCTGAACTACTCTAATTGAAGGTGACAACACATTAAGTGTTTGACCTTTGGAAACTGAGTATTTCAAGTTGGGGATCACTCACACCACCTACTTTCTATGCTTCATCTGCATATGTATCCCAGGCTTCCTATACAGCCACTGAAGCACAGTTCCTTCTGGTTTAAGCAATACAGTCACATTTATTATCAAGCCAAATGCATTTGGCCCTCACATGGGTGTTGTGGGAGAACAGGAAGAACTCTAAAAGTGAACACAATGGCCAAATAGTATTGCCTTGGAGACAGCAAAGTTACAGAAGAAGGTGGCAAACTCGCAGCAGCATCTCCTCACACGGTGACAAGTAGAATGGCAAGATACAGTACTCAACAAAAATTAATTTTTAGAAACTGAAATGCTAGAGAATGATCCCAAATAAGATGTTGCCTTGTACTACATTACTATCAGAGTCTGAATCTGCATAATTTAGACATTAAAAATCATACTGTTCATTATATCAAAACCAGAAAGACTGCAGGCAAGTAAATGCCAATGCACTTGCATTTTTTCTAAGTAATCCAGACATTTTTACAGCTTGTTTCATAGTACTGTAGGAGTCTAACAAGCCACCCCTGTTCTGTGGCATTAAAACATCTCTAGTAACTGTTGAAACTGTTAAAATACTAATAACACCCGTGCACCAGAGAAGATTCAACCTGTTTGTAGAGCCTAGAAAGTAGTTCATTTCTGTTCTTCAAAACCAAAAGTGATAATAACACAGAAAAGAAGGAAGCTTCTTACACTTTTTCTATCTTGAAATATATTCAGGTTATGTTTCCTAACATGCAAAAAAGGAAACTAAATTATTAAAAAGGAAAAAGGTATATGAAAAGTTGAGATAAAAATCTGAAAGTGAAACTCTCAAAGGTATTTCTATATAAAATAATGTAATATAGATAAAAAATGCTTCAAGATGTAGACATTTCATTATCTTTGCATCTGAGTATTCATTATCTAGTATGTGACTATTTCTGCAATGGGTATTCCACTATGACATCATTCTTCTGTTTTAGTTTAAATGCTAAAGTTTACAAAACAAAATAATACAAATAAATTCAGAAATCTATGCAACTACAGGCACAAACACAAAATACATTCTCTTCTGTTAAGCTGTTTTCTGTTTACAATGGCTTTAATAATATCATCAAAAGAGATGAATTCAACTAATTGTGGATTTCTGACATTGACACGATATAATACTTTCTATTAGAAACAGAAACCACATGTGGTCAACTGTAAGAGCTCTAGATGAAAAAAAAAAAAACCAAAACAAATTGGTCTCCCATGGAGGACAAAAATCAGCACTAACTGAAGTTACACACAAGGAGGAGCCATATGTGGAGGACTCAGCCAGAAAGCCGAATAAAGAGGTTCCTAACATAAATACATTATTGGTGCAATCTCTAAGTTTTATAAATATAGAATCCAGGAGATTATTTATATTATCCAGAATATATAAGGTACCATGGGAACCACTGGAGATAAGAAATAATCAACATGCTATTAAAATGTCTCACAGATCAATTTCTGTAGTGCTTATAGAAGTCTAATCATTATGACCCTGAATAAAGTTTCACAATAACTAGGGGAATCAAGGAAAAGGCTCTTTAAAAAATTCAGTACATTTGCTTAATATAACCATATTAGGTACTTAATTCATATATAGGCATGAAAGGTTTGAAATGGCCAAGTGAGAGCATAGGACATACCCAAAGTTAAACATGCCACGACTGATGTGACAGGTCTGTGTAAGACACTTTGGAAGCCTGCAAAAGGCTGAGCAACAGAAACACTTTCAGCGTGGATGCTGAGTTTAGCTGATGAGCACCAGTCAGTGTATTGAGAAGTTACTAGCTCAGTGAGATGCATTAATAATGGTGATGTCTCAGTAGAAACTGTCCAGGACTAACTGGCTTTGTAACTGGGCTTCGGAAATTAGATGGAGGATGTAGTTTCCATAATTGTAGCCCAACTGTGGATATCAAACAACTGCAAAAATCTGAGTTGAAATTTGTACTAAAGCAAGGAATGCCAATCACTTTGTAAAGAACATAAATATGCCTAAAATATAATGAAATTATATGTAACATTACATTACAGTTCAAGAATGTATTTATGACAATAATTAAATAGGGGAATGCTATTAGTGTCACCATAAGCCTATTTGCTAACACAAGTTCTGTGTGAGACATTAAAAGAATTATTGCTACTACTTCCACATTTCTTATCTTAGCTGCACTGAGAAGAAAAATCCTGCCATTAAAATAACATTATTGCTTAAATAAGCATGTCTGTACTGTTCATATTTTTACAAAATTATTAGAAGACTGAATCTGCGTTAAAAAAAATGTACACAACATGAAGTTTTCATCTGTCAAGTTATTTATTTTAACACCCTATAGGAGCCTAGAAAAAAACATAGAAAAATTATAATGATGGAAAAAGAACTTTGAAAGAATTTCAAAAAGATGTTTAAACTTATTTAATAAAAAATTGCTAGAGAACTATAGACCAGAAAGTTAGGGTGGCCAGGCAACATATAAGTTATATTCCATAGTACAACACAAACACAGTTCTAAAGAAATCACTGTAAAAAAAATCATAACTAAATTTTGCAATCTTCTCACTCATTAAGTAGGAAAAATTGATAGAAGTGATTCCAGGTCTTCTTTTTTTTTTTTTTTTTCCTGTATCCAGGTACTTTCTAAAAGAGATACTTATGATAAAAGAGAGCAGTAATCACACTAAAGTCCCATATCACAGTAAGAGAAAGGAGTATGCTCCTGTCCTTTTTTTAACATCAGGAAATTTGAATAAAATATAATAATATGAACATATCTGAGAAAAGATAGTAAAATTTTCAGACCAAGAGATTCAAAGGCCTATTAAAATTAAGTTGCTCTTACTCAGCTGTCACTATCCATATTGAACAGGTGAAGAAATTGAAGCAAAATATGAGTTGTCTAGGGAGCTTCATAATGACATTAAGGAATAAAGGAAAAAAAAAATTCAGAATTTGCTGATCACAAGCTCTACTTCACCAGAACATTCTGCCCATCTCATCTTACCTCAGAAGAGACAAAGACCTTTACTGTATATTAAAATGCATTTTAAAATGATGCTCATGAGCTGTCTGATAACTAAATATCATGGATATTTAGTATCTATTATATTCAGTAGAAAGTAAATCATTGTTACCTTCAATGACCACCATGAGAATCATAGGCTGTGTAGAAAAAATACAAGCATATAATGTTCAGAACAAATTCTTGGTTTGTTGTTAATATACATAATGATTGTCATAACCACATATAACTATTTTGCAAGGTGGTAACACTAATAAAATTTAAATAATGCCTGCATTATATAATTTAAATAGAAAAAAACCCTTTTTGTACCATATGACTAACAGAGCAGTCTCTTAAAAAGTTGACTGTAGGTTTTTTAAAACCACCCTGCTTCTTTTTTCACAATAACAGATTTTTCTCTATGCAACATATTTGACTAATTAATAATGAGAAGCATTCTGTGAGTCTGTGAAAAATCTATGTCACAATTCCTCTGAAATCCTCTACATTGGATTCTATATCATCTATTTAAATTTAATATCCCACTGCAAGCCAAGCTATGTCTGCCTGCTAATTTCTCTAAAGCACCCTGACTAGAACCCATCGTTACTCTAAGTCCACTTTTCAGGGAGGAATAATTCAATCATTTTATATTTTGTAGAGCTCTGGATCAATTCAAACATGTAATAAGAATAGCTTTAAAAGGCATTCTTCCTTCAATTAGGAAGAAAGAAACTTAATTTACAACATTTCTTACACTACCATTGAAGAAGTAGAAATGTATGTGAGCTTAAATAAAAAAGAAATCCCCATCTGTTTCCTCTCAAAGAGGAAAGACACAAGTTTTAGTAAGGGAGCCATAAATATAGAAAAGTTATTGGTACTCTGCTACAAAAAATATTTTTACTTCTGATAGGATAATGATAAATTAGAGCCTGATCCCCAACCCCTGTTCTTCTCACTTTGCAGTGAATGTGAATTCCTCCACTCAGAGCTTATAAAGTTATCCACTGATGACTCAAAAACCTACCTGTTGCACCAGTTTATCTCCTATAACTGGTTCATATCTCTTCTTAGGCATGCCACTGTCACTTTAAACACATGATTCTCCCATTTTCACTTTCAAATTCTTTCTGCTCTTTTTTCCATCACTATTATGACTATTATCTTCATCTTTCAAGACTATAGGCTATCTTTTTCCCTCATTCTTTCTTCTCTATCCCCTCATTAGTTATCCAAAAATATCTCTCTAGTACCTATCATTTTATTTCCATACATATTTCAGCTAGCACTGACATTCACCAACTCATCACTTCTATTAATAGGTCCTTGTTCTGGCCCTGAGCTATGCTCCCACCAATCCTTTCTGTCTCAGTGACAATTTTTGTGCAACAACATTGTTGTCAAACCATGTGGCTTTGACTGTTTGGCGAGACCTTCTCTGCTGCCATTTCAAAATTTAGATTTAGAACACTGTCATAAAATTTTGGAAAACACTGTGTTTAGTCTGCATTCCTGAGCCCAATTCTTCACCATCCAATCCACCATATATTGTCCACATATTCTTCAAATCCCTTTGTTAGGCTTCTCTATCAAAGGCCTCTTTTAACACCTACCTTCAGCCTACATAAAACCAGCCAGTTGATTCACTCTGACAAGTATATGCACTTACATCCAACTCTACTCACTCACGCCCATGTGCAGTCTGACATGGCTGATGAGGTGGTTTATATCAGGAATGCAGCCTGAGTTATATGAAGTGCAATATGGCAAAAGAAAGAAAAAAAGATATTATATACACTGTTCTTTTTAGCTCATTTACAGTACATTCATACTGTGTGCAGTGGTTGCAGTATTTGTCGACTCTTGCACCCATGTTCACATACATGTATGACAATTTAATTACTTCTGAACTACTGAAATACTACATTATAAACTAGGTGCAGCTGATAAGTATTGTGTATGATCATTGGGTAATGTGGGTAAAGGACTATTTCATCTGACTAAATGCTACTCTGCCTGTTACATCTTATACTCATCCTCAGCTTAACAGATAGATTTATAGGAATGGCTTTCTTGATTATTTTTTTCTCCTAAATGTTAATCTGCAGTGGAGATACTTGATATTGACAATTAAAATCTCCCACTTGCACCTCTTCACCTAATCAGATTTGAGAGAAGAACTGTCTCATTTATTTTCTAAATGAGCCCAATACACATTATATCCATCAAACATTAGCTCATTCATCAATAAAGGGTTCTGCTATTCCATTACTTTAGCATTTTGTATAAGAATTAAACTGTATACTATTATTTGCTATCCTTCTATATATAGTTTAGATTTTTTCCAGATGAGAAATAGATCAAATACAAAGACTCAAAATATGAACATGCCATCTATGAAACATGCACAATTTCTTGCTTTTATGAAAAGATTTAAATCTTGCAACATTGTGGGAATAATTCAGTTTAAATTCCGTCATTAGGAGAGTTATGCAATCCCATCTAAACAAAGTCTAATTCAGACTTCTCAGCATGATTAGCTGTGTGCAGAAATGACACAGATCAGAACCACATAGTTCTAGAACAGAACTACCATACTTTTGCAGGTGTTGCTCAACCCATTACACAACCTGCAGAGGTAACTTGGGAAAAGGCAGAAATTACATGATCATGTTGCCAGCACATCAGTCATCTCTGCCACAGAACTATGGAGTTTCAGTTTGCTTTTAAAAAAAGAAAGTGAAAAGCCTACGCTTAAATGTAGAGCAAATTTCTATAACAAAGCAAAATAAATAACTGTAAAATTTATAAATTAAAATCTAAAGGACATTTCCTGCAACTGATACAGATATCCCATTAAGTTTTAAAAGGCCTACTGCTGAATGTGAAATATGAGTATTAGGTGACCGGAGCATGGAAAATGCCCTTAACCAATCTATGAAATGGCTTTTCTTTCCAGATCATGAAGAAATATACACTGAAAGAGCTGTGCATCATGGAGTTGAATAAGGAAAAAATGGGACAAAGAACGAAAAAAAATGGACTAGTGGTTTCTTTTACCATAAACTTTGCTGAATATGCTTTGGAGAAATAGAGACAGCTACAACACAGCAGAACAAGGACAAGTGTGTGCTCCTCAGTGAGCATTCAACTGAGCCATAACTCAGTCCCTTTAAGAAGGTATGAGCTTAACATACAACTGAAGTACATCAGCAAGGAAGGAAATCCAATATCCTCAGAGATTATTTATGACAAAGTGCACCTAACTGAGACCCAATTTGTTTGTGGAATTGCAGTCATTCCATTTCAACTAAACAACAAATGAATCTGCCGTGTAGAGGATTGGTTCAGGGTATAAAAGAAAACAAAAGAGAGAAACAGATACAACACTTCATTTACACACCAATTTACAGGCTAACTTACAAAAATGATTGATAAAGCAATTTTTGAAAGCAGAGAACTCTCTGAAAGAGAAGGCCTTTGAAACACATCTAAATATTTTCTTCTGTAAAGTGAACACATTTTATTTCAGATTTTTTAATGTATACTCATTGGCTTAAAATCCATACTTTGTCTCATTATACTACTGTTTCCCAATTTACTTTACATGGTTAAATTGCAGGTTTTGTTGAACTAAGAGAACTAGCATAATTCTTGTTTTATATAAAACACACTCTAAGATTAAATTGTTTTAAGTACCAGAGCACACTGCGTGCTGGCAGCTTCCTGTGGACAAGGATAGCAGAAGTAGTGGGGGCTTCCACAGGGCACAGCCTGGTAGCCAGAGCTTTTCCCACTATCTCTAGCCAGGGAACAGGGCACCCAGGG
Organism: Climacteris rufus; assembly: GCA_013398175.1. NCBI lineage: Eukaryota > Metazoa > Chordata > Aves > Passeriformes > Climacteridae > Climacteris > Climacteris rufus. Next base: position 12,091 of record VZRZ01001796.1, on the reverse strand, counting down.
GGCAGCTTGACATCAGACTCTTGATATCAGTCAACTCCCTGAAAAGGTTCTTTTCTAATTATTCATATTTAACTTCTATTATATTTGCAAACTTAGTCTGTTTGAAAGAGCTCACATTTTATATTGGATTTGCTGTGAAAACATTAAAATCACATAACACTGGCTAAAATATCAATCAATGTTTTATCACTTGGCTTGATTTTATTCAAAATTAACTTCAAGTAAATTCACTGAAAATTAAAAACTGAAAAGGAATTTTGGTTAACAATTAAAATTTTGGAACAGTTTCTGCTCCTGGTCTTGTCCATATTGCCAGCAAGACTTTTCATTTCTCCGTGCAAAGTTCATATGAGCATCAACCCAGTCATCAAAAATGACCACACATCAGATAATGAACAAAAACATTCAGGGACAGCCTGGACAATATTAGAAGAGAGACTTTGTTTTGGACTTGAAATTAGGGGAGGAAAATCTTGAAATTGTTCAGACACAGTAACCAGTTGTTCCAGAAAACCTCCGTAAGTCCACAGAAGACAAGTAGAAAAGAGAGCCAGCAACCACTAATTAAAAGCAAAGGTGTAAATTTTGGGTCTTAAATACTACCAAAAATGGCAAAATGACAGTGATTTTGAAAAATTACATTTGTTTTTCAAAAAAGTACTGAAAAAATATCTCTTAAATAAAAAAAGCCCTACTGAAAATACAATTCAATAGATATTTCCAAGCAGAAAAAAGCTATTGCAAACATTAAAATAGGAAAAAAGGCAGAAGACCAAAACCAGACAACTAAACAATTTAGAGAATCTGTATTTGAAATAGTATAAATTAGCACCTACTGAAGAATAATGCAGAATTTTTTACCAAAAAAAAAAACCAAAACCAACATAAACAAAACATTAAAAAGGATTAACAAAACTGCTTCTCCAAAAGCTGAAGGTAAAAAGAGCCTCTATCAAGCATAAAAACAGAACTAGAAGAGGTGAATTGTATTTTTGAGAACTTCAAAACTTTAAAAGACATACAAAGACATACAAACTTTGTCAAAACTGAGGAAATTTTCTGTGATAATGAAACAACAATGGAAGTGGAAAATTTTATGGAAAGAATGCAGTTAAATGAAGCCAAAGTACAGAGTAGGAGTCCTAAGATTGACATAAGTTGCATATGAGAAATGTATATCCATGTTTTCAAGTAGCTACCTAATATCTTATTTTGACGCTTAGAAAAATATCTACTTTATATACTACAGAAACAAAATCAGTATTACTAACAACACTAAATTTAACGAAGTGCAAAAGTATGTCAAATGGAGCAGCTAATGTCAGAAAAGGTAAAGGACTGAAAAACCTGACCACCAAGTTTAGTAGCACTATGAAAGATGGTTTAATTTATTAGTTCCTTGTTTCACCGATTATGCAAAATCTTTTGACACTATAATTATGAAATATTGTAAGAAGTGATGTGTGAAATGGCATTTCCTAGACACACCATAGACGGATAAGCAATATATGTTAGCTGTAGGGAAAATGTCAGTAGATGTGTCAGGACAACTCATATCGAGGAATATATTTGCCAAAAATGTGTACAACTGACTTCAGTTTAAATATATATGTCTAATCAATAAAGTGAGACTAACTGGAGGTTTTCAGTCAAAGAATGAAACTAGAGTTGTCATATATTACATTATAATGTATAATTTACATGGATACTGAAGAAATGAAACCCTGTTTATAGATTTAGCTGAATCAGAACCCTTTTTAAAAAAAGTTGTATTTAAAAACATGTAGAAACTTTATGTATATTGTTTTGAAACTTCCTAGTACACACATTGATTTTAACATTTGGAAGAACTTGCATCCTTCTGGCCAAAGTGTCCAGCACTCAACTGAATAACTGTGTTACACGATGGGTGAGCAACTGGCTCACGGGTCAGGCACAAAGGATTACAGTGAATGCGGTGACATCAGACTGGCAACCTGTCACTAGCGGGGTTCCACAGGGCTCCATCCTCAGCCCTATGCCCTTCAACATCCTCATAAAGGACTCAGATACAGGACAGAAAGGGATACCGAGCAAGTTCACAGATGATACAAAACTGAGCAGTTGACTCAAAGGCAGTGAGGCTCTGCAGAGACCTCAACAAATTAGAGGAGTGGGAGTGGTGGGAACAGGTACCAATCTTTTCATTCTCTTTCTCTGTCACTGGTCACTTTCCCCAACCACTGACAGGACCCAAGGAAATGGCATGAAGCTACAGTCACACTGTTTTGTTTCTGATCCATGTTTATCTAACTCAGAGCAGCCTTTCCCTCCACTTGTCACTTACTTTTTACCAGGATTCTTTGCTCTTTGGCTGGATTTATGACACACCTAATTCATTGTCCTTTGCACAGTTTTTTTTTCTTGGTGCCTCACATGTCAGTTCTGAGCTATTTCCCAAGAAAGTTAATTTCTAGCCATAATCTGTGCAGTCTCTGGACTGCTAATCTCAAGATTTATTTTATCTTTGGTAACACTCATAATACAACTGAAGAATACAAACAATATCACAAATCCAAACTGGCAGTATGGCATCTTTCAGTAAACATAACTTAGAAAAACATGAATATAAAAAGACATAGTTTTAACAACAACAAGAAAAATTAGCAGTAATTTACACAGAACTGGAACAATTTAAACAGATATGACTGAATACAGAAGTTGCTTCCCAGGTTTTTATCTCCTGCCTCTCTCTAACTACCTTTATGCATAAAGTTATCTTTTCTTGTAGGACTGCCGTTTCAGATCAACAACAAACATTTTAACCTGAAATAATATTTAACAAAGAGGGGAGAAGGGAGGATTTAAAGATTAGTCTAAATATTTTCTCTGTAGTTCATATTTGCATTCATTACTGGAGAACCAAGCACATGTACAGATGAAATGTACTGCAGGACAGCATTAAGCAGGATACTGTTAAATCAGTGTTTCACTGAACTTTCTGACAGACTGCTTTTATTGTCTTTTCCAGTTACAACATTTAAAGGGCTCAGAACATTTAACTACAGGATAGAAAACATTCTTTTTGGAAACCACAACTTAGAAGACTTTCATTTTCTTCTTCATATATATTCAGTTTTGTATAGTCTTATTAATTGACTCTTCAATGCAGTTTGAATCAGGAAATATACAGCAAAAGCTACATGAAAAAGCTATTTCACAGATGATAGAATTCTCTGAAGTAACAGTTATGGAAACAACTTATTGTATGCAAAGTAAAACAAATCTGTCTTCATGGAGGACTGTCAGAATACACAATAACTTACTGATTAAATAACTGATGAGTCTAACATATTGACACTTTGTAGCAACCACGCAAATCACTCACTATACTTATCTAGAAATTGGCTAGCTCTGTATCAATGAAGAGTTCTCATTTCATCTGGCGTTTTCTAAATTTGTTGTGGATTCTTCAAATAAGAAGATACATCTTCCATTCAACGAAAAGCAAAAATAATCTAAGTGGCATTTTTTTCAACAGTCTTGTAAAAGAAATATGCTCCAATTATATATGAAAGTTTAAAATTAGTCAATATGTCTGTCTTTCTTAAGACTACCTCTTCCCTAAAGAGTTCTTCTCTAGATAGCTCATCTTGTGTACAATAACTGTGACAAATGTAGTTATAGGGTAAGAAAATGGCCTCATTATGGTCAAAACTGTAGCCCCACACTGTAAAGCAGGCATCCACAAGTGAGGAGAGCACAGGCTGATCTAAGTACTAAAGCAGCTCTATTGCTATGAAGTTATCAGAAAAGTTTCTAGAGACTAAATAAAGGTTTAAAAACTTCTCATGATTACACAAGAATGACCTAAAGTGCTAAACCATGACACCTAACAAACCAAACTAATACCCACTGAGATGTGCAGTTTTTTCACTGAACAAAAACAAAGTAAAAGGAATTTGCTCACTAGAATAACTAGTAAAGTCTTACTAAGTAATGAAAAATAAAATAAAAATGCTTGTCTTTTGCAAAATAGACTAAGTCATATGTAAATTACACATTCCTCTTTCATAGTGTCTCACTACATGCAATAATGCCAATTAAAATAAGACAGTGCTAAACAATTACTAAAAAATAATTGAAGCAGCATGGATTTCAAATGGTGAAGAAATATTCAATTTTAATACAACCACAATCTTTTGTCCAAAAGCTTGCTCTTTTAGGGTTTTGCTGAAGCAATTCTGAAGTTATTCTATGAGGCAAATTCTTTCAAGTTTTGTATGTTTTTCACCACACTGATTAACTCATTAACTTCATTAAATTAAAACCTCTTTATGTCTGTTTATGCCAGTTTGTATTATATATTTCCATAAAGCACTGAATTAGTACAATGAGGGAAAAATGCATGAATACTTGTTTTTCTAAGATAATATTCCTGTTATTGAAACTGCACTTTCCCTTCATTTTTCCAACACATTAAAAATTTTCAAATTTTTAAAAGAATATGAATAAATGGATTGCTTCAGCTCTAATACATCAAATCCAAAAAAGACTGAACAGAGTAATCCTTTCAAAATCTGGAACAGAAACTATTCCCTAGTTTTCAATTTCTTAAAAATTCTTCAGTTGCATATAGCTTTTTCTAAACTTAAAAGTAAACAATGAACACAAAAAAAAAAAAAAAAAGAAAAGAAAAAAAACCACCAAAACCAAAACAAAATAAGACATGAAAAGCAAAATAAGCTCATTTGTGTTTCCTGTCAATTTGCATGACTTGTTTTCCTTAGCTTTTCTTCTGGCACTTAAAAACTTTGCATGGCCTACTTTTACTGCCATTTCAGGAAGGATTCATGCCACGTACTTTGGAAGTGTTGGTATCTCAGCTAGTTCCCTTATGTTCTATAGTGAACAGAGAGAAACTGGTCACTTTTAGTACCCAATTTATGTAACTTATTTTGGATGTCTATTTCAAAATGAGATGGTTTACTCATCTGGGAATGCCCATTTATCTCCACTAACTGCAAGACAGAGAAGTCTAAACAATAAACTTAGATTTAGACACCTTAATTTGGCCAAATGAAACCCAGGTTTATAGGCCTTCCAGACACAATCTCTATTTCACATGCCCAGTGGGCTTTTCGCTTTTAAATCCTGTATAACAGAACTTGGTTTCCTGACAAAGTTCCACCGTGCTACTCCCTGAGCCAGTCACTAGCAATTTGCTTGCAAACTCTGTAAAAGACAGCATTATTCCAACAGTGCCATGGTTTGCTTTGTCTTGTCTGTATGTTTTTGTTTCTGCTATTACAGCATCATACAGCTTAAGGTCCACTAAAATTTGGACAGATCTAAGGCTAGCCATTTTCCCTCCTTTATTCAGTCTCCAAAGTTTGTATGGAAGTCAGTGTATTATTGATGTGATGCCTTGATTTGGGGGGTTTTTGACACCCTTTTTAAAGGGCAACCTGTTATGTTTTATTTCATTTTTAATTAGGTCCATTATCTGAGCTATACTGCACTTAGGACAATTTTACTATCTTCAACTGTAAGAATGTCATCCCAAACCATATTCTCTTCCATAATTCACAGCTTTTTTACAGATCCACACTTTAAAAATTTTCTTGCAATCTTCTTGATCTTAAGTGTCACCAGTTTGGTTTTAGATGTGGTCACTCTCTCTTACACTAGTGTCCTTTATTTGGAAAATCCTTCACATAATGTTTCTTCCCCAAAATGTTAAAATCTTTACACAGGGGCTTCTGAGTTTAAACACTGGGTTGATGAGCAGAGCTAACAGCCAAATGCAATAACTTTATATTTATTTCCAAATTTCTAACCTGTTATGGTTTTTGGACAGGCTTCTTGTGGAATTATTTACAGTAAAATAATAATTTAACTCCCAGAGAGGCATTTGTTAATCCCTTTGCAGGACACAGAAAATTATCTACTATCCTTTAAAGGACTGACAGACTGTTACTAACAAGCATTTTAAATTAAAATTGCTGTTATTTTGCAATTAATGAACAGAAATAAGTCACTGATATAGCTAAATAGCAGTAACCAAAGATGAGGTAGTTCAAGTACACCACAGCTCTCATTTTCTTAACAAATCTTCAACAACACTGCAGTCAAAAAACAGTTTTAAAACAACCAAATATTTAATCCAAGAGCTAGGAACAAAACAGAAAGGTTTTTTTCTTGCTTTATTCCTAATAGAAACACTACAGCCACTTACTGTTTAAAGTATTAATTCTTCAGAGACACATTAAAGACCCTAACTTCTCTTCATCAATATGTAAACCACTTGCACTACATTGTTTGGAGCTTTACTTGACATTTAGTTTCATACACCAAAACCAAGGGACAAAATTGTTCTTCATGTCTGTTGATATTCTAAATTTGAGGTACATCAGAAACAAAACTGGCATTCTTCCAGTTTAATTCAATGTGGTCACACTAGGGAAAATATGCTTGGGTTTTAGTATCCCAGTAATTCCCAGAAGAATCAAAGATATTGCTCCAAATGAATTGTTAGCAACTAAACTCACTATCCAAGGTCAAAAAATATTGCTAATTGCATATGAAAACTTTTTAAAGAAGCTCATGAACAAACACAGTAACCCTAATATTTTTCATTTACATGATTTGATAAATCCCTTTTGGAAGATCAGACACTTAGTATCTAAAATTATATTATCTGCACACTAAGACATATACAATAAGCAAACTGCATTGACTTCAGCCAAGTCATATGGAGCAAACGATCTGATAGCTTCTTTCCACACTTATGGCGTTGTATTTAAAGCCTAATTTATCTACATTAATTTTGGTGTTACACTTTTCTTGAGTATAAAGTGACAATAAGTGGAAGGAGCGGACTATATTATTTTCTTCCTGCATAAGTTTCTATCACAAAGTTTAATAGAGACCATCCTTAGACTTCCTGGAAAGCTCAGCTTCCCTGTAGAGACACTCAGCAGTACAGATCCAGAAGGTACATAATGTTCACATGCAGAAGTAAGCCTAATAGAACGAATGTGTACTTTTAGCAGCTTTAACTCTAATATTTTCTATGATATTATCTCTAATATTTTGGTTTATACACATAACTTCAGGCTTCTTCCAACCAGAGCTTAGATAGAACTCGGCTACTTATGCAATGATAGCTTATCTGTCACTCACAATTTTGAAACAAGAAAATTAAAGACCATAAGTAAGAGTGCCAGGTATACTGGGATTCCAAGTGAACTTTGAGAGCTGTCTCAAACTTGTCTCTCTTGCAACCTATGAAGTTGGTTTTTGTGGTTTTTTTTCCCATGTCTCAGTACCACTTGTGCAAGAAAACAGTACTTCGCTGCCTGAAAAAGTTGTTTGGAAAACATTAACAAATTTTAGTAAAGTTAAACACATTTTACTGTAATGACATTAGCTATAGGTGCATTTAGATGGAAAGCAAGGTGAAAGAGGCACATCAAAATCAACCATGTTTACAGATATGTGACTATGGAAATGATGAGAGAGAAAAGAGGATGTGAGACCTATTACATCCATTAGCCAAACACTTGGTAAATTGCAGGCTGGCAATAAAGCTGGCACTGGAAGCTGTAACTGCCCACTCATCCACTGGCAAAAAAAGTCTGTATCCAGTACTTCCCATTCTGCCATTTCTTCTTGAGAAACTAATGAAGGTTATTTTGCTTCCAAAACTACCAGATATCTTTAAAAAATTCACAGAACATACAAAAGTATTCAAGGAGCATGACACCGTCTCTTTATTTTCCAAGGAACAGACACTTGCATGCAGCCATACAGTCCTGCTAAGTACCTTCTAAAAAGTAAACTTATGGTGCCAGACCTGCTGAGAAGGCAGTACATATAGAAAGCAGTAAAGTTCACATTTATCTAAGTAATGCAACTGTCCAGTGAGCAAGATATGTAAAAAACTTTTACTGGAGAACAAACTCTCTTCTAATTTAACACTGAGAAAGCTGAAGAATCTAAAGACTATGCATTATTACATTAACTGATGCCACTTGATCTCAAAGAAAGCTCATAACCTGTTGTGATGGCTGGTTATAATGATACATTTTAAGTTCATCTTCAATACTTTGTTTAGACTCTGTGAGTTAATATATGATGTTCTATTCTTTAGTTTTCTAGAGCTAGTTTCGAATTTTCTTTACAGCTCTACATAATTTAGTTGCTTCATATGCTATGGAAAATTCAACAGGATAGAAAAACCATCATGAATATTTTCAGGCTACAGTGCAATGTGCCTAATGAGAAACTTAAATTTCATTTTCTCAAAAACCAACATATGTAGTACTAAAAGTCCTTGTCAGTCTGTAATTCTAATTGTACACTGCTCACTTATAGGAGTGCCTAATTACTCACACTGACAGAACATATCCTCTATCTTTCAGAATCAAATATGACACAGCAAAATATTTTAGGTATGTGTTGCTAACACATATTTTTGAAAAACTGAATATTCCAGGAACACAGCCATCAGAGACCAAGAGATTCTGGTCTTATTTGAAATTGTCTGGCAAGATGAAAAAGTTTAGAATGAATCCTTTTATTGCCTCACATCAAGATCAACAGATAAAAATCTACAGCAATGTTGAGCTCAGACTATTCACAATTAGAAATAGGATTTCTATCCATTATTTCTTTTGTTTGGATAGCAAATAGTGTAATGAAGGAATTAGAATGAATGCTTATGTCTGGCATGTAGCAGAGCTGCGTAATTTGTAGAGTGCGGGAAAGTGAAGATTGGCTGATGGGTTTAATCTGGACTTGTTATTACAATTAAATTTAGCTAAATTGTTTGGATACAAAAATCTGAATGTCTCATTTTCAAAGTGTTTATTTTTTTAAGAACCTCTTACAGAAACATTTACACATAATATCATTTTCTTAAAAGATACAGTTTTAATGAATAAACTATTTGTCTGTTAGTAAAATTTGTTTTGAAGCAATGATTTACAGCCCAAGGCTATGAAGTTTGGAGAACCTTTGATATGTGACAGAAACTAGTTTACAATAAAAGGTGGCCAAGAATTCTTTGTTATGATATGTAAATCATACTACTGTACTTACAATAGTGTTGCCAGTACTGTCCACTCTCAGAGAATACCAGTGTCACTGTGGGAGTGATTCCAGAGAAGGGCTAAAAAGATGACCAGAGGGCTGGAGCACCTCTCCTATGAAGACAGGCTGAGGGATTGCTCAGCCTAGAGAAGTCTTTAGGGAGATCTTGTGCCTTCCACTACCTGAAGAGGGTCTATAGAAAAGCCGGAGAGGAACTTTTTACAAAGGCACGTAGTGACAGGAGAAGGGTTAATGACTTTAAACTGAAAGATCAAAGAAGACACAAGGAAGAAATCCTTGACTGTGAGGATGGTGAAACACTGGAACAGGGTGCCCAGGGAAGTTGTGAATGCCTGGAAGTTTCAAGACCAGGCTGGAGGGGGTTTTGAGCAGCCCAGTCTAGTGGAAGGTGTCCCTGCCCATGGCAGGTGGGTTGGAAAGAGATGATCTTTAAGGCCCCTTCAAGCCCAAACCATTTTATGATTCTACATAGGTACATTTGGATCTTTCATACAACTGTATTGTTCAAAAGAGAGGTAACAATCTTTGTAAAACATGCAGTCCTTGTAGTTTTTAGCAGTGGTTAACAGTGGTTAACAGTGTCCCACTCCCAATATTTTCCCTTAATTTTCAACAGATTTCTCCTAAAATCCTGTGTCAGGAATTTACAATAAAGTTTCACTCCCTTTAGACTGCCTAACCGGTGCAATTTGCTAACAGTCTAAGCCTGAAGATTTCCTGGCAGATCTCACTCCCCTCACACAGCCCAACTAGCACAAAAAGATATTTGTATCACCTAGTTTCCCTAGATGCGCTTACGCAAAATTTTAAAAACAAAGGAAACTTAAATCATGCTGACATGCTTTTGGCCCCTGATCTAACTCATGTGAGCATTTTAGATGTTTTACCATACCCTTTTGAATACAGTACTTCAAATTGCAGGCATTCATCAAGATGTAGGAATATCATGGATATATACACTTATATACTCTTGTTTATACTTTGGTTTTTTGTTGCGAATTCATAGCTTAGCCTAGCTTAGCTTTTTGTCTGCTATTTAACATCTCATTTTCAAAGAACTGCACCTTAAATTTAACTATACTGATTTTCATTCTATTTGCCATATACTCAATTCAAGGAAGTCCCCTGGCAAATTTTCATTGTTGCTGCTACCTTAACTACCCAGTAAGTCAACAGCAAACTGACATATATCACTGCTTACTTTTTTTCCCCCATATTATTTATGAATATACTGAAAAGCCTTTGTTCAATAAAGATATTGAAAATTTCACAGGAAACCACTCTTCACTGATCAAAGCATCATAAATTCAATCAAGTATTTATCCTTGAAAACCTTGCCACTTAAACACAATAATTATTTAGTTTCTTTTATATCTTCTGGTAAAGTACCAGAATGAACATCTTCATAAATTCTGGCCAAATGTATTAATTAACAGGATTCACATAGCAACCAATTCTTGCAATGCAGCACCATACACCCAAAAATAAAAATTTCCTTTTACAACAGCCATGTTTGCTTATCCAAAAGCGTATGATATTTATCTATTCATTCATTAATTCTATTACACTTTCAATAATCAATTTAGAAAAGGAAAAATCCCAACTTCAAATACATTCAGATGGTAGTAGGAATAGTTTTTGTTTTGCAGTGAATTACACAAAATGATGGAGGCAATTGAATGTTTTCCTTAGAATAACAGAAACAGCACAGTTATATCAAAAAGAGCTTTATTATCACACACACAATTTCTTCAGCCTGTATTTCCGTCTAAAGATTATGTTAGGCATTTGTAACAACTGCATAAATGCTCTACATTAATGAAGAGACATTTAAGTCATTTATACGACTGCTAATATTTTAGCCTATGAAATCATTATGTAAATTAAACTAATTTACACTGCAGCCATTCAGCTTCAAACAGCTGTACAAAACAGGATTTTTCCTTTTCTAAATAACTCTGCATACTATTGGGCTTTGTATCACAGTTATCCAGCATCAGTATTGTCCTTTACTGAAACAAAGGAGACCTTGAAGCTATGGTCCATATTTTAGGTGCTTGCTGTGATGCTCACCTTACCATCTGTTCACATTAATCTCATGGACAAATCAGCTCAAAAGCATACCAAATACAATCAGATTTACAATCAAAAATATTTGCAATTAGAGGCAGAAAGGAGCATTTGATCACTAGACATAGTGCAGATCTGTGTACATCTTTAATCAGTCACCTTTAAGCTCCCATTACCATAATTGAGAGTTTTTCTCCTTTTGAAAACACCCACTTAACAAAGTGGACAAGAAAATCAGGCTACTATATCAGCTCTGTAGCTTTTACGACCAAGTGACTCTACAGAGAAAGAGCCTGTCTTGGCCTCTCCATTTCCTTCTCCTTCTCATCACCCACTACAGCAGACTAGCAAAACAACCTACATTTTTTGAAAGAACATTAAAATGCTATTACTTTATGAATACTATTGAAAACAACACAGGAAGTGTCATAGATTGTCAACACCAAAAAGATCACAGAATCATGAAATAGTTTGAGTTTAAAGGGATCTAAAGGTGTTCTAGTCCAATCCCCCTGCAATGAGCAGGGACAACTTCAGCCATATCAGGTTGTTCAGAGTCCCCACCCAACAGGATCCTGAATGTTTCCAGGGATGAGGCATTTACAGGGTGGCCAGGGGATCAGACCCAGACAGCATGGTTTTATGAGGGGAAGTGTGGGAGGTCCTCCCAGGGATGTTGCTGCTGCCTCCTACTCCAGCTCCACCTCGGATGTGGGGGGCTCCTCCCTTGGGGAGGACTCTATAGGCAGGACTGCAGCTTGAGATCAGCCCCTTCTTCTAGAAGGGAGGCGTGCTCCGAGCCTTGGACCTACCCACACTTCTAGAAGTCTCGGTTATGTTCGATATTTTATTAGGTATTGTTCACTGTACCCTCCCCTCCGCTGTTCTAAGTGGCTCTGGATCCCTGTACCTTCCCCTCGCGCGG
>VZRZ01001795.1:839265-870880 GCA_013398175.1 Climacteris rufus | reverse complement strand
CGGGAGGCGGGGAGGGCGGCCGGCGGTCCCGGCGGGGTGGACCCTGCACTGACAGCCTCTCTCTCTCTTTCTCTCCCCCCCGCTCTCTCCCGCACAAGCCCCGCTCGCCGCCTGCCCTGCTCCGAGCGGGGACAGCCCGAGCCCCTCTCTGCGTGTTCACAGCGGACCTTGATTTAATGTCCATACAATTAAGGCACGCGGTGAATGCCAAGAGAGGAGCCTCACAGCTTCATTTTCATGGAAATTGGGGACATAAACCCTCTAATTACACTTAACAACAGCCACGGAGCGATCTATGGAGCATCCTCGGCCTTTTGACAAATAGGAGTAACAATGCGCCAGCGCCCGGCGGGGCAGCTGTCTCCTCGCATTAACGGGGGCACGGGGGGAGGCGGGGGGAGGCCCCGCTCCGGCCCCGCCGGGGCTTGCGGGGGCTCCCGGCGTACAAAGGGCAGGAGGAGCGGCAGGACAATGCGGGCAGAGCTGGGGGGGCCGCGGGCAGGGAGCGCTCCGAGCAGCGGGGCGTGGGCGGGGGGCGAGGAGCGGTCCCTCGTTGCAGAGCGAGGGACCCCCCTCCCATGCAAAGGGACACCCCCTCCCTCCTTCTCAGCCTCCACAATGCCGTTCAGAAGCTCCCTGAAAAAGCACCCCTTTGGAGGATTTTAGGAAGGGGGGCGCTTTTCGCTTCATTTTTTCACGAGCTCTTTTTTGGGTTTATTTTTGCCGTTGCCCCTGCAGTGCTCCTCCCTCGCGTGGGGGCTCGGCCATGTGGCTCCCTCTGCTCTGCGGAGCCGCAACACAGGTCCTGTCCTGCCCCTCTGAGAGCCCTCACAGCCCCTTTGCACCTCAACTATTCACAGAACTAAATGATGAGCCTGCTTTTTTTTCCAAAAGCAGGGCTGGCAAGGTGAAGGGCTGCAGCACTGCAGCCTCCCCGGTGCCACCCTCCGGCCCTGTCACCGCAGCCTGCAAGGTGGCACACGTCCCCTTTTGCAGCCTCCAGCGAGACTGCAGCAGCCCACACCGGGTCTCAGGGCAGGCTTTAGACCTCAATAAATCTCTCTTGTAAGACTCGTGTATTCAACTTCCTAAAGACATGCCGAGCCCTAAGTTTGAGCTCACTGAGGACTGTGCTTGGGCAAGGGAGGATTTAATTTATTTGGCAGCAAAAAGCCATCGGGCTGGATTGAGCCGCATCCACCCAACTGTCTGCGCCCCCTCCCTGCCCATCTCCGCTCCACTTTTGCCAGCACTGCGTCTGCCCAAGGCACCGAGGCCAGGGATGTCTCCATCCTCCCTCCCCGCAGTGCTCATGTGGGACACACGACCTTGGCTGCAGCAGAAATGTCAGTGGCAGAGCACTTGCCTTGTTTGGGAGGGGGGGAAAGGAAGACCTTACTGTACTTTGTGGGATTACTTGATTTCATGCTGGCCTGTGAAAAGCAGGGACTTTCAGGGAGGGCTCCTGGGGGAAGCGGGCAAGGAAAGCAGCAGAGGACACGAGCTGTGGAGGACAGGAGCGTGGTGTTGAGGCTGTTCTGCTGCAGAGGCGTTGCACAACTGAGCAGTTGTAACCTGGTTGTGCCTCCAAGCCTGGCAGGAGCCAGGAGTGAGGAAGCACACACTGCCCACAGGGCTCCATCGAGCGGTGCAGCCGCCCATCCCTCTCCTGCAGACCTGATCCCGAGCATCGCTCCGGCGAGGCCAGGTTCCGTGTAACTGTGAGGTGCAGCAGGGCCCAGCTTCATCAGGAGGGCTCTAGAGGCATGGGGATCCTTAAAAGAACCTGGATTTCCCCCTTCCCTCTTTCCCAAAAGATCAGCACAGGTACTGAGGTGTCAGAGACCTGCTTGCTCCCACATCCATCGTGTGCTGCAATGTCACAGGACACATTTTCACCTCACTTGCCCCCAACGTAAGTCAAGGGCTATGAGGTGACTGGATTCACTGCTGGGGGAAGAGAACATCACTGTTCTCTTCCATGCAATCTGTGGGGGCAGATCTCCAGCCATGGGGCAGTTCTGCTCTAGAACAAGTCCTTAGCTCTTTGCAAAGCTGGTAGGGAGGAATAAGAAGCCAAGCACAGCGAGACAGGTCCCGGTAAACCAGAAGCTGATATTGAGAGAAGGGAGCAAGTCAGTCCAAGGTAATCTGCAGTGCAGCAGGAAAGCTGCTGGCTTCCTCCAGGGGCCACCAAGAGGCCAAGGACAGCTCTGAAGGAATGCAGGTAACTGGTGGGGGCTGTGTGGGGCCTGATGGAGAGACTGGGCCTGGCCCCCAGATTTGGATTGGGAATGAAGACTGGTTGTGCCAAGGTGATGCAAGCCAGATGCTCATCCTGGACCACATCCCTCTCCAGGCTTGCAGGGGAGGGTGTTGCACAGACTCCTCAGCAAGAAGCACTGCCTCAGTTCTCAAATGTTCTTTCCTCCCTTGGAGAGGACATTCTGTGTGGTGCCTCCTTAGCCAAGAGGGGACTTATTTAGGAGGATTTATTTTACACTTAGATGTAACCTCTATCCCCCACACAAAGCCCTTCCAGTGCTACCACACCTATTGCTCCCTGGTGCCTGGCAGCAGCCGTCCCCATCCCTGCTCTGTGCAGAGCCAGTGGCTGCAGCAGGGCCAGGGGGGCTGGGTCACTCACACCCCCCCAGACTCTGGGGACACCGCTGTGCAAGGAGCCCTTCCCACAGATGTGACATCCAGGGACACAGCAAGAGCTGGATCAGCTATGCTGGCAGGCAGAAGAGCCAGGAAGTTTGGTGATGGAGCCAGTCATGGTTTCACATTGCACATTCCCTGCTCCTGCACTGACCCCTCTTTAGGTAAGTCAAGGTTTACTTGCCCAGGAGCAGAGTGATTGCACAGAGACCTCCGTGTGTCCATAAAACTGCTCTCTCCTGCCTTCTCCATCGTCTTTGCTGCTCGGTGTGGATTCACAGGTCACTCAAGGATGTGGTCCCACTTCTGTGCCAAAGCCAGCTGTGGTTGCTGGAGATCCTACAGCGATTCCTGGCTGGCTCAGAGGCTTAGCCCTGCCGTGGTTCAGCTGGAGGCACCTCCTCCAGGAAGTCACACATCCCACAGGCTGCTCAACTAAAAAAAGCCCCCAGAGCAACACCATTAGTCACACAGCAAGGACAGCACTGCCACCAAGTCACCACCTCCTTGACAATGAGAAGGAGGATTTATCCAAGAGCAGATGTACTCCTGTGCCAGTCACAGCTTTAGTCCACTGTCCTGACGGGAAAGCCTTGGGGAATATGAACAGCAACAATGGCTCTGGGTCAGGCCATTCTGTGACAGTCACCACAGAGGAGAAATCACCACCTTAGTTCCCCTGTACAGTGCCCCCACACTCAGGAGAGTGCCACAGTTTCCTCCCCACATGGAAAACCACTGGATCCAAAGTTGGGGTGAGAAGGAAGCATTACCTTCTACCCCCTAAGCACCTCTACCCTGTAGATGTACACAAAGCACCAGTCTCCACTCCATATCCACACAACAACTGCTCAGGGAATGCCTTTGCACATGGCAGCCTCACCCGGTACAAGTCCTGACATCAATCACTAAGGACAGGTTGAAAAATAGGTGTCTTTGCTCTCAAATCACCCCAGGGCAGATGGAACTGCCTTGTCAGCCCACTGTGTGTGCCAGGGAGGCCTCAGTCAAGAAATACAGGGACCACTTGCAAATAGGATAAGGAGAAACCAACCTGGGCAGAGGCCTGACCTCAAGGGAGGGTTTGATGACGAGGGTGGGTAAACCTAAGAAAGAAAGAGGTTGGAGAAAGAAGGTAACAGTGAAGTGCAAGAAAGGCTGCTGCAAGGAGAGGGAAGCAGCTGATTTCCATGGCTGTGGAGGCAGCAACAGGCCCATTCTGCAGCAGGAATGACTCAGGTAGTAGGAAAAGAGCCTTCTGGTGGAAAGGATAGAGAAGCACTGGAACAACCTGGGAAGAAGGAGAAATTCCTGCCCAGGGAAGGTACTGGGGAAGCACTGAATCCCAAGGTGGCGCTGGTCCCTACAGCCTTAAGGCAGAAGGTGGCATCCCACATCTATTTCTCCTGACAGTATGGCAAATCCCCCAAACATCTTCACATCTTTTCCTAAACCCAAAGGGTTCATAAGTGTCTGCACAGAGACCAGAAAGGTGTCACTGCTCAGAGTGCAGTGCCTTGTCATCCTCACACAAGAACAAGTTTGAGGCATCTCACCAAAAGTGATCAAATTCAAGCATCAGTTTTTTCCAGAAAGATAGAATTGAGATGTATGTTCATCAGTCCTATGAAAATAATCCTATTTGGGATTACTTCCTCACATAGAAGCTCAAAACCAATTGAGAGCATTACCAAGGTATAATACCCTCAGGTGACATCCCAGAGGGATTCCCATTTTTTTTCACCTCCTTATAGCTCCCTTTCAACTGACTGCACACCTTCCTGGGTATGTTTGCAATAACAGAGGGAAATATCAATAATCTGATGTGTATAGGATTATATATATATATTATACATGTGCATCTGAAGATACATATTTATAAACTATATATTCATATACATAATATACATATTCATATACATATTATATATTCATATGCATATTCATATACACATTATACGTCTCTCTGTCCGGGGGACTTGCAAAGTCAGACAGGGAAGGATTCAAAACACTCACTCAAGGACCCTGGCCTCTGTCCTACCCTCAAGGGAGGGGAGAGGTGATATTTTAGGCTGTCAGGACAATTTGCCTTACCTGCAGCACAGGTTTCTCAGCCTGGGCTGCCCGAGTTTTGACACCGGAAAGTGAGGGACCCTTAGCAGAGCATCCTCCCTCCCTGCAGGGCTTGCCTGCATTTCAGAATAGCTTCCCTGTGCTGCTTGTGGAGCAGCTCTAGGAGAGGGTGAGCACAGGGATCGCTTTCACAGCTCTCATAACCCTCCGAGTAACCCCACCGGCGGCTGCTGCTGCCCAGCTCGATGTGGCAGCGCCTGTTTAAACTTTTATCACCTTCAGCACAAAGCCAGAGCCGGCAGAGACTGAGCAGGGGAGAGCACAGCGGGAGAAAGGCGCTGTGCTCCTGCGAGGGGCCGGGTGACCGCGGGATGGCACCAGCGCCGCCGCCGCTGCTGCTGCGGGGACCCCGGGACGCCGTGGCCGCCACGGCCGCGCTGCTGCTCAGAGTGCCCGGGGCTCCCGGCCGGTGCTGCTGTCACCGGGCCGCCGATGAATGATTCAGTACCCTGCACCGACACAGGCCCCGAGCCGCGAATTTGGTTTCAAGACTGTGGCGCGAATTAAATTTCATTCCGAGTTGAGGAGGCAACTCTGCCTCATTCCGCCAGTCCAGCCCAGCCTGACCTGCGGCCGGAGCCACCCCTCTGCTCTGGCATTCACGGAAACACCCAAAAGGGATGTTCTAGTTTCCTGCACCCTCAACTTTTTAGTCTTTTATCCCTGCCTGCCCCCAGCCCCGCCGCTCTGACTCGGCTCTGAAGCCCTCCCTGGCCGGACAGCGGGCACGCCGCAGGCTGGCACCCACCCCTCCATCCCCCGGGGCTGCTGGCCGCTCTGCCCGGCGCAGGGGGCAGCCGGGGAGGGCAGCGATCCCCGTGCCCGGGAGGGAGCCGTGGCTGCTGCCGGGCACACGGTGGCACTCGCTCTCCATCCCCGCAGCGGCTGCGGCAGCCGCAGCCCACGGGAGATGCAAAGCAGGCGCTGGGTTACTCTGAAGATGCGCGCTCGGCTCCTTCCCGCACCCCCTGAGCCCTCTCTGGGTCCTGCAGAGCCCGGCCCATCTGCTCGTGGCTCAGGTCCTTTCTCTCACACGCAGCAAAGGCTGGGAGTGTGCAAGGAGCAAAGCCTTTGCTGCTGGTCTGCCAATTACCCCTGTGATAAAACAGACCATCTCCCCATAAGGGTGGCAGGTTACAGTCTTCAACTAACTCACCCTTAGCTGAACAGCTAGTTTTCCCTCCTTTCACTTATTTCCACAGGCTTCCCAACTGAGATTCACATGAACATGCTCCTTCTCCATCCCCAGAGGCAGCACAAAGTCCCCTCTTCCCCCAGCCTTGCCAAGCTAACCCAGCCTCCAGGGAGAACGGATGCTCCTCACCACTTCACTGCACAGCGGTAACATCCAGCCTTCCCCCACCTCCTTCCAGCAAAGCTTGTATCCCTTCCCACATGGAAATGCCAGCTGATTCAGAGAGGTTCACATTTTGTGCAAAGCAGTGATCAAAGGCTTGGCTTGCAGCTGCTGAGCTTGATTTTAGCTACTGCACAACACAAGAAGCTGGCTCCTAGCTCACCTTATCCCCAACAGCATCTCCAAATGAGGAATGATATTTAAAAGAGACCTACAGAAATCACCTAATATGATGTGTCAAATCTCTTGCATTCAGGTGGGGGGAAAAAAGGCAGAAGCAAGGGAAAGGAGGAGGTGGTATGTGCACATGAGAATTCATCAGGAGCTTGTACATCAGCTCACAGAGAGAACACTTGTATCACATGCTTGTGAATGGGCAATTTGCACTTGGGACGGGTTGCTGGCAGTGTGGCACCCTCATAAAAAGCATCCCACGGGGTCCTGCAGCAAGAGAGGTTGTGCAGTGTTAATGCCAAGGCACAAGGATGCCCAGGCTGGGGGCAGCCAGGTTGTAGGCCTGCAGTGCAGGGCATGAGGAGCTGACACCCCAGTGTCTGCAAATGAACTAAGGGAGGGAGGGGAGAGGTGGAACAGGGATGCAGCAAAGCAGCACTGCAAACTGGCCAGTGGAAGCAGGAGGACATGGGGGCTGTTTTCCTGGGCTGCCTGGCAGTTTTCTGCTCTAAACTCTGCTGGCAGCACAAACCCTTTCCACCCAAGGCTCCCCCTTATCCCAGTGCAAGCAACAGCCAGACAAAGTCAGACCAAACCCTGATACAAAACCTCAGCACTGGAAACCTGTCATTTCACAGCTAAACTCAGGTGCAGGCCCCAGAGACAGAAGAGCTTTTGGCATCGTTACAGGAAAAGATCTGGAAGTGCTGTAGGAAGTCACAACCCAATTAGCTTCACATAAAGGTGGGGTAAGCATTACAAAGCGTTTAGAAGATCAAATGCAAAAGCACAGCTTGAGCAATAGGGACCAAGGTGGTTTCAGCAAGGAACAGTTGTGGTTAATCTGGTGGAGCTCTTTGAGGCTGGAACTGCTGCAGCAGCCAAAGGGGAGGGAACAGCACAGCACAATTAGGTTTGCAGCGTGCAGTGGACAGGGCTCTGCGAAAGAAGCTAATGACTGAGATGGGGAGTCCCAGAATAAGTGGATGTGCTGTGGCTTAATGCTCTGGAAGTTGCCCAGAAACAAAGATGCATGCAGGAAGGTATTAATGGAAGTCTTCTATGTCAGAAGGAAATGATTCCAGGGATGCAGCAAGACAGCCAGCCTGGCTGGAGCAGAACAAAAGGCAGTGAGGTTACAGAGGGCTTCCTAGGGCAGGGGGCTACACTTCAGTCCTGAACATCATATTCTATAATCCCTCATGCCCATATAAACAATTCCCTCCTTTACTCCAAACAGAGCTGCTGGAATTTTAGCTTTTTGTATTTTTTCCTTTTTTTTTTTTTGGTCTGTTCTAATGGTGTTTGGTTTGGGGTTTTTTTGGTGGTTTTTTGTTTGTTTGTTTGTTTGTCTGTTTGGGTTTTTATTTCTCTTTTTAACACAAAATGAGGAACTTCTTTCAGCATAAACTGTGCCAGCAGCACACACAGACCCCATCTCTGTGGGGATGGAACAGTTGCATGGCTGTGATCACATCCTATCCTTGGAAGACCAAGCATGAGTTATGCCAGATGGTGCCAGCTGGGAGTTACACTGCCCTTTATCCTTCCCTGCATTCTGCAAACCTGCAGAGAAATGGGAATGGCAGGTGAAGAAGAGAAAAGCCTCATTTTGTACCCTTTAGCTTTGGTAAGAGCCTTGCAATGCAATAATGTGACACACATGAAAACAAATTCCAAGTGAACAGCACCTAAAAACCATCTCACTTCCCAGGACTTAGTAACCTGACAGCAGGGACATAAGGGAATACCCCAACACAACTAAGACTGGAGTTCAGATGAGCTTTTAACTCTAGTGCTTGAATTCACTGCTTGAATTCACTGCTTGTTTGCAACACTCACAAGCCAGGCTGACTCTCAGCTCGAGGTACATTTCTGCAAAGAGCTCAGCCTGAGGGGTTCCCACCTTCTGGGAGTCACATCTGGAAGTCAGAGCTGAGCTTGGCATAAGCTCAGGAAAAAAAAACAACAAAACAAAGGGTAAAATATTCTTGGCTCCTGGACCCCATAGCCCAGGGGGAACAGAAACCCATCCTGACCCCAGAGCAGCAGAGCACACCCAGGTTAAGGAACCTGTTTGCCAGAGAAGGATGCAAAGCACTGTGAGAGGTCACCACACTGCTGGGATTTACCACAACCCAGCTGATTTTCACACGAATTTACTTCTCGATTCAACAGGTCTTAAGAACTCTGAGAACAATTTACCATCAGCATCACATCACCTCAGAGTGATCCATAGATATCTATACATTTAAACTAATGCAAAGGCATCCTAAATATTCAGTTGGACCTATGGAAAGAGTCGATGCCCTGCCTAACTCCCTCTGGCTCATCTAAGGGAGCTCTGCTGATGGCCACTGAAATGGCAATGCTGTTAACCACAGCAGCAACACCAAATTAGCACCATGGAGATGATCAGGATCTCTGCAGTTGGCTTCTTGGCATGAAGTTTGCTATTACATTTCCTCCAGCTTTGCTAATTCTGGTCCTTTACCCTCCACTAGCTGTGCTAAGTGTGCAGCCTGGGGTGTAGATCCAATGACTGAAACAAGGTATTTTGGTTTTATAGTCAGAGTTCAATTAAAAAACAAAGAATGGGCAGGGTTGTAATGGGGAGAGGAGCAGCCCTCTGTGACAGAGAGCTTGTGCTGTAAGCCAGTGTTACTACTAGAGAAAAGATAACACTGAATAAAATCTTTATCTTACCAGCACTTTCGCACTGTATAAGAACTGCAGAGCTTCCCAAACCCATTGCTTTTTTATTTTTTGGCAAGTCCTCGCAGGAAGGAAAATCTGTCCTCACAGAATCCCCTTGTCAGGAGTGGGCTGGAGACACCTAACAGAGGATGTGTTTTCCAGCATGGGCACCTGGGCAGGCATCACACCAGACCACTTGTCTGACAAAAAACTGTGAAAAAGGGGTTGCTCTCCCTGGTTTGTATCTCTGATATACACTGAGCCTTCCAGACCTCCTCCCTCTCCTGCTATTTTATTTCATTGTTAATCATCCCACTTTCCTCTTTGTTAGCATCATTAATACCTTTAATGCATTCTTATAAAAAGCACAGTAAGATTGCCAGCTAGTGCAAATCAGCAGCACTGGGGCTGTGCCAATTCCCTTCAGCTCAGACACACACTGATAGTTACCACCTTCCATTTGTGTGAAGAAAAAGCCATCACTATTTGTCCATGTACCTTTCCTCCTGCAAGGAAACACATGTGTGTGTATACATAAATGTAATGTACACACTGAGATACATAAAGCTACTATATAGCAGAAAAATCCCAGTGTTTATTCCAGTGTGATTTATTTGATAAAATAATGCCTTATTACATGCAGAGCTTTCTTATTCTACTAAGGATGAAAAGTGCCTTGGAGAATGAAGTCTGAGAAAGCTGCACAAGTAACTGCATGGGAAATTATGACATTAGATCACAAAGAAAATCCATTTTAACAGTGCAGGACTCTGAATCTCTGTACAACATTTCCTGTGGGCAGAGGTGTCTCTATCATCCTCCTTTTCTCTGGGATGTGATGGCTCCTGTAACTAATCTTTCAAACAGCCTCAACGTTTGCTGTAGTCACCAGGCTAGAGATGCTTTCTGCCTCTGGACAAACCTCACCAGACTGACTAATGGCACAGCTGGGATCCTGGGAATAACTCAAATACCACGTTTATTGCTCTATGAGCAACATCTGAGGGATGCTGCAAAAGCCACAAGCCTCTCAGGAAAGCCCATGTGGGCTTCTCACTGCAGGTGTTCTGGTGAAGCTCATGACAGCACACACTGTGCACCACTTGTTTTCCCTCCCCTCCTCCTGCCTTTCCATTTATCTCTAATATAACCATGACCTCACACTTCAAAAAACAAATAAGAACAGAAATTGCAGAATTATTTCCACATTTGCCACCTTCCCCCCTCCCTTCCTCTGCTCAGGTTTCTCTTCCCTGGCCCCCACTGTGCCTTTCTGCCCACCCTGCAGAACCAGGCAGGGCTCTCTCCTGCTCCACTTGCAGAACAAGCTTTCTACAGGCTTTTCACCGCTAATGACCTCCCTGCTCGGAGTATTTCTGAGCAAAAAACTGCATCTGTTCACTGACTGAAAAGCACAAAAGCACAGCTTCACCAGTGCCTTGTATGTTTTTACTCACCCTCTTCATCGCCTCAATGGGCCACTCGCTTTGTGGAGCATCAGCCCATCAGGAGGAGGTGAGAGGGAAAGGGGCTGTGTTCTCTGGAGTCACAACACAGGTCACATTCCCCAGAGCACATGACAATTTTGAATGTGTTGAATATGCTTCTGAGGATGGTTATGCCTCACAACTCGCTCTCATTTCACCAGGAGGCTTTTGGAATTTAACAGGAGGAACCTCTGTGCAATTTGTGATCTGCAGGTTCACACCCTTGCTTGTATTTATTATTTAAAATAAATTCTAATGAGTTAATAATTTTTAAAAATCTGTCTAAAGATTATCCTGTCTGCTGTTCTTTTATTAATACTCTCCTTTTCATCTTCCACTATCATGTTCTTTGAAATAACTGAATTAGCAACATGCAGTGTTTTCCCTTCCTCAGCAAGGTCAGCAAGTTCAGGAAAAAATCTGAAATGATACCTGGCTCATAAAATTACTCCTCTTCCCCACCTACTATTTTACTCACTAAGGGCAGATTACATTTCCCATGGGGGCTCATTAGTGTTGCTCTTTGCTCAGCATCAGGAAATCTTTAGGAGTTGTCTTTTCTCCCAGTTGATAAAAATTGCTTTGTTTCCTCTTCTCACTTACTGACCACAACATCCCAGTTCTGAAGTGGCATTTTGAGAAAGACAAAGCTTTTGGACCAAAAAACCCCACCATGCTTCCAACCTTGATGCTGCTGCTGAATGAATGAATGAGCTGTCAAGTTCTGCAAATCAAACATTTGGCCAAGGCGCAGTGAAACGTTGTTCTTTATGAGACTAACAGTTTAAAAGTAGGAATTCTTGTTCCTTGTCAGAGCAAACAAGGAATTATGGCAGTTATTATGTTTTAGTTGTAACTTCTGTTGTACAGAGGTCAAATATATAAAGCTGGAGGACACAGAGCAGTCTCCCTCGCTTTCATTTTTAAAATGCTGCACACCAGAGTGACACAATGCCCAGCTACACCTCCTTAATTACTTCCTTTGTTCCAAATTTCTGGTGGCTGATCTAGCATTAGTGAAAAAAAGCATAAATCCCTGAACACTGTGAAAGAGCCAGCTTAGTTAAGCAGGTACTACATATAAAACCCAAGGCACAACAACACTGAATTTGGTGTGATTAAGTGTCTGACCATCTGACTGCTGCCAACAGTTCAATTTCAATCCACCACAATTAAGTATTTTCATTCAAAGGGAGATCTCAAAGTGACACAGCATGAGGACTAAAATATGAGAAAAATCCCCACAACTTGCCAGTGGTTTAAGGAAGAAAACCTGACTTGGTATCTCAGAATGTAATTCTGTCCCAGAAATGGGGTCCTTATCAGTATCTGCTCCTTCCTGACACCTCCTGAGCAGTCTCCATGCTCAGCCTTTTGGGTCCTACCCCTGGTCCCTGCTCTACCTTAGAGCACCTGTGGGAAAGTACAAAACTCCTTTAAGGGTTAAACCACAGTTCTTCAAACAGAACAGTTCAAAAGTCCTCCACAATGGCACAGTTTTGTTGGTCCTTCCCTGCACCTGCCCTCCAGGCTTTGTCCTACCCCAGTCCTGAGGAACAGAGTGGGAAGGATCACAGATTTTGTGTATCTCAGAGCATCTTTGCATGAGTAAAACATTGGAACCGAGGTCTAAAAAGTTTATAGACAGCTGCATTTAACAAATCTCTGATTTTTCATGCCAGGTAACAAATGTCCCTGATATATTTATGAAATACAGGCCAAAACATCAAAACACTTTGTCCTTCCATCAAAGTGTTTTCAAGAGCTCTGGATAATCAGTTTTTTTACAAGTGGCCAAAAGGCTCTGCTGACAGTTTTTGATGTTAAAAGCACGAGCTTCTTGCAGACCTCTGAGGAGTTCTTCCCCCTACAAATCAGACAATTTGCACTCAGGTAATTGCATACTCTCAATATTTTACAAATTGATATGAAACAGATTTATATTAGAAAAGGATTTTCATACACACCAATGGACTGAGAAAGCCAAAGAGCCTCCATAAATCCCCAAACCTTCCAAAATCCATTCTTCTCTGCACATGCTGATTATCCATAAGTTTCGCCTCAAAGGGGGTGAAGAAGCCACTCCACCAGTAATTTAACTCCAAACTTGGTAAATCTGGGCTCACTCCCTTGCACATGCAGTCTTGGATTAGAAAGTGATTCTCTTTCCAGGTGTAGACAATGATCTGATTTGCTACTTCATCAACCTAATGACTGCCACCCCCCCAAAATTTTATCAGAATTGACTGAACACTGTTTCAGCCAAGTGCCCTCAGCTGCAAGAATCTGAACATTCCATTTCTCTGCCATCAAGTGCTCTCAGCTGAAATGTGTTGTCACAGGAGAGCAGCAGCAGGAACAGTTCTGCTACATCTGTGGTTCCCAACTCCTTGCAGATCACAACTTCCAGGGAGATGCTGAGCTCTCCTAGAGACTTGGATGTTATCAATAATCAACTTGCTCAAGTTGCAATCTACAGACCCACAGAGCAGAGCACAGAAATCAAAGTAGATATAAATAATGAAAAGAGCTCCCTGATAATATCTGTATAAATTGATGTATCCTTTACTGATAAAATTTATTTTTTCCTATTCTCACCCCCAGATGGTGAGGTGGAAAAATATTTCAGGAGGTTGCTTGCAATATGTATGAATGCCCAAGGCACTGCATTAATAATCTAAAAATACCTGGAGGATGTATATTTGGTAAAACAAGTGTTTACACCTCTTTCCCAGTGTCTTCATTATTGAAACCACAGCAAAACACCAGATCCTACTGATTTAGCAGCAGTTGGACATTAGGAATGCATTTGGTGAAGACTTTACTGTCTGTCTGTTGTCATGGTAACATCCCAGGTAAAAATAATTTCTTGAATAACTTATAAACAGACAGATGGCATAAAACCTCCTCCGCTCTCCAAATTGAAGGAGATTCAGTAAAAGACAGTGTTGATGCCAGTTCCATAAAGTCCTGCATGTTGAAGAAGGCACATCTCCAAGGTCTTGCTTGTGCTGGCAGCAACTCCCCTCAGAATGTGAATAAAAGGGAGATCAGGGATGCTACAGGAAGCAAAAGGAGGAGACACAAGTCAAGTCAGCATTCTTTTGTGCAGCATTTCCCAAGGGATTACCAAGGTGCCCTGAAATGATGATCCTACATAAAACAAGGAAATTAATCCCATATTGTGCCAGGGAACAAAAGCTGTTCTTGGAATTGCTAAAGCCCTGCCCTGCTTATGCTCTGGCTAGGAAATGAGGAACATCCCAGACTGCCCTCACACTGCACGTGCAGTGCAGCACTGCATCTGCAATAGGCAATTTTAAAGCTTTTTTTGGTCAACAGAAGCTTTCTGAAGACAGGAAAGCTGCCAAATCAGTAACATTCATACCCAAGACAATTCTCTTCACCCTCATGTTACGTCAAAGCACCAAGAGATGTGAACTGGAAGTTGTACTGTGGGAATGATGTCACCTATGGAACAGTCCATTGGGCTGTTTCTTGTGAAACACAGAATCTCCCTCTGCCAAGTCACACCCCAATTAAGTCATTTCAACATTCTGACTCAACTCCCTTAACTCTAAAAATAGGCAGAACAAGAGCTGTTCCTTCTCAAAGGAGCTGTGGACAAGGCAGGCTCCAGCCAAGGCAGCGTTCACAGGCAGAGCCCCGGCCCCTCTCGCTCTGTTCTTGGGCAGGATCACAAACTCCAATTAAAAACCTGCACTTTCCCAAAAATAGAGAACAGCTTTCTCCTGAAACGAGCAGATGCTGAGCACTGTTGTCAGAAAAAGCCAGAGCTTTTTCCAAAGGGAACAGATTGTTCAACATAAAGAATTCAAAGTAGCTGAGAGACCAGGAAAAGGAGAATTACATCAAAACACACTTCCCTCCATCAGATTATGTTTGTGCTTTGTTTTTGCATTTATCTGCTATTTCAACTAAGCTTCCCTTACTCCTCTCAGCTACTTTGCTCAATAGGTGCAGGAACAAGAAATGGGCAGTAACATTACAGCAGTTGGTTTTCTTTTGATAGTTTTGCACTATCTCTGCCTGCAAGTTTTTTTATGGCCACATTTACTGGAATTTCCATCTTCTCTGGCCAAATGAAATCAGCCATTATTGAAGAGGGAAAGCAAAGACACATTGTCACCACTTGCCCCTGCTCTGTAGTGCACTGTGGTCAGTTTGATGCTTGGAAATAAATACTGCTTTCTTTTTCACTGAGATCTCATTAGTACCATTGAGTAAATTCATTAATACCTCTTAGTTCTCCAAGGAAAAATTGAGTATTTTGTGAAGAAACACTTGCATCTTTGAACATCAACAGTACTGTGAAGGGTGAAAGAAACAAAAAAAAAGTAGAATTTTAAATTAAATTTTACATCCCCTATTTTCATGATCCAAAAATGAGTGAGGTAAAAAAATCAGTCTGGCCTTATGAGCATGATGTAGTATGGCAGAGAAGTAATCTTGAATATGAGCATATTTTTGTCTGCCTGTTTCTGCCCTTACATCTCAGTGTAGGTTTAACTTGATCATTTTCTCTACAAGCTCAAGTCACTCCCAGCAACGAACACAATCTCCATAAAGATTTAATTACTCAGTACTATTACTTTTGGAGTGACTACCTGCAAACCAATAGGTTTTTTCCTCTGATGATGGAAGTTCACAGCTTCAGAGCATTGCAATGTGCTCCCATCACCAACCAGTAACTGAACCAGAGAAATAATTTCTTTTAACTCTGTAATCAGTTGGTGCTACCAGCTCCATTTGGCTTAGAAGTGGAAGGCACCAGCACAACCGTCACACCCAAACTCCAGAAACATCAACTCATTTAAGGAGTGAATTTAAGCACCAATTGCAAAAGCACACAGGAACATTCCTTTAGAACTATTACTTGGACTAAATAAAGAATAAGCAAGACTTGTGACATGAAGTTATTCTTCAAGAGACACTGGAAGAATGTTTCTTCCCCCTCACAGTGAAATGTGAACTCTGTGAAACACAAAAAGTGAGTCATGCCTTGGAATTGCAGTGACAGGGGATTGAAAATCCCAAGGAGCAGCAGCCAGCACTGCAGTTATCTGAGCACCCAACGTGGCTGGAATGAATGGGATTATTTCACCCACTGTTAAATCTTCTCCCACCTCACTCAGATAGAGCTGTACAACACTGCAGGATCAGTAAGAAATCTCTTCATGCTGAAGCTGTTATGAATTCCTATTACCCACAAACCAGACAGCTGAAACACATCATCAATTTTCCAAATATTGTCAAACCAGTTTCAGCTAAAGGCTCCCAATTCTATAATTTTTGTTTGGCTTTTTTTTCCTGAAAATATTTACCTGAAATCTATAGGTATATCACAGCAAAGATTGTTTAGATCTAAAAAAAAAAGTAATAAAGTTGTGTAACTAACTTTTCTCTTCAGGGTCCAGATGGAGCAGAGTTCTCTTTGGCTCTAGAATCACCAGTGGAAGTGTTCTGACATAAAAACTGAAACTAACAGCAGGTGTTTTTATTAGATGGCAATATGTTTATAAAACGCAGTACTGCACCAGTAAGTCAGTTTAAAAGAGATATCAAGTCAAATTACTAAAGTTAGAGGAGGGAAATGCAGCCAATTGCTGGAAAAGAAACTGGGCAGAGCTTCAGGAAGGTCTTTTCTCACCCTGGTCACCCACAGCACAACTTCCAATGCTTCCTTCAGCTTCTCTACCCTACAAGGAGAAAGGGAAGCACAAGTGACAGCTCCTGGACATGGATGCTGTTCCTTTGAGGAATGGGAATCATCAGAGCAGCTTAAATGTCCTCTGCAGAGTCCTGTGAAACCCTTCTGCAACCTTCAGGTGTGCAGCAAACATCTGAGTTACTCACTCCAACCACTTCTCAAATTAGTCTTAATTGACCAGTCAGGATAAAGGGTGATTAGAACAGAGGAAGACAACTGAATGTAGGGAAAAAATGAAAATGACATCAAGCTTGCTAAATATGTATTGTTTATTAAGGCTTGTATTCTCCTAGAGGAAAAAGTTAATCTGATGCTGTCCATTACTCCTTACAGGCAGTAACAGTCCAGAGACAGAGTTATACGTTCTAAATACAAGTCTAAATGATACAGATTAAACTTTATTTAAATTGGAGGTCCTTTTGGAGTAAATAGTATTCAGAAGATACTTGCTTTCTAATATAGTAAAAGATCCTCTACAATAAACACGTGCAGATTCAGTGTGCTAGAGCAGCGGACATGAGCACCATTTCCATGCTTAATTGGAACTCCAGTTGGTGACAGGTTCTCCGACGGTCCCCTCACTCCACAAAAACATGACAGCAAATTCAATTTCTTAAAACAGGTTTTTTTACTCATCCAACAGAAAAAAAAAATTAGACATACACACTGTCAATTTTAAACATCTGAGGCATAATCCATCATATTATCCGTACTATTAGTTCCTACGTTAAAGCTCAGCATTATTGGTATAAAAACTTTAAATGGCATTAGGATTTGGGGGGTGGGAGAGAGTAATGAAGGGAAGGATTAAAAATGATCTGCAATTAACTAATAACACCTGAAAGCTGAACCAGGTTTAAACACATTGTTTAAAACCCCTGCAATGTCGATAGCATCACATTATTATTTAATTAAGCTACAAAAACCGTAAAGCAGAATTATGGCTGAGAGAAAGCATCTCGCTCACCCTCGGCAGGATATGGAATAACAGATGCACACTGAAGCACTGGCTAACAGAATGTGAAAGGGATATATTTTCCAGAGAAACAATTCCACTGACAATTTGATTTTCTACTAGACAGAAAAAACCAACATGGCGCATCAGCAGTTTTTTAAAAGAGTAATTGTACAGATAAATAAAGAGGCAGAGCAGCTGCACAAAGTGATCAGAAATTTAGGGGTTTTCTCATTTCAAAATTCTGAAGTGCAGTATCTTCAGAGGTTTTTTAAATGACAAAAAAAAAATAAAATCAATGCATGGTTTCTTACTTTTGCCATGAAGAAAAAGGGGTGAGGAGGAGGATAAAGGAAGATTTGTCATGTATTCTCCATAATCTCTATATCTGGCTAGGAACATAATTCGTGCCAAAATAAAGTCTTTGGGAAGCACTGACACTTTAGTATGCTCATGTATAGGTCCACATTAGGTTAATATAACTGTTTACCAACTTAAAAAAATAAAAACAGACACACCTTTATTAATGATTTCTACAGAATTTTACATAGAAAAAAGATACAAATTAATGCAGATCCACTTGGGCAAAAATAAACTACAATGTACTTAAAGATGCAACAACTTAATTTCCCCTGCACGAGAAGATATATTGGAGCTGAAAGCTTTAGTTTGTCCTGATGCCAGGATACAGCACCAGTTATACTTAATTTTGTTTCTCATAGTCGAATTTAATATCAGTTCTAGTATATATATCAAACTGTATATGTTTATTCTTATTGTTTGTTTCGATTCTGACGTTCCTGCAAAGAGAAAAAAAGTTAAGATTTTAGTCAAACGAACAAGCAATGAGTTTTTAGTAGTTTAACAGCACTAACGTGATCCCAGATAATTTTACACTTAAACCAATGCTGCTACATTTTGTAAATATATTGTTCATACCCAACAAACCCAAGGCCTTAATGTTTAAGTGCAGTCTCCAGTGGAACATCTGAATGAAAACCCTGCACAGTCACTTCAAAGCAACAGCAGATGAAGGTCACAGAAAGAGAAAGGTATGAAATATCCACACTCCTAAGGAGAAACAGAATCTGCAAGATTCTACTTTCTGGATTATTTTAGCTACTGCAGTAGTAGCACAACCAATGCACGAGCAGAAAGCAGATGGCAGAATAGTGAACTCCACAGAACTGGTCTAATTTTGAAGCACTCCAATGACTTTGGAGTTTAGTCACATTCAGTAAAAGCAGAGATGTGAGCTGTCTAGAAATTCTGTTCCTAATGCTCCCTATCTGTTCAACTGTTTTGGGAGGCACTGGGAAATACCTGAGGGTAAGGGAAAAAACTACTAGGTGCAAAAGTTTTGTGGTTTTACACAGTCTGCTCAAACCCAGCATGGCTGGACCAAACAACCCAAGAGTGTCCCAAAGTGCTCCAGCACAGCAGCTGGGAGGATCTTTGAGCCTTTATCCAAAGTTTCTGCTAATCACAAATGCTGAAAACAGATAAGGGTTATCTGAGGGTACAGCCCCTGGGGCTGCCTGCAGGGGAGCTCCACGGCAGTGTCCCAACAAAACAGGGAAATGGTCACTCAGGGTTTCAGGAGCTCCACAAGCTGCAGAACCAACAGCAGGACAAACTATTTTTGCTGTATTTGCTGCTGTGTCTGTAGTCCTGTGCATGTCCAGCCAAGGCACCACTGCAGACAGAACAGAAAGGACTCAGCCTTCCCATTTTTGGTGTTTGCAGTGCTGCCCTGGCATGGACAGACTCAACTCTGTACTTAAATGCATCAGTATGGCATCAAATCCTATTTCAGGCAAGGATGTTGTGAACTGGCCCAAGCACCACCAACAGCCAACTCCTAAACCAACACCTTCAGACTTCACTTGTTTTGTGGAATCATTCTGTATAAAGTTCATCTCAGAATTGCTTCTCTTGTGATGTAAAGCTTATTTGCAAATATACCAACCATTACCAATGTAACAGACTGCATTGCTGCTTCAGCATAAAAACCAGAAGATTTTTAAAACCGAATATATTGATTTCTGGCTCCAGGCAGAATATTAATATTTCAATTTTCATAATAAAATTAAGTCAACAAAGTCTAGCATGAATTCTTAATCTATGATTTAAGACACAAGTAAAAGATAGCAAAATTGTTTTACCAAATCAACAAAACAGGCTGTGTAAAGTGGTAGAATTTATTATAAAAATCTATATTCTTCCTGTCTCTCAACTCCTGATATGATGAACTGTCAGTGAAAGCCATTTCTTAGTGGCAGAGTATTAGAACATTAGGTGTTGTTCTTAATAAAAAGAGCTTATGTCTGCCTGACATTTCAAACAAAAGTGGTTAGAAAGTATCTAGAACTGAATCAGATCAACTCTATTGTCAGGTTTCAAAAAATGTAATTGTTTCATCCTATTTCCAACTTCCACTTCTAAGGTAGCACATCCCTTTTCCTTCCCTTCCATGTTCATCAGCCCATTCTTTCTCATTGCCACATAACTTAATTTTAGTTTTCTCTGTAGTCATGCCCTGACCTTCCTAATGCCCCTTTCATTCTCATGGTCTAGCCCCACAAAAACAGAGAGAGGCCAGCACGTGAGACTTCTCCCTGGTACCTAAAAAGTCTTCTCATGGCATTCAGA
The DNA here is from genome assembly GCA_013398175.1 of Climacteris rufus. Lineage (NCBI taxonomy): Eukaryota > Metazoa > Chordata > Aves > Passeriformes > Climacteridae > Climacteris > Climacteris rufus. The sequence continues at coordinate 851,030 of VZRZ01001795.1, read as the reverse complement.
AACTGAGCTCAGACTCTGTAATTCAGTAAAAAGTGCTCTTTACTGAGCAAGTTCCCCAGCAGTTCCTCCTACCTTGCTGTCTGTTTTCTCTCTTGGGGGCTAATCTGAGTCTTCCTCTTTACAAATGTCTGAAACCACAAACTGATGCAACAATTCTTCGTGCTCTCGAGCATGGCTGCCTTTTAGAAGCTCTAACTCTCAAATTCTCTTCCTTACTGCTATTTAGCACTACTGCAAGCAAGAACAAACAGTTTTGTAAGCAACTAACAAAGTTGTGCTTGTTCTGGTTGTGAAGATCCGGAGCTTCACAGTTTCTCTTCTCCAGTGGAATATTCTTGACACCTCACAGGGAGCTGCAGCTGCACATTTCTCCTTCATGACACTAATCTGTATGGTCTTCAGACACAGGGAAAATGAGTTTCCACAAAACTTGCAGAAGTTTCCATCTTGGAGACACTCATCCCTGTCAAACTTCTTTTTTCTTCACCTCAGGCTAAAGTAGCTTCAACTTTCCTACTAAACTTTGTTAAAGTCAGCGGGATCAAAGCATTCATTTTCAGACACAAAAATACAAATATTTTCTTTCTCTCAGGAACACAGTATTAATCCTAAAGTATGTTTTTAACTAGAGCTTTGGAGGAAGGACAATATTCCATCCTTAAAAGCTGTGTGTGTTACTGTGTTCACAGAAAGCTCACTGAAAGGAATCACACAGTGCTAGAAAAAAATGAGTATTTCCAAGTGCCAGCATGCACCAGCCAACACTTTCCAGTATTTAATAACCTAAATCAGAATTGGTAATCTTGGTGATTCAGGAGCTTTCTTAGACTGCAGCTCTTCTAACACAGCACCAAGGTGCAGAGCCTGGAGTAGCTGAGTGCCTTGACCTGGCTCAGAGGTGGCAGCAGAGCAGAACTGGGACCATCTGCTGGGGACAGATGTGGGAGCACCAGCTGCTGGCAGCTCATCTGCCCTGCCACGAGATGCTGATGAAAAGCACCACAGTCTGCAACAGGTTTATTGTCTTTACAAGTGAAGAGAACTTTGTTAAGACTCGGAGGGCATGCTTTTAGGGAATATTAATAATTAATGCCACATTATATATACTCTACTTTAAAAGAAGCTCTCTCACACGTCACAACTTTTTTAGTTTTCAGAACAGGAGCTCTGATCACAGAAGTTGCTCTTTGTGGACACTGCAGCAGCTCTGGAACTGACTGAAAAGGCTGGGAGGGTCAGGTGAGAACTCATGCCACTCACTGCTCTGCTATTTCATTCCAGACCCCAACACCCTTCTATCACCCCCTTCCCAGGCTCTGGGTCACCAGACTGGGCTAAAATATTTCAGTCCTACAGTGAATCAAAAGCTGGACTTATATTCCAGCATAAACAAATCCTCTCTCAGTTCTGGAGGGACACCTTCTTTCAGCAGTGATGAATCTTTGGCCCTTGAATGAATTTCACCCAGCATTACACCTGCCAAGCCCTCACTGGGTAATTTGGGATTAACACAGAGGCTCCTGCTTCAGTTAAACTCGGCAGCACACACTGGAGCTGGCTCTGCACACATCAGCCATGGAAATGCTGGTTAGCAACAAACTCGAACCATCTAAAGAACCCAAATGCCAGTGGCTTGCACTACTCAGATTATATTATTATTCTCTACTAAATATTTCTGTATAAATCAAATTGCATCATTCACACTTTCCATGTACAGATTTTTAAGAATTCTGGCCCTTTGTAATCACAACCACAGTGAAATGAAAGCACAAAATTTCAACAAGTAGTTTTACAGCTAAAGAAGAGTATAATGAATAAAACTCAGCTATTTGGAAACAAATTAAGATGGCACATTTACAAACAACTATCCAAAAATGCCAATTAGGTTGTAAGATACTTTAACTGGCAGTAAGAGTCTTCAAAAATTACTGTCATAAAAAGGTTAACTTTGTTAGCAGGAAGGTTTGAACTTCAAAAGCACAAACTTATTAACAATAAGAACTTTAGTGTGTGCATATCCTGCAAAAAAAGCTTCTTCTAGTAATCAGCTGGACTTCTAAAATTCATTTAGTCAGTGAAGGGTAAAAATAGAGACTTTGCAGACAACAGTTTTATAGAATGCAACCTGACAAGCAACATCTTATATTTCATTCCTGCATTGCTGATCTGCTTTAGCTCTCTAGCACTATTACCTTCCTTACTATGCTTTGGTGTCCCATTTTCTAAGCTATTCAGAGAAATCTAAGAAATATTAAATCAGACTTCATAGTTGATTTCGTCAATGTGTTATACAAGCCAGAACCTCGATTTTAAATGAGGAAGGAAAATGCATTATTTTGAACAATTTAGCCTGTTACAAATAAAGCAGTGACCTGGGTAAGAATTTTTCAACCCTTGAGATGAGAGTGGGAATTAGTTGTGTTTATTAAACCAACCCAAAATGAGATCAGCCCAACAGATGAACATCAGCCCTCTGAACTCCTACAAAGCAAAGCAATTCTGGTGTTTGTGCCACCCTGGGGATCTTCCTCAGCCCAGTGAGTTATCTGTGCAAGGGTAGATCTCTTATCACTTTCCCTGTACTCTCACTCCATAAACACCCACACTGCTCTCCCCTCCAGCCTTGGCAGGAAATACAGGGAGACAGAACTAAAAACTCCAACCACACCCCCCAACACCATAAACACTGAACAGAGGAACCCAGGCCACCCCTCTTAGTCAGGATTCTCTCCTAAGAAAGGGAACACCTCTCCAAGACACAAGGTTGCATTAAATATTGAATTGCTAATTATCTGTGGAAGGAATGAAGTGTTCAAATAAAGGCTTTTAGGTTTTACCTTGTGGAAACCCACAGGGAACACAAAAGAAAAACTTCCAGTTTTAAGCTGTCCTTCCCTGCTGTGCTGAGGTCAGCTGTGCACATCTATCATGGCCAGGAAAAGTTCAGCTGCAAAGTGTTAGAGACACTGAACTCCCTTTCTCACACAATTTAAGGGTACATTTTATGGAGACAGTTTAAAGCAATTTTAGCTACACTTTTCTATGGCAATTTTCAAATTTAAGCTGCAGGAACATGCTTTTAGTCTTTGCTTTAAAAACATTTTGAAGCAAGTGTGACCTGCACTAAACTAAAGCTGCCTGTCTAACAAATGCTGTATTTGCAATGCTGCACCAAGAAGGTCCATGAAACACTTCCAACACCAAGCACACTTAAGTGTTACCTCAGTAGTAACTACACATCCTGACACCTATTATTTTGTCAGGCCACTACTTCTAGACTTTCTAATTAGAGAAAGGCATTCTTGCAACTGAGGTCATGGGATGGAGAGGGACAGAAGTCCTTTGTGATAGAGCCATGAAAGTGCATGGAAATTTTTACTACACTCTCCCAGTTACTGCCCAAACTTCTCTTACTACATCTTCACTCAAAACTTCAAGAATTAGTAGACAGATTAAACCTGGGAACTGAAAACCTTTATTTATCCAAATAATACATGTGACTTCAGCAGCATAAATGCACTCTTTCTAGCACTATTTCAGCAATTTTATTTTTCTTTCTTTCTTTTCTTTCTTTTCCAGAGAGATCAACTGAACAAACAAAATCAGGTTTCTTACTCTTAAAGGTGATGTACAAATTTCAAATACCAGTACAGGTATCGATTTTGATAGCCCAGTTCCAGTCAAACAGTGGCAAAATACCTCATATTTAAGGCAAAAAACTTAAGTGACAATCACTGGCAGAACCCAATTCTGTAACAGAAACTATTTTCTAGTAACTATTTTAAGATAAAAAAATAAATCAAACTCCAATAAACTGGACATGAAGTCCTTTACCTGCATTACTGCTTAGCTTTCTGCTTTGAATTGACTTGTGAAACTTTCACAGACAAACAGGCATCAGATTTGTGTCGTTAAACACACAAGAAACCATCAAGTCGAGATGCATTAAAAACATTTCCAATTCCTACTTACATTTTTCCACCACAGCAGCCTCCACATTTCATTTTCCCCATATCTGTGTATAAAATAAATTTTTTAATAAGTTTACCTTCCGCACCACCTCCTCCTCTTCCTGGCGCTTTTCATAATGAGAAAAGTCATCAAAGATGGAGGTCGTGTGCTTGTAAGTAGCAATAATTTTAAGCACTTGTTTTGCTTTTTCTAAGGGCACCTCCTGTGTATCACGGGAGTTTGTAACAGGTTTGTTGTCATTGTTCTCCAGCCTGATGTGTCGCAGTTGGTTGTTGGGCACATCCTTCACAAAGATCCACTTGACATCAAATTTCCCCTTCCACTTGTCCTGAGACCAGACACCCGCACTGGTGCCGTAGTCCACAGGCGATTTCATCTCTGCTACTCCACAGAAGTGTCCACTGCCATTGACACTGAACAGCAAATAGACCGGGCCCTTGCTGTTCATGGAGCGAAAAGCGCTGTCCAGGCGTTTGTTGCCGTGCTCCGTACTACACCAAATAGAATATTTAATGGAACGATGAATATCATCCTCAGAATAGCTCTTTATTATGAACACACGTCCATTTTTAAGGTTCCATTCGAAATCTTTAGGGTTATAGCTGTGAGCAGCTTTCAGTTTTTCAAGGACAGGATGGGACTCCCCGCTGGGAACGGGGTTGGGCTGGGTGCTGCCAGCCGAGTTGGTGTCGCTCCCGGCTCCCCCGCTTTGGCCAAAAGCTGCGTTCCTGTTGCGAGGAGCCACCCAGCGGTTCTGGGGCGGCTGCTGAGGGGCCTGGTACTGTGGCTGAGTCAATGGAGGAGGCTGAGCTGGAACAGGCTGAACGATTGGTTGCTGTGGCTGTGGAACAGACTGAGGAGAAGTTATCTGTTGGGGGGCAGGAACTTTTGCCACAGGACCCTTATTGTCCCAAGTACCTATGTCCATATTATGCTTTATGGGGGGAGGAGGCAACGCTCCTCCGATTACAGGTCCAGTTTTTGTTTTCATTTTAGGCTGTGGTTTTGCAGGCTTGCTGGCAATAGCAGCCCAAGAGGTTGGTTTAGATACTGGCAAGTTTACATTAGATCCACCATTCCCAGAGAGGGCACCTGTCATCCCGGCACTGTTAACAACAGAACCTACTGTTTTCACTGCAGAAGTTGTAACATCTCCACCAATCTTAAGTCCAACCATTCCCTGTTCAATACTGTTCATCCCAGGAGCTTTATTTAACGTATCATTATGAAATCCTGTTTGTCCATCCACAATGGTCCCACCCAGGGAACTGGGGGGGTAGCTGTAACTGCTCCCATATGCTGAGCTTTGAGTCTGCTGTCCTTGGGATCCGCTTGTTCCCCAAGCTGAGAAGGCAGGATTTTCAGGGAAGAAGTTAAACCGGTGCTGATAGATATTATTTCCCAGACCCCCAGGCTGTCCAAAAACGGCATCGTGCATAAAATGATGATCCCCATTACTGAGCTGTCCATAGGTGGTGAGATAAGGGATAGGAGGATCTCCTCCTGTAGACCATGGTGCTTCACTGAGAGAATAGGGGAACCCAATAGATGGTGGATAATAACTGGACAGGTACGGATCAGTCATTGATGGATAGCTACTGTTCTGTTAAAGAGAAAAAAAAGGCACCAGATAAATACACCCTTGATTTATAAATAGCCACCAAATACAAAAGAACACTAGAGACAAGGTAATGTAATTTCTAAAGACAGATCTTAGTTCACGCTCCAAAAAAGATTCAGGGCTAAAATGGACTACCTGGGCATTTGTAATACTCCAGTACTAGTGGTGCACATTGAGGTTAGTACTTGAGATTTTGAAACCATGTAATCTCACATTATTAAGGTTATTTAGTAGCCAATACCACAAATTATTCCAAGCAACTATATTTTGTAGCTCACAGAACTAAGGATATCTAGCATTTCTAGACTGCTACATGGGAGAACCTTTAGACAATACATATAACATATTATTACAATCCTCACTATGGACTTTTTTTGAGGGGCCAACAGTCTCCAACAAGAAAAACACACCTCAAGCATTAAAACATGCACAGGCTCCTTGTGACACACAGCATCACAGTGAGAGCACACACAGACCAAGTCTGCTGGAGCTAAGAACTACAAACCGAAATTCCAGGGCCTGGTGCACCAGGGACAAACACATGCAAGGATGGCACATGACACAGGCCATCCCAACTGCTGGGCAAAGACCCTACCCAGCCTTTTACATAAATCTCTTCCCCTCACTAGTAAAGTTACAGCTGTGCAGGAGTGTTTCTGACTGTCCTTCCAAACAGGACATCTCTCCCACTCCATGAAACAAGAGACCAAATGTTTATACACCAGCAGACCCCCTTTGTAATTTCCTCCCTTTCAACTCTTTCTTAGGCCAAGCTGAGAAGCCCTGCTTCCCACTAACACTTCTGCTGACACCTGATCTTGACGCATTCCATATCATACTCGTGTTCAACACTGCAAAAGAACAAAGCCAGAATATTCTGAAGTAGGTTTTACTCCTCTTCAAACTAACTTGAAGCACATAGACTGGAGACGTTCCAAACTGACACTGTAATTACCAATGAGGGGGTGGGAAGGTCAACCTCTCCTGTTAATGAGTCAAACAGTAGCTCGCCTTTCCTTACTCATAAAGGCTATTTTAAGAAGAACTCTTCTTTCACACAGCAACATATCAAACTTGAAAAAAAAAATCTATCTGCAAAATTAGCAAAACTGCACCAGAACTTCAGTCACTTTATCAAAAATCTGATTATTTCCCAGCTTTTGAAAAAACAGATGAAGTAAAAATCTCTCCTGGCTGAAAATAAGCCTAATAACCAACTGATACAGAATCATTTTTACTGCTTATTTTTCAATCACCCCTTTCCATGACACCCCAAAGTCAAAATCCTTATGTTTCATACACAGAATGATACCCCAATACGTCTTCAAGACTTCCACAAAGACTTCTGAGATTTAAACAGCCTAAATCAAATGAAAAAGATCCAGAAGAAATAATCTCTGCCACTGTTCAAGCTGCCTTTATTTACATGCAAATTCTATCATTAAAAAGAGGTACAGAAATCACCCTCCCATGAGATGATCCTGTAAAATACATTGAGTTTTCTGAGTCACCCAAGCTAAAGTGATTAATACTTAGCATATAAAAACAATTTTCTGAAAGATTTTACTTTGACATTGCTGTGTGTTGTATTTTAAAGTGTTAAATTAAGAAAAAATTATAAACAAATGCAGGTGAAAGGGAGGAGACATAAGCAGTTCTCTGAGATACTTATGGTCCATAAATTTACAGATATATATATATTCCACAAATTTGGAATTGAAGACCAAAAAGAGTGAGCCTAGAGAAAAGCAAGTGTTTGGTCTTAAAAATATTTATGCTCAAGGATTTTAGACAATTCCTGCAGCTGCCATCTCCTCACACAGTCTGTAAAGGCTCCACAAGGATTCTAACAAGATTAAAGGAAAGTTTCAGCAGCCATCCTTACCAAACATTCAATCTATTGTGACTGGCTTTGTGCCAGAGTGTGTAAAAGAAACCCTGACAGAAGTTCTTCCCTGCAACAGCAGAACATTTATTTCAGCAAACTTATCCTTGACCTTTCTGCACTCTTCCATATTTCTTTTATTAAAAAAAACCCAAACAAGAACAACAAACCAACCCAAACATTCTGTAAATTAGGAAGTGAATCTCCTTTCCCCCAAAATAAGCTCCTTGCTACTGATCTGGGTTCTGAGTAACCTTACACAGAGAATGTTTTTCTTGCTGAGTGTAAATTTGTGTATGAAGGGTCTATTTGACTGAGTTTCCTTTGCTCTTAAAAGTACTTTTAGTGTGCTTTACAATAAAAACCAATCACATCTCTGCATAACTACTCCTTGGACACCCAAACTTTCATAGCAAGAAAAGGCACCACACAGACTTAGTTTGCAACAGAAAGATGGAAGATAATATTTTATTTGATTTTACAGCATGCTCATCCTCATTTTAAAGACTAATTTGTATTTTCAAATTATAAATTATCACAATATTACTAACCTTCATTGGACCCTCGATGCCAAATACACTGTGGTGTCAGCTGGGGCTTTAACTTAGGTATTTTTTTAAATATCCAGTCAGTTTCAAAGCTTTTTTTTAAGCCATTTGTACTTCTCAGTACTTTTTAAGGGCTGAATAAATCTGACTGGATAACTGGATAATAAGGCTTTGTTCAGCATCATGGTTGCCTTCAGTACAAAATCTCACAGTCCTAATTAATGCTACTGTCACTTTCCACTTAAAATTGTAAGAGGACCTACACAATTGTTTCTTGTGCCATGCCAATCTTTCACTGCAGCATAAATAAATTGGTCAATGGAGCTACACTTTCATAAAGAAAACTTTTATTATAATGATGAAAATTCTAACAGCCACAGCAATTTTTCTGTTTAAACCTAATAATTGGGCTTGAGAGCAGTGACAAATTTCCTAGAATTAAACTATAAGAAATGGGTCTAATTTTTCTATGTGAACAGTCAGTATATTTCACATTAGAAAACATAACTCAGTTTTAAGTAATTAAAAATCACACACAGATGTGATGAGCAGAATTTAAAACAATTAGAGGAAAGTGAAAACCTCAATTTCTTTAAAAATTAGTTTTGAATCAAAAAAGAAAATATTACTTCCTTTTTTCCCCACAGAGGTTTTTATACTTTCTACAGCACATGAACTCCAGAAGAGGGAATGCCTCCCACTCAATTATTTTAACTCTGTGCAAGTCTGGAGAACATGTCTATGCTGCAAGCAAACTCAGTGATGTCATCAATATTAACACTGGCATCTGACATCTTCAGGCTGAATTATACATTTCCTTTTTAAAATGTAACATTTAGCCTTTCCATCATGTACCTCTGCTAAGTCTCTCTCTGAAATGGTGTTTCATACTTGTGAATGAAAGCTTTTTCCTTCTCCAGTTTCTATACTTTTTGTTCACTTTAAAGATTTGACTGTTAAGTCAAAAATTACTTCAGAGTGTATTTTCAATTATAATGGTATTTTAGTAATGGATGTTGATTTAATGTACGTTATAATGAGTTTACATTACAGTACTTTACTCTTAAGTAGCACATCTTTAATTCTTAAGGTATTTCAGAGGACATGAAAGAACATTTGCTGAAGTGTAAGAAGCAAGTGGGACAACTCTACAAACTAGACAGCATCAACCCCAAATTTCAACTACATTAATTTCTAGGATTACAGAAATGATAGAAATCAGGAGAGCCCAGAAGTAGAACTTTCAGACTCCCACATGCAACTCATCTATGAAAGAACTGTAAGATCAGTGTGTCACACTCCAGCCACATCAATAACCTGCAAAGGGAGGAGGAATCAGTTCCAACTCCCTGGAGCATTAACTTCATTTTCACTTGTGGCCATCTGGAGATGCAGAGTAATATTAGCTTTGGGAACACAAATGCTGGTTGTATCACCAAGTAACACAATATGCTGTCATTTCTTTTTCCATTTCTATTTAAGGAATTTGCTCCCTCCACACAATCCTATGAATGGAGTGCCAACAGCATGCCTAAGGAAAAAAAAACTAAGTTAAAAATACACTAACCTGATTTGACTGCCCGGAAAGGTAAGGTTCAAAATCGTTGTCATGAACTGTGTCCTTCTGATGTAATGAACCATTTTGTACTACAAGGAAAGGGTTACAACACATTAAAACACCATCAGCAGCATTTCAGGAATGAGTTCCACCCTATGCTACTTTATGAAAGGCCATATTTCTCTTTCAAACCATGAAGACTCATAAAAAGACCAAGGGATGACATTTCCCCCCTCCCCAGATGGTTTCTTTTTATTTTACTGCTTATAAAACTAAGTTTGAGTAAATGCAAAAAACCCAGTAATTAAAAATTCTACAGCTGAGAGTGAGTAAACAACTCATGTGAATTAACTCCAAACAAATAAATAATTATTGAGAACAATTTTGTGAAAAATATTGGGAAACAACATCTATTGTTCTGGCCCATAATTAGAACACTCCAACTCACAGTTCTCCCAGCGTGTGTTATTCACTGCTTAAGCTGGCTAAAATAAGATGAGGTGAGGTTACAATTAACTGTGAAATGATGACTGCTAAGTGCTTTGGTATCCTGATATTTTCAGGAAAACTTAAGTTTCAACGTTCTTATCTGTAAAATAGAAATATCTGCCATAAAGTCCTGCTTCAGCACAAATGAGTATCTGATAAGCATTCAAAACCCATTACTGGATGTTACACAAACCCAAAACTGATATTAGGTCCCTTCAAATAATTTCCTGTTTGCTTTAAATTTAGAAAACCAAGGTCAAATACGTGATGTGATAGTTGCTGTATTTACCTAATTCACAGAACAGCTGAACAAAATATATCACTACACCAAATAAACTGTTTAGCAAAAAAGTTTGGGAATCTGGCAGAATATTTCTGCAAAGTTTGTCAGGGAGAGTAGAGGTAAAAGAGTGTTTACAAACACAGGGAATGGTGCCAAGCTTTCTACAACCAGAAGTAGCTGGATTTTCAAGGCAGGTTAAGGTTTATTAAAAAGCATTTATGAGCTGAATATTCTTAGTTTCTAAGTCTTAACAGTTGGACACTTATCAGCAATCACAGTAAGACTAAAGGTTTTTTTAAATACTTATTATTAAGTTTAATAAAGCAGAAGAACTTTATTAAGTTCAAATAAAGCAGAAGAATTTTAAAAACCCTATTATCTCATCAGAAGTTAACTTTTATTTAAAAGTTCCTTAAATTATTAAGTTTAGGGGCTTATTTAAATATCTGAGCCAACAGCAGAGCAGCAGCACAACTGCATTCACAGTGTACAAAAGTATGTAAAAATATATATTGTACAGGGATATTCTTGTGACTTTACGTACCAACCTCCTTCATCTTAAATGAGGAGCATTACTTAGCACCAACACAGTCCTTCCAGCAGCATTAAGTGGGATGCAAGCAAGCTCAGATGAATGGCATTTGATGTTATTTTTGAAACAAAGCACACATTCCCTCATTCCCAGATGTTTTGCAGAGTAAGAGCAATATGCTTCTGCTCACCTACAGGTACCTGTGTGATTGATGTGTTACGGTAACAATTTAAGTGACCACATCTCAGCATGATTCTCACCTTTATTATCCTGTCCCTTCGGTCTCTGGGAAGCCACAGCACATGATAAAGGAAAAGAAAAAAGCGAAATAAAAAAGTTAATTTTAGAAAAACGCTTATATTGTCATAGTCACTGCAAACCCCACAGCATCTGAGGACGGAGTCGAGGCTCATAAAAATAGCCAAGAACATCTCAGGGTTTGTTTGGAGCCGGGCTGGAGCAGCGTGTTCCACGGATCAGTCGGCACCGGCCTTCCTGAGAAATGGCCCCGGCTCTGGGGAGGAGGCGGGAACGTGCTGTGCCCACGGGGGAAGTTCAGGAGCACGGCTGAGGTCTAAAGCAGCCGACAGGGAGAAGAAAAGCCTGGCGGGGCCTGCCAGCCGCAGGCCCGGGAATCCCCCCGCCCACGGGCCGCCCCGCCACTCACTCACCTGAGGGTCAACGCTTGTGGCAGACATAATTCATGCACAGGGCCGCCGTGGTTCAGCAGAGAGCGCCGGGGGACGAGGCAAGGCCGCTCGGCGCGGCGCGGAGCTCCGGGGCCTGGCGGAGGGGCGGCGGCGGCGCCTCCTCTCCCCTCAGGCGGCGGCCGGGCGGGGAAGGGGCCGGGGCCGAGGGGGAGGGAAAGGGGCCGCCT
>VZRZ01001795.1:770657-839136 GCA_013398175.1 Climacteris rufus | reverse complement strand
GCCGGGAGCGCACGGGGCGGGGACGGGGGGAAAGGCGCGCGGGGCGGCGGCGGCTCGTGCGCGTGCGCGGGAGGGCTGAGGGCGCTGAGGGCGCTGAGGGAGCTGAGTGGAGGCGGCGGCGGCGGCGCTCGCGGTTCTAAGGAATCGTCCCGGCAGGGGCACCTGGGCTGCTCAGCCGGGACAGAGCAGGCTGAGGGGACACCCCATCGCTGTGGGCAACTTCCTCGGGAGGAATGGGTTCTTCCCTCAGAGGATGGTCAGGCACTGGAACGGGCTCCCCAGGGATGTGGTCGCAGCACCGCGCCTGACGGAGCTCAAGAAGTGGTTGCACAACGGCACAGGGTGGGATTGTCCAGGTTCCTGTGCAGAACCAGGAGTTGGACTCGGTGATGCTTGTGCGTCTCTTCCAACTCGGAATATTCTGTGATTCTGTTCCTTCTCTTTTTCCTCCCTCAGCCTTTGCGAGACCTCTTTGCCACAAACTCGGCCGGAGAGATTCACAGAATCACCGAATCAGTCAAAGAATCACGAAATACCCTGAGCTGGATGGAACTCAGGATCACGGAATCAGTTAGGATGGAAAAGACCTCTGAGATCATCAAGTCCAACCTGTGAACCAACACCCCCTGTAAGCTACACCAGGGCACCGAGTGCCATTTCAGTCTTTCCTTAAGCACCTCAAGGGACAGTGACTCCGCCGCCTCGCTGGGCCATCCATTCCAATGTCTAATCACCTTTGCTGTGAAGAAATCCCTCCTGATGTCCAACCTAAACCTCCCCTGATGCAGCTTAAGGCTGTGTCCTTTCATCCTGACCACAGGGCTCATCAAAGCCCAACTCCTGGTCCTGCACAGGACACCCCCAAGAATCCCCCACTGTGTCTGATTGCTCCTTGACCCATTGTCCAAATGCTCCTTGGCCCATTGTCCAAATGCTCCTTGAGCTCTGGCAGGCTCAGTGCCATGGTCACTTCCCTGGGGAGCCTTTTCCCCTTCAACCATTGCCCTGGGTGCTGAGGGAGCCCCATTTTCCCTCACACCAGCCCACAGTAGCTATGGCCAGGATGCCCTGGCAGAGGATCACAGCCAGTCTGACCTCTGGCAGCAGCTGCCCTCAGTGTGGGTTCTTACCAGATTAATTAATTTATTTTTTTTCCTTCCAGCTGTTTTGCAGAACCTGGGTGGAATTGTGGGCCCCTTAGCCCCAGCTTATGTTGATATCAGCAGGCCAAGGTGTAAGTTCCAGAAATTACAAAGTCTTGTAACCCCTCCATGCTTAATTTGGGGGGTAAAAGTGGCAAATTTTGGTCCTTGTGAAATACACTAAACAACACCATCATGCTTTCCTTTAGATGCAGTCAAAACCAGTCTTCTCTGTGTTCACATCTGGAAACGGTTAGTTTGAGTTTGTATTTACTATTCTAATAAAATATCTGAAATGAATGGTCTACTGTTGTCCTTTTTTAGCTCAGACAGCCAGAGATAGGGAAGAAAGAGCAGTGTTTTAATCTTCAGAACCTGGAGATGCTTTGGGTTCTCTGTTTGGCTTAGCCAGCAAGTAATAATGGATGATTTCCTGGAATCCCAGAATGGTTTGGGTTGGAAGAGACCTCTGAGATCGTCTCGTTCCAATCCCTGCCGTGGGCAGGGACACCTCCCACTGGACCAGGGTGCTCCAAGCCCCATCCAGCCTGGCCTGCTACAGTTCTTTTGCAGAAGTAATTATGGACCAACTCAGTAAATCCCTACTCTGGGGAGTCCCTGAGTGAGCTGGAAATGGTTTCCAAAGAGCAGAGCTTCAAAAGCAGGACACCAAAGTGAGCAGCATGGCTGGAGAGAGGAACATCTGTGTGGAAGGGGAAGGGAAAGGGATGCCTGGGTGATGGGCACTGCTCTAAGTCCTTGTGATTGTGTATGTTCACCAGTCTCGATATAGAAACGATGTGACTATGAATCATCCTCGCCATGAGTGCATGTGGGCAGCACGTTAGAGCTCTGTTTGCTTCAGCAGCCCAAGGTACAGGGGGCTGCTCTTCGCCTCTACCTGTTAGATTAGACCCAAAGGCAGCATGTCATGTATATACATACATGTGTATGTCTAAGTCTCTGCAGGAATATTTTTTTTTCTTTAGCATTTGGAAAATTCGAGTTGTTTTTTCCTCCCTGGTAATGCTAAGAATGATCTTGTCTATCCGTGCAGAAGTACATAATCATTTAGAAATAAAACTAGTAAGGTGAAAAGTCTCAGTTGAAGGATATAGATAAGTCAATATTCATATTTTTATATATATTTATATATATATATATATATATACACGTTGTATAACTCATTATACCCTTGGAGTATCTGTAACCCAGGGAGTAACACAGGGTTTGGTTTGGTTTTGACTTAGTTGAAAGAAATATGTTCTTCTAGTATCAGAAAAAGTTACACTTATCTTTTTCTTCCTTTGCTAACACTCTCTGAAATCTCAGAAGAGTTCATGTGTAAACTACAGAATACTTTTGTTGGTGTTTTTATTATTATTTTTTTTAATTTAGATTTAACTGGGATTTTATGCAGCCCTCTCTGCTATGAGCAAGGGAGAAAATCAAATATTGCTGTAATGGAATAATCTCCCTCCTGCACCCCACGCCCCTGTGGAATGTTACCAAACCAAGGATCCAGCATTCATTTCCATCATTTTAGGGTGAAAAATAAAAGCAGACACACACAGAGAAATTGTATCTGTTCTTCTCTCCTGTTTCTCATGTCACTGACACATTGTTTGTGAAAACATGAGGAGGGAAATCATATGCAAAGAGTGTGGCCTGCGAACAGATCCCATCTGACATCAGCATCGCACATGCTGTTCCCTGTTTCCCTGGAAAGCTGTGGCAGGGAGCTCGACGGAGCCTCGGCTGAGCACGGGGACTCTCCCATGTCTCCCTCTTGCTCTCCATCCTTGGCAACTCCTCCTCGCTGCTATCGTGTGCTTGCCTTTAAATTGTCGGGTCAGTCTGTCTCTGATTACTCGGTCGTGCCTTTTTCCCTTCAGCTTTTTGCAGTCACTTCAGGTTGGTCTTTTGTCTTTCTTCCTCGTCTTTCAGTCTTACTACTGATCATTGATAGAGGGGCAAAATCAACCCATTCTGAGTCAATTTGCGTGGAGAAAAGCAGATGATTGTACTGTGAATAGCTCAAGAATAGATCTTTCTGCCTGTCGCCCAAAAAATATTCAGGCAGCCAGGCACATTCTCTGTAATAAAAACACAGTCCAAACTATAGCAGAATTTAATTGGAAAATCAGATATTCTGGGATTCTTGATGGCTGATTTTCTGCCAATTAAAAAGTAGGATGAGCACCATTAGAGTAATAACAATGCCTGACAAATCCTTCTTTAAAGGTAATTTAATGGCTGATTGGTGGAACTTTGGCCACAAGTGGATAACAATCTCTGCTGAGGAGTTGTAAGGTTTATTTGTGAACAACTTGGAGTGGCAATGCCACTCGGTTTGCATGAGGCTCCACGTCTTCCGTACCTCCTGGCTTTGAGGTAAAGGGAATATTGAGGTAAAGGGAATAGAGCCCAAGTGTGAGACTCCTCCATGCCAGAATCAGAAGGGATTGGGAAATGATCAGGATCAGTCAGAAGGAGAGGAAGATTCACCTTTGGGAAAACCTGCCAGGTGCTACTTAGAAGGAAAGAAAGAAAGGGAATATCTTTTTTTTCCCCCATGCTCACTTGTGGAAACTGTATTTAGCCCCTCTCTGCAAACTGTAATTTTTATTCTCATTCCCTGTGCTGCTGCTTAGGCCTCTAAGCACTCTCTTCTTTGGATCTTTGAATTGTTGATCTGCTGAAAACTGAAAATAATTCATTCAATTTGTGGCAGCATTGAATTCTTACAGATTTTTTTTAAGTATTCAGAATGTTATGGGAAACAAAGAAAAAAAGACAACAAATAATGGGTGGTGTTTGGGTTTGTTCTTTCTTTCTTTTTTTTCCCCTCATGATATTTGTGTTCACTGGTGAAGGCAATAAAGGATAGAGAACCAAATAAAGAGAAAACATGGCCCTTGAAAAAGAAACTCACATTTTTCAGCTCCAAAAAACATTTAGAAAAATAAAAGAGAAGCTGTTTTCTACAAACACTTCTTGAAAAAGCAGTGAACAGTTGTTGACCCACTCTTTCATGACAGAAATATTTTTTATAATGGGCTGGACACTGAAATAATGAAGTCCTGAAACAATTTTCTTCATTCCAAGGAGCTAGCATATAAGTTTGCTTTACTTTCACATCACAGTAGGATTTTAAGGCCAGTTCCTCTATTGATTTTTTTGAGTATCTGCTGTGCTTTGCAGATTTTCCTTTTCATATGTACTGTGTTCTGTTCTGTGGGCTGGGATATTAATAGGATTTGATTTGAAGCACTTCCATGAATCACGTTGCAAGCTACATTTAGCTATTCCTAACTATTACAATACCTAAAGTTTTGAGGCAATCAAATACCATGGGAGTGGGGGCCAGGGGAAAGAATTAGGGCAGGAGATTGAAAGATTTGAATCCCTAGGAAGTCACTTCACAAAACAGGTATTTGTTACTCACCTGTGCATTAGTGCTGGCAGTCCCTATTTATAGGATGTGTACTTTTTACAAGAGCATGCAGTGATAGAACAAGGGGGAATGGTTTTAAACTCAAAGAGGAGAGATTTAGTTTGATGTTAGGAATAAGCTCTGTGCTCAGAGGGTGGTGAGGCCCTGGCACAGGTTGCCCAGAGAAGCTGTGGCTTCCCCATCCCTGGAAATGTTCAAGGTCACATTGAATGGGGCTTGGAGAAACCTGGGACAGTGGAAGGGGTCCCTGTCCATGGCAGGGGGTTGGAATGAGATGGGCTTTCGTGTCCCTTTCGACCCAAACTATTCTGTGATTCTATGATTTAGCTCATAGCAACATTTTCCAGGCTTCCTGAATTAATGATTGTTAATGTTTGGAGCAATAAATCATTTATTACTATTAATGTGTTAAATTTGTTTTTCATTATTGTTGAAAAGTCCACTGAGGGAAGTGCAGTGAGGAAGACATTGATAGGCACAGAAGATCCCTGTAGATGTACAGCAGTACTTGTTATGGGAAAAGAAAATCCTGAGCTGGATGAAACAGCAAAGTGAGACTTCTGAGCTTTGCCCTGCCCTGAGGGAATGGCTTTGTGCTTGTCCCAGGGGTGACCAGTCACTTTTCAGTGTGCCTTGGCATTGTTCACTGGGTTGGATGCCGCTTCCTGTCCACAGTGGGTTTGTTTGATGGGTGCTGTGGAGCTCTGTGTCAGCACCCAGCACCCTGCTGTGGTTCCTCTGGTGCTCAGCAGCCAGGCTCCCTCGGGGTGTTCCTGTGGCAGGAGCAGCTCCCTGAGAGCAGCAGTGCAGCTGTTTTGCTGCAGGACCAGAACATCTGGTCCTTCCGTGGGAAGGAAGGTGAGGGACAACACACAAGGAAGAGGCAGCCAGAGGAGGAAAAGCAAGACCCCAAATGGAGAAACAGCAGCAGTCATCTGTGTCTGGGGCTGTGAGTGTGATGATTTTGTCTACTCTGCTTCAGGCTGGAAAGCAGTTATGTCATAAGGTCTGAATGTTTTATTCTGAAAAAGGGATCCATGTCTTCGTAGTGGCTAACATCTGTGCATGTGGGAATAGGAAAAATGCTATAAATTTGCTTGATATCCAGTCCTTTTACACATCAGTTGCAGTGGCAAGCTACGGTGTCTCTTTTTGTGTCACAGCCTCTTTGTTTCTTCACTAATGCCAACTGATACCTTTTTTCCCTCTGTTATAAAAGCCTCTTTCCTCAGTAAACTCTTAATTTATTGATGACAGCACAATAGTCTTCCTCCAGCTAAACCACCCAGAACAGCTTCATCCCCTTACAGCTGTGGAGCACCTCGAGGTTAGAGATGCTGAATTGTGCTGGAGTTTTTCCAGGGGCTCCAGTCACTTCTGTGCTTTCAAGCTCTTCATTATGATGTCTCCAGCTGTACTCTGGCCCTCGTATTTATTGATTGTTTCCCTTCTGAATCAGGCTGATAATAGCAAGCATATTTTTGATTAATTATGTTTATATTACTTTCTTCATCAAGTGTTTCAAATCACTCTCCAGTGATGGCACTGTTGATCATTATCACTGATCTGTCCTGGATTCCTGATTGATGTTTACTGATTTCCACATTTGTTTATCACTAGCTCATGACACTCTTCATTTTAAGATGCATTCAGAAGTTCAGTAGGACATCTTAATGCTCTGAAAAGGAACTAAAAATGTATGACTTGCTAAAAAAGATCAGTATTAGTTGCATACAACACATTACTGAATATGTTATTTGCTTTCCAAATTTTAGTTTAAAATAAAACCCCATCATTTATAAATGGTGACTTCTTTTAACTTGCTCTCAGCACCAGACTTGGTGTCACTTCATCTTCTGCTACAGTCACCTCACTGGTCCTGCTGAGCTTTCCTTTGTGGGAGAAATGTTCCCCCCAAAATCACATGAGTATCCCCACAGATAATCAACCTTAAACCTGTCTTGAAGCTTGGGAGAATATTATGTATACAAGAAAAAAAAACCCTAATAACCACTGCCAGAAGAAGTCAGATGTCAGTTAACTTAGAAGCTGCTTTGGAGCTTCTCTGGGATTTATACAACTTTTCCCTCCTTAACATTCATGCTGGGGCTTCCCCTAAACCAGGTGCAATTGTACACACCTTTGAGGAGACAGGTGGTGATAAGCAATAGAAGATGAGATTACTGCTTGTAAAATGCTTCATAAGATTAGAGTTATCAATCACTCTTATTGATTAACAGGTGATTTGCTACAACACATCAGCAGACCCCGAACAGCCTCTGTAGGGGTGATTTTGTTTGACTCTATCTCTTAGATTTTTAGGATGCATTCTTCATCAAAATCAACATAGACTTAGAAAGAACAGGCTCTGTGGAGCAGAAGATGATGTGCAATTATCTTTATATGTATTTTATTACATAGAAATTCATTAAAGACACCACCCCCCCAGCACAGTCTCTTGTTACAGGATTCTGTAAATGTCATATATAAGCACTGCCCTCTACTGCTCAGGGGTTTTCATTAACGAGTATTTAATTAGGAAAAAAACAGTTATTTTTAATGGGAATGCTTGTATAGGCTTTCCTGTAAAAACAAGGACTGTGGATCTTCTTATTAAAAGCAAAACATTAATTCCCAACTTTTAAAAAACACAAACCACCTGTGTTCTTATGTTTACACAGAGAACTGATGTTTTGTCTGTAGTTTAGAATGGTTTCATACATCTTGTCAGGCAGAAATGTGGTAAAGGAAAACACATTTTCAAATAATTGCACCTTTCAAAACTGGCCCTAAAATCTTCCACTTGGAATTGTGACCATAGGAAGGCAAAGGAATCAGAAGATGCAATGGTAGGAAAATACTTGATTCCCAAAGTAAAGACAATGCAATTTGTTCAAGCTGTGTCGAGAAAAGCCTTGTTGCTATTTATCTGTTAACTTTACAATACATTGTCATAAGAAATGTAAGGTGCAAAACACAAGAGAGCAATTTGAAAAAGATGCAGAAATACTCTCATAAGAGTCACAGCAGATTAGGGAGATGACAGTCATTAAGTCATAGAATGTCATACCTGACACTATACAAAGTTTTAACAAGATCAAATAGTTATTTTCTGGAGAGACCTTAACTTTAGACCTTTCCCTCATGACTCTCACTTATAAAGCTAGAATTTGGCCTCATTAGCCAATAGAGAATTTCAGCCCAGACCCAACCAATTGGGGCAAACAAAGCACTATAAATGATCTCTGAATCAGGTGGGTTTACTCATACCTTGGGAGAGTTTCTGCTTTGAGAGAGACTCCTGAGAAGAGAAGATTTTTGTGGTAATTTTGTGGTGCTGAGAGAGTTTTAATTCATGGCCGCGTTCTGGAATTTTGTTAGCATGTTTCAGGTAAACTTGGGGTTTTTTTAAAGTAGTTTTTTTATTGTGCTAATTGTAGGCAGTCGTTGGCATGAGCTGTAATGTTGCTTTGGCTTTGTATTACTACATAAGTAATGGGTTGTGGGAGAATAATGGTTTTTAGTGGTGTTGTAGCTATTTAAAATGTTAATTTGGTTTGGTGAGCCTTGTTAGCTAAGTTAATGAATTTTCTTCAGTTCATATAAATGTCTTCAGTGTATGTAAACCCTAATGAGGTTCTTAATAACCAAATAATTTGTTCTCCTATGTTGTATCTCTTATGAAAAAAAGGTTTTGGGGAAAAATAATTTTTGTGTTTAAAACAAGGCTGTGGAGTTTGCTCTCATGTACTTTCTAGGTGGAGGAAGGCTAAAATAACCTGGTCATCATCTCTGTGAAATGCAGCATTTGTTGTAGTTGAGTTATAGCTTTTGTTTTGTTAGGGCTCAAGATGAGAGCAGCACTGGTTGTGGAGCTGTGCCTGATGAACAAGCCCCTGTGTTCTGAGAGCAAAATCTGCTGTGAAGGCAAACAATCTGTCTGCTCCTCACTTTGCTTAGCTTGCACATTCTGCTGGGTATCACTGACTAATGGCTTTGGAGTTTTCTTTCTGTAGGGACTTTTCTTTCCACCAGTGACACCGTTCTTCAGTAACTTCTTTATTGTATTAAATAGCTCTAAAGTTTCAGAAACTGTGCTTTGTTTCCTCCAACTCTGCTTTCTGTCATTATAGAGGAAAATTCTGGTTGCTAATGAACTTTCTGTTTCTTGCTGCATTTTACTGTGAGAGGTATAGGGTTGAGCAAGCTTGGGTTTGCTTTTAAAATCTTAGTAAATGTGTAATACCTATGAAGGATGGCTGTGGGTCTTGTCACTAGAGTGTCCTGTAAGGTTTTCCCCCCAAAATGTGCTGCAGCACTTAGTTGAGATGAGCAGTACTTCAGAGATGCTACTGGCTTGTGTTTCTTAAGCCTCCTCAAAGTCTCTGTGATAGTTTTTATTGCAGAGTGGCGCTGCATCTGTGGTCTCCAGTTGTTTATGTTTTACTGTGCATATTCCAAACGCTGCACTGCTGTTATCTGTTATCTTAATGTGCTGTAGTGGCTTCAGAAAACTGCCTTTTTAGGATGTATATTTATATTTTTAACCTTGATTTAATGTTTTCCTGTGTGATGTTTTGGGATCTGTGTGCTTATACTGCTTGGCCCTGATAACCAGTAGATAGCTGCACTTCTTTGAGGTGCACTCACCTGTTCAGTTGGGTGAGGAAGGGATTTTCAGGGCACTTAATAAAAAAAAATGGAGTTGGTTGTACCTACCACGTAGTGACACGTGCAGTGACTTCGCTCCAAAGGAGATCTTTTGGTGTAGCTGGTTAAACTGTTCCTGCTTCTCAGTTGTGTCATTATGCAGCCTTTTGAAAGTGTCTTTGCTAGCTGTATGGAAAGTATTGGAAGCAGTAGCTGAGTTGTATTTCACCTTAATCACACAGGGAAGGGCTGTTCCTTAAGCAGGATGAGGGCTCAGATAATCAGGCACTTGGAACAGTGAAACTAAAGAAGTTGCCTCTTGCACAGAACGAGCACAGGCAGAAAATGACAAATGAGAAAAGTCCTGATTTAAGGACACCACCTCATAGAAACTGCACCTGGTTATTTTAGGCTATGTCTTGGGGAAGCTCTCCTTTATAGAGCTGTTTCTAGATATTCACTGTTTAATTAACACAATAAGGCTATGAAAAAATCTACTGATGTTTTGTGTGGTGTTTGGCTGTAAATGGGAGATTGAGAGATTATTTGTTTGGGTGTGGCTGTTCTGTTTTGTTCTGGCATGCCTGGTTTTAGGAATAAAAAAAGCAGAGCATTTTTAATGCTATTTTAAAGTCTGAGCCAAATGACTGGGGATTTCTCTTGCAGAGCAGATGCCAAGGGTTGGATTGGCTCAGTTTGGAAGGCAGCACAGGTTTTGTCCTCCTCCTCCCCTCTCTGTTCCATCTCTCCCATAAATTGGCAGAGGGGCTCAGAAAGCACTGGGCTCTTCCCATCAGACACCAGTGAGGGCTCAGCAAAAGCTCAACAGCAAAGTACAGACACACCAGATCTGTGACTGGGCTGCAATTCCAAACAAGCTCGGCTTTGTTGAGACCAGGAGCTTTCTGGAATATGCCTGGGGATGGGGAATAATAACCTGGGGTGAGTGCTGCCTGGTGCTGGGAATGCAGCTGACGGCTCTGGGCTCTCTCATCCTCTCTTTCAGAGAAGGGCCATGGGGGATGCAGCAGCAGCAGAGGAGCCTGGGCACAGAGGTTCTCCCTGCCAGCTCTTTAATTCCAGCATGAGGAGCGTGGCCAGGAGAGCGAGGACTTTCCAGCAGTGGCCCCACACCGCTCCTGTGTCCGTCCAGGATCTGGTCGACGCTGGGTTTTTCTACGTGGGTCCCAGGGATGAAGTGCAGTGTTTCTGCTGTGGTGGTGTCCTGAAGGACTGGAGACCTGGCGACTGCCCCATAATAGAGCACCTGAATTTCTTCCCTTCCTGCAAATATGTCTGTGGTGAGGAGGTTGGGAACCAGGAGATGCTGTCCCTTCAGGGGCTCTTTGACACTGTGGATGGGCAGTTTGTGAGCCTTTTGCAGGGGATAGTCAGTGAGGCAACAGCCCTGCCCAACGAACCAGAAAATCCAGACATGGTCACAGAGGAGATGAGACTGTCCACATTTGAGAACTGGCCCCAAAATTCCAACATGCATCCAGAACAACTGGCTAGAGCAGGGTTCTTTTACACAGGTAGGTACTCTGGGGAAATGCTCTCAACTCGATTTTATTCAAGTTAACTTTTTAAGGCTTCACTATGTTTCATTTTTACAAATTTGCAAGTGTGTGTATTGTAGTTAGAAACCACATCCTTCCTTCAGCCTGTGTTGTTTCACATGCTGCATGTGCAGAGTTCACTTCAACATTAACCCCTGTTTTGGTACTCAGGGGTCCACTAGTAAATAAACTCCCTTTCCAGCAGGTGTGGAAAAGGTGATGTGTTTTAAACAGATATTTTATTGGCAGAAAAGTGTGTGCTTTAAGATCAATTGAGTGTATTTATTGCTTGTACATCTGAAAGGGCTTGAGGAGCTTGCTTGGTGTGTCATGTTTTGTATAAGCTCTGTCTTGCACTGAATCCTTTTCTTCTTAAAACCCCCAAACTGGGTGAAACCTGTAGGAGGTCAGCCCATCTGGCTGTCACTGTGGCTTGTTGCTCTAAGGACTCCAAATTTGTGATACAGAAGGAAAATATCCTTTTTATTTTTTAGGAAAATAGGCAATATTTCTTGTAATCACATGCATGTGAGTATCAATATAGTGTTGTTTCCCTTTGAGAAGGCTTTGCTAGGTAGGTAATAGGATTGAAGAAATACTCATCTCTGAGTTGATCAGTCAGAGGAAGCACAAGTATTTGTGCTATGGCAGATTGTGGTTAATGAGCAAAGTATATTCACAGGTATAACTAATTAAAATTCTGCATTAATTACAGGTGGGGGGTTGGGGGTGTGTGTGCATGGGAGCTCAGGTGCTGCCATAGATGCTGTTGGTTGGCTTGTGACCCTGTTCTGGAATCAACCACAGCAGCAGCTCTGGGAGCTCCACCTGGGTTCCTGCCCCTGTGCAACATGCACAGTGTTGATAAATTGTCATGTGTTCATCTCTTCTGTCCATAGCAGTGTTTTGTGCTGTTCTCACCCAGAATTAGCAGAGCATGGAGTGTCTCAGATATCAAATAATCTCTTGTTATCCTTTTCAGGGCGAGGAGATACGGTGAGGTGTTTTTACTGTGATGGAGGTGTGAGGAGCTGGTCCTTTGGAGATGATCCTTGGAGGGAACATGCCAAGTGGTATCCAGAGTAAGTCAGTCTTGGTGGACAAATGTCTCTCATAGCAAGACCAGAAGATAGGTCATGCATTTCACTCTGGTAGTTTTCTTTCAAAGGATAGAAATATTTAGATGTTCTCTTCTTACATGCAAAATAAAATATTCAAGCTCAGGTAGAATGGTACAGTTCAGACCTGAGATTTTGCTAATTTGACCTAGAGTCTGCCATCAAAGAGTTCAATTAAAATAACTTTCTTTGGCATCAAAGAACAGCTTTCATTACTACTCCTTTGAGGTACAAGGAGAAATGTATTGTAAACCTTAGGTTTTTACAGCAGTTCTTGTTTTTTTTTCCTGTGAACTCCTCTCTCACCACAGTTTCTGTGGTGTATTCCAAAGCATGAGCTCATCTTGGGCCGAAATGAAGATTGAATTAAGGGGGAGGGACCTTGAGCTTCTTACTGTCATCCTTTGTGCAAGAGGTGGGTGGGAGAAACACCATCTTTAATGATTATTTAGCAGTTTGCTCATTACCCACAGCACCCTTTGTTTCTAAAATTCAAACTACTACTGTTTTCACTTGGGAAACTGTGTACTAGTATATTTAAACCTTTCTGCTTGTAGATGTGAATTTTTACTGCACTCAAGGGGGAGAGAATTTGTTAGCAGCGTTCAGGAAACCTTTTCTACCACCCTGCTGGCTCCAGTAAGTCATGAATATTTTGTGTATAGTGGATTAGGCTTGGTAGATGGGGGAGTTTTGAATAAGTGCTTTTCTTTGTCATTTTCAGAGACATTCCTGGGATCAGACTGAGCAAGACTCCTCTCCTTCTGAAGGTCAGTACTATAATTCCATGGTGTTTTGTTTTCTGGTGGAAGTAGTGTAGTCTGAGTTCCACCACCCCACTTAATGCTCTGTAGATGTGGTGTTTGTGTTTTGTTATTCTAGAAATTGTTTCACTTTGTTTTTAGGAAATGGTTGCTAGGTGAAGAAACAATATTACTTGTTTTTGTTACACTCCTTTGTCTAGGACCAGAGCCACTTAACTGGTCTGGATAATTGTGTGAGTTTTGAGTACTTGCCTAGCTTACCTTTGACTTGTGCATGCTCTTGATGTCTGTTTGTAGAATCTTTCACACTACAGCATTTTATACACACTTGTTAAGAGACCAGAGAGCAGTGGAGGGTCTAGATGTTCATGAAAGTGTTGATCCTGGGGATTAGTCCCATTTATCAGTTGCTCCCAGAAATTTAACTAGGTGAAATTTGGCTCCCATAAGCCTAAGCAAGGCTGAAGCCTTTGAAGAGACTGCCAGATGAGTTTCCTACTTCTGCTGTTATGGATGAATGGTTGAGCTTGATTGAGGTAGGAGAGGCTTCAATTGGGATGTTCCACTTGATGTTCATGAAAGAAATTCTGAGGCTTCTGTTCTGGGATGTGAAAACCAAGATAAGGATTCTGGACTGATGCCAAACATAGAAGACTTGTTTCACTGATAAAGCAGAATAAACCATCCAGAATAAGTCTTTGAGCTTTTGTGAAATTGGTTTTTATTAACTTTCTTGTGGATTATGGTTGGAAGTAAAAAAAAATTGTGGATGTTAATCTAGCTATATAGATAGCTTGAGAAGTGTTCTAGACTATAGTAACGCATTTTATATATAACACTTTCAAGGAATGCCATGCTTTTTGCCCAAAATAAAAAAGGAAAAACCTTTTTGGTAAAGTATCTGTTCACTGCTTTACAGAATTTCTGAGACATTGGATGTTGCTGGCTCATCCTTCTGAGGATCAGTTTATCTTAGTGCGCAATGTGCTGCAGATGGGCTTTGACCCCGTCTGGGTGGCAAACCTGGTAGAGGAAAAATTCCTGCTGACTGGGACTTTCTACCTGTCAGAGTCTGAGCTGATTTCAGAGCTGCTGAAGCTGGGCTGTGGGGCCAGCAGCACTGCAAGGGGAAGCAGAGGTAGGCCTGACTCGCACCAGGGCTGGGGGTGTTTAACCTCTTCCTCACTTCACCCTGAACGCTGCTGGGACTGTCTCGAGGGTCTGCCTTCTCTCTGCCCAGGCTGGAATCAAGAGGTGTAAATGTCCCCAAACCTGCCTTTCCTTGGGAAGCTGGGCAATGAGGTTCTGATTTAAAGAAATCCAAGGGAGCTGTGGTTACTGGGGTGTCAGGGACTGTATCTGCCTGCACATGGCTCTGGTGGGGATATGCTTGGTGTTTCCTTCTGCCTTCAGACCTGCAGTGACAGGCAGTTCCACAGTGTGGTGGAGGCTTGTGCATAAATTCACATCTCAGCTAGACAGAGGCAGTTGTCTGAAGCAAAGCTGCTGGGATGGATGATCAATCCAAGCCTATTTAAAATTGGATCAATAACTGATCAGAAACAGCCATACTTCTTGTCTGGATAATACATATTTTCCTCAACTTATCTGTCTGTCTTGTGTTACCTGTTTTGTGAAGTCTGTTTGCCAAGTGAAGTGTACTTGAAGATGCAGTTCCCAAAGCTCCTGTCTCCACAGCATGGTCTGCTGGTTCTGTAGCTAACATGGGGAAAAAAATTCCACAAAACTGAAAATGTGATTAAGAGTAGCACAGAAGCAGGAATGAGCGGCTGATGGCTCTTGCTGTCTGATAGATAAACCAACTTTGAGGACAGAATATGATGTGGACAGGCCTTGGTAAGGAGGCTACCTTGAACAGGTACTGAAGCACCACAGAGAACATCAGCTGCACCAGGCTGAGTGTGGAATGAACAGTAGGGTATAAAAGGGTAGTAAAAGGCTTCTGAGGTCCAGGATATTTCATCTCTTCACACAGCACTGTCTGGAGAGGGAGAAAGGAGGGGGTAGCATTTAACACCATCTTTCCTGGTTACACAGATGCTGTTCAGAGGGAGACTGGAACATCAAGACAAGAAACGCGATCTGTGCAGCAAAAGGACCCAGGTGCTCTGGGCTGACAGTGGTGGGGGGATTAGGCATAATTGGGAGGAGTTGTAGAATAATAGTATGAGTAGTCATTATGTTAACTCATTTTTTTCATCTTGAAGGGGGGGGTGTGTGCTTACTCAAGTGGTACCTGAGCATGGAGACCCTTATTCAGGGATTAGAGTGCCCTGTGAAGCAGCTTTCATAAAAAAAAAAAGTTTATTGGGATAACTTATATACCCCAGTATAAGCTGTTGATCTGCCCCTACTCAGTCCAGCATGTGTAGATAAGCTGAATCTTGTGTAGATAAGCCAGTTGTTAATAGCTGTGGTGTTTCACTTTAAATGAAACTTGCCTGAGAGGTACTTTTGTCATATTCACAGTCTCTGAACAAAACAATGAGCAAGTTGCAGTGTGACTTCCTAAGCTGTCACAACTGGCACTCTGGAGCTGACACTACTAACAGTTTGGGCTTTTTTTTTCTTTTTTTGGTAAAGATGAGTCTCAGCTGAGCACAGAAGAACAGCTCCGCCGCCTGCAAGAGGAAAGGATGTGCAAAGTGTGCATGGACAAAGATGTGTCTGTTGTGTTTGTTCCTTGTGGCCACCTGGTAGCTTGTGGAGAATGTGCCCTCAATTTGAGACTGTGTCCCATCTGCAGAGCTGTCATCCAGGGCAGTGTGAGAGCTTTCATGTCCTGAGCCATGATGCACCTAAGGGGAAAGATAAATCTATAAAACTCATTCATAACTCAGCAGGGGAAGGAAATAAGTAAGTAATTTGATGCTGGAACAATCTTATTTGCAGGGTAGCTTGGCCATAAGTGTGAAAATTCACTAAATGTGCCCCCCATGCACAGTGTTTCTAGTAAGAGCTGCTGGTTTGATGTACTCTTGCTGATCTTGCTGTAGAACTACTCCAGAAAAACTCTGCTGGGTTCTTTTGTCCTCCAAAAAGAGGAGATTCTCCTTCTCCAAATACTTGTGTTCTCAAATGAATCTTTGCTCTGTGTTGAAATTGAAGGCTGTTTTCAGGAGACTTACCTGATTCTTTCTCACCCATTTAGAGATTGCTCTGTTAGGGCTTCCTACAGTAAGTTTGATTGAAAATGGGAGTATTTTTATACAAAATGCATTCCATTGAGACTAGAATAATCAGCAGCAATGTGTTGTGGGGGAGGGAGAATCTACCTTTTTCTTCTGAACTCTTTGCTGTCTTTCTCCCTTTTTTTGTTGAATTTTCAACAACTGATGAAACATTTCAGTAATGCTCAAATTTGCATAACTAAGTGGAAAAGCCTGGTCTGACTCTCCAACCTCTCTCTGCTCTCAGCTGACCTCCCCAGGTGAAAGGCTCTTTGCTGAGGGTCTCTAGATGGTCTCCTAGAGGCTTGTTATGGAGCTCTTCCCTGGCTGTTTGGTACTAGAAAATAGCTGTGCAAATGTACCTATTTAGGACTTCTGTTTGCTGGCTAAACTGGTGATTTTTATTTGAAATGGAATATTCTATCACATAGCCAAAAGGAGTAAGTTTTGTCTATACTATCCCTTGTTAATTGAAGGGGAAAGGAAAGATGTTTTTAAAAATAAACTGTTCTTTTTCATGGAATAAAATTTTTCCTTTAACTTAGAAGTCATAGTATCTGATTCAGTATTGAATTCCCTACTGGGGGAGGGATGTGGTGATGTTCTAAGATGTCAGAGTGACATCAGGTTGTCCTTCAGTGCTTTGTGGGCATGAATAAGAAAAGCAACTGTTCTTACTATCCATTATTTTCCTCTGGAATTCACCGGATAGCACATGGGTCAGAGTCTTAGAATGGTTTGGGTTGGAAGGGCCATTAAAGCTCCACCCCCTGCCAGGGGCAGGGACGATTTCCACTAGACCAGGTTCTCCAAGTCCCATCCAACCTGGCCTGGAACCTTTCCTGCTTCTCTGGGCAGCCTATGGAAGGGCCTCCCCACCCTCACAAGGAGGAATCTGGATGGTCCAGATTCTCTTAGGCTGCAAAAGAAGGGGTAAGGATGCAGGAGAATAAGGAACTGATATACAAAGCTGTGCAAATGGAGAATAATTCTGCATCTGAACCCTTTGCAGGGTTTTGGAATGTGGCCCTTAAGTGCATTTGTGGCTCTGGAATTGCTTCTCTTTGGTTCCAGCCCTGGATACTGAACAGGGCTTGTCTAGGAGTAACTTTAAGGTGTCAGCTGTCCCTGGACCGTGTGGGAGGACAGCTCTCTTCATCCCTACCTTCAGAAGAACGGAGCATTAATGCAGCTCTTGGCAAAGATGAGAGAAATTACTTATTGAGAGGCTTAAATTCTCTAGGTCTTGAAGGAATGGGTGGGCCTCTGCCTGAGAGCAGCTTTCATAGGGACAGATTGTCACCACTGTGCCCCATTAGGTGTTTTCTGGGTTCAAGGTATCATGGCTTTATTTTGCCTCTATAAATACAGCAAAAACTTGTTGATGTGCTAATCTGAGCAGGAAAACATAACCAGCTCAGTGCTGAAACAGTGTTGTTTCCTCCTAAGCTCAGCTCAGTGTGATTGGAACCTAAAGAGGACTCCAGGGCTGGAACTGGACCAGCTATTTCTGGGGCTTCTCTTATGAAACTCTTTGAAAATCGTGGCTTTTCCACATCTGGAATGAAGGAGTTGGCTTTTTTTCCCTATGGGGAGCTGTCCCTTGGGAACCGGGTGCACGTTGTTTTTTGATGAGCAGCATCTCCAGCCATGTCCGTCCCCAACAGAGGGCACTGCAAAACTGGAGATGAGGGAAGCCAGGGAGCAAATCCTTCAGCTGCTCCTTGCTCCGGGGCACCCAGGGGATGGGCTGGGCTGGCAGTCCCTGCTCTCACAGAACGGGGTCACTCTGTGACTTTGGGGTGCTCAGAGTGGGTCTAGCACAAGCAGACCAGGGGTTTTCAGAGCATGGAGGATGAATGTCTCTGTTAATGAGAACTAGAGGAGGTAATTAAGCGTGGAATATAACCCTTGGTAGCTCTGTTTCTTCTCAGACTGATTTTTTTTATTATTATTCTTATGATTTATGGCAGGCATTGATACTGCATGTTATAGGCTTACCTGAGTACAGGCTTGGTGTTTATTTGACTTCTATTAATTGGTGCTTTATGCTACAATGAACACAGGCAATTGAGTGGTAGTTCTGAAGCTACTCAGTCATCACACCTTTATTTAATTGATCTTTAGCAGTGTGTATTAAAGCCAAGAAGCAATGCTGTTAAGTGCATAGTTTGATACTTTATCTCTTTAGAGTACTTGGCAACTGGTTTTGAGCAGTTTTATTAGAGAAAGTGGCATCAGAGCTTGGTCATTTGGAGAGGGGTAGTGTTAAAAACATGCAGACCTCAAAATAATTCCAGGAGTTCCTTCCTATTACCACCTAGAGGGGTTCATTCCTGAAACTACCAATGAAATGTTTCAGCTGTTCAGAGCTGGGACTGTGCTTTCTCCACCATCTGTGCTGGATTTTGGTTGCTCTCAAAGCAAGGCCAATAAAGACCACTGATATTGGATGGATAATATTCTCTCTGAGGAAAAGTAATAATATTAAACCAAAAAGTGTGAAGTCAGTGCTTTGTGGGAAAAGGAAAGATTAATTTAAGAAGCCCAAACAAATGAAATCTTTCATGCAACAATCTCATGGAGTAGAGGATGTGTATTCTTCTACTTTTTGGCTTTCTACCTCTCCAGGGAACATCAGGTGGGCAGATAGTGTAATACAGAAAGGAAGGGAATCAAAGGAGAGGTGGAGAAAGGATTAATAGACAGTGTATGCACACTTCTGTGTGTGATGTCAAATGGGAAGTAGCTTAGTGTTTCACTTTTTAGTGAAATTATTATTAGTGTTTCACTACTATTTTTTAATGTGATAGTGCCAAAATTTTATTAATAAGGAAGGTAGTTATGTCAGGCAGAGCTGTCAGGGTTGAGCTTTTTCTTCCTCAAGTTAGGAAACTACTTGTCTGTTTTGCTCAGTCAGTTTTGCTCAGTTTTGGTGGCTAGAAAAAGGAAAGAAAAAACCTACAGAAAAAAAAAAAATTTACTCACAGCTGCACCCAAGCAGTACTCAGGATGTTTGGATATCTGGAATAGAAGTCTCACAGAAAGAAAAAAACTCTCTTAGTGCTTATACATTTAGGTTTATAAAAGAGGATTTTGCTTCCTGGGCCCTTTGAAACAGGACAAAAAAAGCTGCATCATTCTGTCTTTGATTTAGCACTTAATGTTTTTATTTCTTTCATTTCTTCCCTCACACTTCTCCCTAGCATGGCTTCAAGCTTGACCCTTCTGAAAAGCATTTCTCAAAAAATGCCAAGTAATCCCAAACAGATTAGGCAAGACAATAAGGAATTACAACAGCACTTGGAAGTACCAGCCCAGCAATGTCAGGGCTGCCTGACAACTGCTCCTTCTCTGCTTTTGACACTTCACATGCTGGGAGACACAGCTAACAAAACTGATATGGTTTTGTTGTTTATTTAATTAATTGCTGCAGCTCAGTTATGCAACTTAATTACACTTGCATTCCCCCTTCAGCCCTTTCCCTCCCCTCGAAAAACCCATCCCAAACAAAACTCTTCCATCAGGATGGTGCCAGGTTTGTGCCTGGGGTAGGTGTGGCTGCTCTATGAGGAAGGCAGGTGCAGACCCACCTATGATCCACGAGGAACTGGGCCTTTTCCAGTGTCCTGCAGCAGCATTCAGCTGTGGATGTGGCTACACCAGGGTTAATTTCATGTAGCTGGGCAAACCCAGAGTAAGCTACAGCTGCTCTGAGCATGGCTTGGCTTGTTGGAATGGGGTGAAGCTCCGTGCTGAGTGAAGAGTTGATGCTTGTAGCAGTTTTCAGCTGTTCAGCATTACAGGAGTTAGGCCACAGAACACTGAAATCCAGGACAAATGCCTATTGCCATGTCTACAGAGAGTAAGGGGGGAGTCCTGGATGGGCAGGGAGGAAGAAGGGGGAAGAGTTCTCATCTATAACTTAAAACCAAAGAAGCCTAAGTAACTCAAGTGGAAAGAGCCCCCACCTAGTTTAATACAGGCAGGGAGGAGATGCAGTTGTGTTAGGGGATTTAGGCTCTTTTCAGAATAAGGGCAGGAAACTAACTAGAGACCATGTGAGATGTCCCAGGGTGTTATGCAGTGCTTCCTTTCTCTGGATCCGTGGCGCAAGGAAGCTCCAACTTCAACTGGAGCTCTTGAGAGAGGCTCTTGGAGAACTTTTTCTGCCAGAGATCTGCAGGCCTGTGTCATTTCTGGGCCAGTAGCAGCAGACTGTGGTGGGAAAGGTTTGTCAGGGCACTTGGAGAATTAAAAACCAGCTGTGTGGCCATTCTGTGATGTACATTCATTACATTTGGAAAGAAGACAAGGAACAAAAAAATGGAATGGAGTTCACCATCCTGCATTTCCTCTGCCAAAGATCCAGGCCCAGGGGACTGTTTCCTGCAGCACCTTTGATGGTGGAGTGCAAGGTTTATCCATCCTCGGGCTCCTCTTCACTTACGCAGGCCTGTAAGGGGGGAAAAAGGTGAAGGCAGGGTGTCAGTGTGGAGCAAGTACTCAGTTGCTTGCTTCATATAACAGAAATGGTGTGCAAATAATAAGCACAATTTTATTTTCCTGTTCTGGACTTTTAAATATGGTTGTCTACAGATGAGGAATAGGATTGAGAGCTCAGGTAATGTGGTTAAGTAGTCTTCAAGCTTGGAAGGGATGCTATGCATATGTCAGATCTGAATATGCTGCAGTTAAGCTAGGGAATATAGATGTGAGTCAAAATGTTAGATCAATGGTCCTCAGCACTTGGAGCTGCATAAAATTTAATTAGGAACTTAAAAAGCTAGGGGTCATCTCTAGAATAAAGGAGCTGCTTGAAATTGCAGTGATGTGCTTTTGGTGTAGATGCAGCAGGATAAGCAGATCTACTTTTGGAGCCAGCAGTAAAGGTGAGTGAATGTTTTTGGCTGGAACATCACCTCTTACACATGCAGCTTCAGGATGATCAAAAGAGTTTGCAAATTCATGTTGTTTGTTTGGGAAAAAGTCTACCTAGAAAAAGAAGCAGAAGTGTTTTGTTTTGTGGGTTTTTTCCTCCTCAAAACAAAGTGGAGTTGTTTTTTTTTTCCTGTTTAAGTAAAAGTTTCCTTTGTAAATTATTCTGGTCCTGAAAGTTTGGAGGCCTCCTTATTCCAGTATTTCAGTCTTGGATTTTGACTTTTTGACTTAATGTTATTTGTGTACTTGTACCTATTGGTATATTGAAGAACCCACTTTGAACCAGTAAGAGATGATTGTTGTATGGGGGCAAGTCCTTTAATGCTCACAGCTGCTTCATGCCCATGGCCAGCAGCCAGGGCCCCACAAAAGATTGATCAGGGACCATTAAAGTGAGCAATTGTCAACTGCAGCCTCAGATCCCTCAATTAGCCAGCACCTCCTGTTGCTGCTCTGTCAATACTGAGGTCTCCAGCTGATAAAAGTCACACCCTGTGTTAATACAGGGCCCTTTCCACTGGTAGATCTGAGGAAAGGAAAGTCTGAAATCTGGCTACACAACCAAAATTAAAGCTCTTAAGCCCTTAGTGTGATGTAGTACTTGGGGTGCCAGATCGGTGTCAGGGGCTGGAGCCTTACAAGTGTGAAATTCACTGCTTGGCCATATAAACAGTCTCCAAAGGCAGGAAAGAGCTATTGCTCACCTCTGCACCTTTTAAATAAATAGAGGGTGCCTCCTGTCATCCAGCAGGTTGTTGATTTAGCACTACCCTGTGTAGAGAATCATGCTTTGAGGCTATTCTGCTTTATAATTGAGATTACACAGCTCTGCTTTCCAAAACAAATTTGGGGAATGGTGTCAGGAAACTGAAAGGATTGAGCAGGCAGGAGGTGCTGACAAATGATCAGGATGCTCTGGGTACTTGGCAGGTAGAGCAGGGGGCTTGGGGAGAAGCAGCTGGAGTGAGAAATATCAAAGCTGGCTTGGCCAACCCTTCCAGAGCTATAGTGCAGCAATGCTTCTCTGCCTCAGCTGATGAGAATTCTGTCAGTACACGTGAACAAGAAGAAAAGTGACCTGGAGCTGAAGTCCTGTGCTGTGCAGACCAAGGGGAGGCAGCGCCTGAACTTGAGCTTCAGCTAAGGGAGGGGAAAGACCTCAGCCCTTCCTTCCTTGAAAACTCACTGGAAAGATTCTCTTTTGGCCTCAGGAGAATAATTTTGGCTTTCAAGAAGAGATTTATTATCCTTTGGCTAAGTACTTAGACACAGAAACTTAGGAACTGAAGACTTTAACATGTCTTCTATCAAAATTCTTAATATATGATCATTAAATAATTAGTGTAGTGCTTGATTGATAATCAGCAGTGAGATTAAGGGTAATTCTGTTACAAGTAAAACTTCCAGAACAATTTTTTCATGATGATTTGAGTCTCTTTTACTAAAGGTTATGACTTGAAGCAGTAACTGTCACAACCAAACTCCCCTGGAGTCAATGAAATGTAGAGCAAAAGCAGTTGTGGAACCTGAAATAGAAAAAATGTATTTTTAGAACACCATTGTTGCTGTGTGAGTGTTTGAGGTGTGAATTAAGATGAACACACTTAAATCTTGCCTTTGCAAGCAATAGTACAAAATGATGGTGGATTTTTTTTGTTGCTGTAGGCTTTTTAAAAAGAGAAAAATAACATCTGACTTGATAACTTGTGAGGTTTTTCATTAAGTGGAGACTTGTAACTGAGGTCAAGAAGGTCAGTAGATCATCATGATAAAGCTGGGACATAACTGGATTATTATGTCCAAAGACCTATTATCAGTAACAGTCTGGGGAGATGTTTTTTCCTCCTAGTAGGAAGAAAAGGTATTTAAGAACTACTTTTGGTGCTCTGGCTGGAAGCTGCAGGCCAGAACTGGGGTGTACAGTTTGAATACTGAATTTAGCAGCTCATGTCACTGTTCTGTGGGGCCTCAGGTCTGTCAAAGCTCATAAATTTGGAGAGATGAAGAAGAGAGACTAGGGGAAAATGCAGGACAAGGGAAAGGGCAGAGTGTGAGGAAGGAGTGTGACCTCACCAGGAAAGGATAGGTAAAATGGAGAGAAGAGGGTAATTCCAAAAGGGAATGAAGGAAGGTGATCCTGTTGGAGAGTTGTGGCAGCCCAGCATTTTCAGGAGTGCAGCTGACTGCAGACAAGGGGGTGATGCCATCCTGAAAGTTCTTGGTTGCAGTCAGCTCCAGGACAGGAGTTGTAAACTTGGTTTTGTTCAGCATTTCCATCAACCAAAAGGAGTTCAAACCAGAAAGCCCACCTTCCTGATCCCTAGCTCTTCTATAAGTTTAAACTTCAACTAAGTTGGATGTATTTGTTGTTTTGCATCTTCTTGAACAGGATATAAAAAAACCCCAGGAAATGCCTCCAAGTCATCACTAAATGATTTTCACAGCAGGGCAGGGGCATTGGGCACTCAGTGACCCAGACTGCACCACCCCATGGCGTCATTAGTTGAGAATCAATTATCCCTTTCTCCTCTCACTCCCATTCATATGTGGAAGAAAGGCAATTGTAAAGCTGAAATAAATAAACAAAAATTTTTACTGGGTGGCTGCTGAAATTTATAGAGGGTCGTGTTATCTACAGCTCAGCAGCTGTTTTCACCTCCTGTTAGCCAGAAATAAATATTATTTTGTCCTGGCAGAAATACCAACAGAGAAGTGATGGGCTGAGGAATGGGAATGAGGAACAAAAAAATTATCTATGTACTTCAGTAGCAACTTCCCATCTTACTGAGGCCCTGGAAGAAAGTTTTATATTGCTAGCTTCCCTTCATATTGCAATCCCCCCATAGAGAGAACTTCATTTATAAATGACAGCTTCTTTCACAAGGAGAAATGGTCATTTTAAGAAAAAAGCAGCCCCCACCCTGCACTGTAAAAATGTGGTGCTTCTTCAGCACGCTGCTGCATCAAGATAGTAAATCAGGGAGCTACTTAAAGCTCCACAGCTTCTGCAGACTATGAAAAATCCCAGCCCACCATGACAAAATGAGAGAGAAATCAATATTTAATCTCCTGTAGCATCCCTTGTAATAACACTAGAGAACCCCCAAAGTTACAGGGAATTCAACAGCTTTGCAAAAATTACTTGTATTCCTGAGCTGGTGCTGCAGTGACAAAGTGGACAGTAAGTCCTTATGAAATTAGAGGGAAGTTTTTCTTCCCTCAGCCCCACTCTTTTCCACCATCCTCACATCCTTCTTTGTGCCAGGACTCTCTGGTAACATTGTTCTCAAAAAACAACCTCCCTTTAAAAAATTTCTCTGTGTTGAACTGCCTCTTGCAGATCAATTTAAAGAATATAAAAAAAATTCAGATCTCATTACTGCTTAAAACAGACAATACTGGCCTTTGTGTTTGAGAATCTCATTAAGAACCTTTTAAATGGACAGAGTGAAATGGTGATCTTGTGCCTTCAGCAGAGGGAAGGGATTATCAGGGGACAGAAATGGGAATTCAAGAGTGGATCTTTATTACTGGTATGAGAGAAGCTGCTATAGTCAAATCCCCTTTCTGCTCCCTGCTCTCAGCTGAACTCTTGGGCTGCCCCACACATGGAAGGTTCCATTCTTGGAGGCAACAGAATTTATAATAAATACATAAATGAAAAATAAACCTTAATAGCAAACCTGCACCATCCTGAATACAAACCATCTAATGCTCACTTAAATTTAATTCACTGTTGTGTTACCTTTGTACTCTCTGGGTTCCCAGAAGTACAAGAATGCACAGAGAGACCCTGTTACCAAGACAAATCAAAGTTGGTGGAGCTACCATGAGATTATTGTAGGATGATAAAGACAGGGCTAGTGGTTAAATTTACATGAATGTAAAGGTCAGAGCTCAGTTATAACTGTCCACAGAGCTAAAATACAGCTGAAATAATGAGATGTGGCATAAATTTTACCCCAGCAAAAATCTTCCATTTAAAGACTTCATTCAAACTTCTCAGGCTTTGCCTGAGAGGCCACAGCTCAGCCTTGAGAGGGAGGATCATATTCTGCCAGTGCTGAACCTCAGCATTCACTGAGTCCTTCCCCACAGCTCCTCCCTTTAGCTGCTTGGGCACCATTCAGAGCTGAAAAAGCCTCTTTGCTTTTTTCAAGGAAGAGGCAGCCAGTGGTTTGTTTGCAACAACATCCTATAGCTGGCCCCACTGCTTCCTATCAAACAGCACTGCCATAAAGCCAAGTATGGCATCACCAGCTTCCCCCTGGCACCCTGGAGCTGAGAAGGGGCAGCTTCACCCTTTCTGGTGTCCATTTGTTCATTCCTTCCATGCCTGAAGGACCTGTTGGAGAAATCAGCCTGCAAGGAGGAAAAACCCCAAGCCTGTGGTACCCCTGAGCCATGAAAGCAAGAAGCACGTGGAGTCTCTTAGCACAGGAGATGATACTTACAGGTATGTCTGCTTGAACAAAAGGTTGGTGGGTTTTTCATTGACATGGTAGAGAGGGAATGGATCAAATCCACCAATGAAATCAACTGAAAAAAAATCGAAACTCAAATAAACAAACAAACATGGCCAGAAAGTTGAAAGGAAATGAAAGAAATGGTTGGTGCATGTCATGGCAGAAACACAAAAATTAGTGACAGAACAGAAAAATGGTTTTTTCAGGTATGGATTTCTGGGATCTCCTGGCATGGGCAAGCATGCCAAAGAGGAGATGCAGCTAACACAAGACTGAAAGCAGAGTTAACAAAATGCTCTAGAAAAGCCTCCTTGGGTATTGCCACCACGCTGTGGCTTCACATAAGAGCGAGCAAACCAAGCAGGAGCTGAGGGGAGGAAGCTGGGGAACAGCTCCTGAGCAAATGCCAGGGAGAAGCTGGCAGCACAGCAATCCTGGGAAGGTTAAATAGCGAAGTGGGAATTTTCTTGCCCCACTTGTCTTTCGTGCAAGACAACAGCAGGTTTGGAGAACTGCAAACACCTCATTATCTTCAACTCTGGTATTTTTCATGTTCCCTCTGCCAACTCAATTCCTTTTAATTGTGTACAAATAGGAACAAAGCTTCCCTTCTCCAGTGCTCACGGAAGGGCAAAGTAACTCAGTGGGGAGAGTTTTAAGTGACAATTCCCTTGGTAACCAGAGAAGAATTTTCCAAGCCTGTCTCAATTCCCTGGACATCAGGCCAAGCCTGTAGAACCGAGCTGGCCAGCACAGTCAGGGCAGGAGGGTGTGAGGTGCTGTGATTTGTGACTGACCTCACAAAACCCTTTAAAATAGATCCAGCTTTGACCACTTTTGGGTGCCAAATTAGTGCATTTTGTTTGGGAGTGTGAAAGCCAACCTGACCTAGTGCCATTTAAAAATAACTGGAGAGTTTTAACTATGTAAGTGACTGTTTATTTTTCTTTTCCTGAAGGTGGCACTATCATTTAAAATTTAATCTGAAGAGTTTGGAGAGTTTTTAGTGATCAAACGATAGAAAAAATATTTACTTAACATAGTAGATGTGAAAAAAACCAAACCTCTTAAAATATATTTAGAAACCTACAGACACAGATTCTGACAAATTCCATCTTGTTGAAGAGCTCCCTGCTGATACAGCAATTTTGGAACCACTGTCCAAAAATGGGTGAAATCTATAGAGGTTCTAAGTTAATTGTGGGGATAATTCCCAAACAGTTTTGGTGAAACGATCTTTACTCAGCCACTTTTAAAAGTATTTGAGTATTTTATAATCAAAACAGGCTGCAATTAAAAAAAAAAACAACCCACATACTAACTTTACTACCTCAGTTGTGGAATGTCAAAATTAGGAAACTTTAAAGAACTGCAATTTTCAGTAGCTATCTAATACCTTGAACAAACACAAGTCTTATCATATGAACATCCAACCATGAGGGCTCTTAAAATCCAAGACACTTAAAAAAAATCTAAAGTGTGGTTCCTTGTGATACAATACAGTGCATTAGCACATCTAAAATATTCTTGCCCACAATTCAGCATTAGTAGGTCCCTACTGCTGCGTTTTCTCATGAAAATCACGTTAGCATGAGCTTCCTGATTAATGTGCCTCAGCACTTATAATTACTTCATGCTGCATATCAAAGCAACATTTAAAGGAAACCACAAATGGAAGAGAAAATTAAAACGCAGCTCAAATTTATTCAGGTCACTGGAAGGATCTACCCCTGTGAGTGTGAAATATTGATGGTTTGTCATTGTTAATTATTCAAGCTGGCATTTTAACTCGAAGCTGGGAAACTGGGAGGGAAAGTGATTTTGTTAGTGGGGAAAAAAAATACATATCCTGAAATTAACAGCTCTGTGTTTCCTAGATAAAGCTTCCTTCCATGTTGTTGCCTCTCCTAACAGATTCCTGCTATAAAAATGAGCTCTGTCAAGTTATTGCTTTACAATATTCAGCAGGGGCTCAGAGCTGGAGCTATTTAGCTAATAGAAGAGCTATAGCCTAATTTAAAAAATATTACTATAATGTAGCACCTTCTCTAAGTGCACTGCCAAGCTCTGAAGAAATGATCAATAAAGCCAGGAGAATGAGTTCAGCCACACAGGAAGGAAGAAAAAAACATAAGGACAAGGCAGATAAGTAATGCATCTCCTCTTGCTCCTATGAAAACACATTCTTCACATACTTTCAAATATTCAGTTCAAAGCTGTTGTTTTCCAGCTCTCATCCACACCAGCTGCTCTTTAAAACAACAAAGCTACTTGCACAAACCTAATCAATGTCTTTAAAGAATTGATACTTGGATGTAAAACCTTTGGATCAGATCCTCTGCTGGAGTAAACTGGCCTAGACCCAACACATTGCCAAAGAGCGCAAACTTCACATTTATTTTAACTCTATGCATGCATTCTTCTGTTTGTAACATTACTGGTCTCAAGGGGAGTTTTGGAGGGGCAAAGCAATGCAGGACCAGGTTGTGGATATCTGCACAGGTCCCCCAGACCCAAGTGATGCCTCAGAGTCTTTACCCTGACATGTGTCACAGTGACTGAAGGGCACTGAGCAGATTTGTGCACCAAATACAAGGGAGTCAGCTCCTTCCTCCTCCTTGTAATCCAAATACAGCACTTCCTCTGCTCTTAAATTAAGTGGTCAGATTGGTTCTTGGCAAGAACTCTCATGATCTGCTTCATCCTCAGCTTGTGGCACATGAGACTCAGCAGGTTGCCTGCTTGAGCACTGGGCTGAAATCTTTGTTGTAGGTGCTCTTAATCACAGCAGTAATGTTTCAGAAGCATTATTCTTAGGCTATATAGGCTTGAGAACAGAAGCAGCTGCCCACTTTTTCTAAAGTTTAGTCCATCTGAGAAGCCAAAACCAAGCTCTTTTTGTGCTGTAAGTGTAGCAGAATTACAGCACCTAACACAGAATGATGCAGGGGAATAAAAAACCCTCACAGTAAAAATAACTGATCCTTGAAAGGTAGTTAGTGCCATAACACACAGAGGCAGAGATGGAAAGAAGTCTGGTGGCAGCTCAGCCCTGATAGACAAACATCTGAGAGAGAAATAAAATTTACTAAAACCTTTGCCAAGGGATCTGTTGATAAATACTTACAGCTGTCTTCTTCTTCTGTAAAAACACTAACCACATAGCAGGCATAGACAAAGCCCACCAGCTGGAAAAGAGAGAGAATAAATCATTTTAGCATCAGTCAGTGTGAGCCTGGTCAAAACCCACTGGGCACAACTTCAAGAGCCACAATTTACACTCAGCTTGGCAGAGTTACTGCAGTGGTAGAGCCAAGTCATATTTGCTTGCTTTCAGGTGCAGCTGTAGGTGTCAGGAAAGGCACTGATGGAGCACACCCAAAGCTCGAGAAGGAAAACTTGCAAGACCCATCCTCACCTTCAGAGCAGCACCTTCAGCTGCTTGAGTGATTGGCAAGCACATGGGTTGGCTTTGTCCAAACTGAAACTGCTGTGCCAAGTTAACTCTCTGTAAGATGTGATGGGGACACAGGAAAGAGCCTTGTGGGGTAGTTTAGACAGGCAGCTGTGTACAGGAGACACAGAGTTTCAAGGGCAAGAATGCATCAGCTCAGCATTCCTGACATATGGGGCAAATTACCAATAAGAGGTGAGTAGTTTTTATGCAGATGAGACAGAAATGAGTTAACCCTAAAAATGGTGGCATACGGGGCAAAATGTTCAGAGACACCTAAGTCTTCAGTAACTCTGTAGTTTGTAGAAGCTCTAAAGCATCAGAGCTGCCTCCTTCAGCCTCAGGGGCAAGGTGTTCCTCAGCCTAACCAGAGAAACAAACTCCTGGTGCTATGGGAGTTAAGCATTCCAGATGCAGCAGGGCCTTATTTTGCTTTATCTTCTTCCTGTTAATCAAATATCCTCTCCACCCTTCATTTTACATCTTTACATAACACCCCACTTAGCGAGATCTTGGTTGACAGTAACTGTGTTAGCAAAGTTATTGTGAGGCATAATTGTTTTCCACTGTGAACTCAATTCCTTGGAACAAGAGTCAGCCTGTAACACACAGTGACTCACTCCAAGCGGAGACAGAATGATGCATGGGAGGGCTTGAAAAGTAGAGTCCATTCATTTTTAATATGACAGAAAAATACATCACACCAGAAAACAAAAGGCAAGATAATGAGATTTCTGAAGGGGGAGTTATACAACATTTGTGGCTTCTCCAGCTCTCCCTGACAAAACACGCCTTGTTGGGAGGAAATGGAATGTTTTAGTAGCATCACTAAACTCTGCTTTTCTTTTATGTGTTTCTATAATCATCTGAAAGAAAAACCAGCTTGCTCCTTTCCTCTTGGGTGAGCCTCATGGAAGCACATCCCGGTACCTCAGTGGAGGAAGGGGAGCTCTGGGGACTCCCTCATTCCTCTGCTGGCCATTTCTGAAACCAAGGCTGCTCCAGGCTAAGTTCATGTGAGCTACAGGGAAAAGTAAATCTTCTGGCCACATGCAGTGGCAAATCCAATTGTACTTGATGCCTTTTAGAATTGTCTCCGAGTAGAACCATTGCTTTTTGAAGGTAGACGAAGAAAAGTAAAACAATCAGAAGATCAGAGGTTTTTCCTCTCTCCTATTGCTAACAAAACCTGGAGGGCTTTTGTTTTTTTTCCTGAAGTTTGTGACAGTTTTGGGGCAGGTCAGAGCATCAAGGCTGGTGAAGGGTCTGCAGCACAAGGCTGGTGAGGAACGGCTGATGGGGTTCCAGAGAAAAGGAGGCTGAGGAAGGACCTTATCACTCCCTACCATCCCTGGAGGGGTTTAAAACGTGTGGATGTGGCACTTGGGGACACGGTTTAGTGGTGGCCTTGGGTGTTCTGGGGCAGCTCGATGGTGTCGGACGCTTTCCCAACCCGAAGGATCGCGGGGCTCCCGGCCCGGCCGGGCTCTGGCCGTGGTGCTGAAGCCCCGGGGCCGCTCCCGGAGCCGGGCACCACCCGCTCATCCCCGGGCTGCGGGACCCGAGCGCCTTAACACTGAGATGCTCCTGGAAAATCAAAGTGCTTTGTGCACTCTGCACCACCCAGCATTCCATGAGATGTCCGACCACCCCTCTGCACAGCCTGCTCTCAGCACAAAGGCATATGCCCAAGGAACTAATTAGGAATGTGCTCA
The DNA here is from genome assembly GCA_013398175.1 of Climacteris rufus. Classification (NCBI taxonomy): domain Eukaryota; kingdom Metazoa; phylum Chordata; class Aves; order Passeriformes; family Climacteridae; genus Climacteris; species Climacteris rufus. The sequence continues at coordinate 808,679 of VZRZ01001795.1, read as the reverse complement.
CACATCCTCTGTACTTGCTCTGGTGTTTTTATAGTGGGAAGATCCAGCCTTTCACATAAGGTCAAATCATGCAATTTACATACACACAAACATCCAGGCAGGAAAGATGCGTCTTGAATGCAGACCCTGATTCCAAGGGAACTCTAGGATGGTTTTCTCCCTCCCCAGATTTCCCATCACCTCTCAGAGCAGGAACTTTGGGTTAATAGCCGTGCAAAGTGGCAGCCCTAAATCCACTCACTGTTATTACACTCTACAACATGTAGACACAAATCTTACGTGATACCTGTGTCAGGAAACTCCTGATAGAATTAACAATGAAAATGATTTACCTGCCCAGTTTATAGGCAGAGTTGTGAGTGATTATCAGCTGTACTGTCACAGCAAACCTGATAAAGCTCTGAGCAGTTTTCACGGTTCAGAAGCACCAAGCAATGTGATTGACTTGGGAAGTTTGTTTTGCATAGAAATTAATGTCCCATAACCCTCAACCATCGTCCTGCTCACCCCACACATTTTTCACTTTATAACTAAGGTGACTTTTTCCATTCAGGAAAACAAACCAACCAACCAAAAACTACTGAATTAAGTGAACTTCCCTAAATCTCTGATTCCAGCTCCATTGGAGTGGAGGGTTTTCTTTTTTGGTTTCTTCCATCTCCTGGCTTTGCTTCAAAATTATCTATTTAGTGTTTAAAATTTACTTTCTATTGACTCTGTAATCCATTCCTGCTATAGATCAGTTTCATCAATAAAAAGCTGTTTGTTTAATGGCACTTTTTATTCAAAGAAGCTTTGTTTTGTGATCTGGCCAGAACAAGAGAGTTTTAGTGGCAAGGGGGAAGAGATGTACAACATAAGCATGAATTGCATTTTTTTACGGGCTGAACTAAACTATAATTAAATAACCTAAAGGATTATTCTGTCATTAAATAACCTCAAATTAAATAATCTTAGGGATTAACTGAACTCATGGGAATCCCCATGTATCATCTTTGGAATAAATTATGAATGAAACATAGCTAAAGAAGAGAAATCCCACTCTTCTTGTCCAGTCCTTTCCACTGGAAGTGACTTCTGGAGTGTGGAATGAGCAGACTTCTAGAGACACCAGCAGTTCCCTTCTGTCTGCATCTTTGATAACAATGTGTCAGGCCCCCAAACATCACCCAGCAATTAACACAGCAGAGACCTTCACAGAGGCCAAGAATTTGGAATAATTTCACCCTTGCTCAAAGTGCCATCCTGGCTGCTGATTTCAATACAAAGGAGGGGTTTAAGCTCCACATCCCAGGGAAACAGCAACAATTCTTAGATCTTTGCAAATTATGCCAGGGAGGTGGAAAAGGAGGGAAAACACCAGCGATGTAAAATGACACTAAGCTACTGCTCTAATTCCCCAAAGAATGTTCTCGGGCTTTAGCCTCTGCTGCTGTTTCTCTGCTTGTTCTGCATGTTCAGTACCAGCTTTCTCCAAGCTGCAGAAGGATCCGATTAAGCTTTTTATTAGGAACACATGTCATGGGCAGGTGTGTTCCGTCAGCCTGTCAGCCTGGGAACGCACACGCTGCCCAACGGGACAGCACAGGCTGGGGTGTCCCGAGCTCTCTGCAGGCAAATAAACAGAGCAGGAAAGACAGGAAGAGACAAGTGTGCCCAAAGGGAATGAGAAAAACATATGTCTGAACATCCCCCTGCCCCTCTGAAGTTAACTTTTTAATAGTGAATTGAAAACATTCATAAAACAGCAGCATTGAACTAAGATGCTGGAGCCGGAAGGATGAAATTAGAGAAAAATCTAGAGACAGGGATCAGCTGGCTGCAAGTGTGCAAAATACACAAAGATAGGGAAGGCAAATGTTACTGTTGCTTGTGTAAGATTTTAGCTTTAATCTACCCCCGTCCTAGTGAAGATTCTGGGCTCTCCGACTCTTCTCTCATTAGACAAACTTGCCATTGCTTTCTCCACCACAGAGAAGAGGTGTAAAGTCTCTTCCTTCAGGGCAGACAGATTTCTAGGTTTCACTTCTAATCAGAGCTAATGAAGTGTGTACACTGTCATCAGTGCAAGAGGGGGAAATGAAGAGATCTCTGCTATGAGAAAGCAAAAATCCAGCTTGTGAAAGAACTATCGTGACCAGATAACCAAAGAGAGGCAACCAGAATCCTTTAATTCCTTGACCTTCTTTACTCTTTGGATTCAATTACAACCACTGAAAATGTACCTTCTGCCAAGAGCAAAGCATCTCTTGTGCGTTGGTTCTCACATAACATCTGCTGTCAAGGCTTGCATTGCTGCCTTCCTGGGATCCTTCCAACCTGTCAGTCTGAGTGAAAACAACAGACAGGCAGGCAGCGAGTTCTGGCGGCTGGGAAGATATTTCCAATTTCTACCCCATTCAGTGGAGCCTCAGGAAAAGCCCAACCCTCCCCACCCCCAGAAGCACCATATGGAGAGCCCAGAGCTCTGCCAGGTATTTCAGAGCTGGGAATCGCTCCTCTCCCTGCGGGCTGGCAAGCTGGGGACAGGCAAGATGAATCCTTGCTAAGACAAAAGCAAAGCAGATTTCTTATCTTGACAAAGGAGTTGCTGCTGCATTTCCTACCTGGGTTGGTAGGATTATTATTACAGTTCGCTTCTATACCAGTACAGACTTCTAGATGTTTCTACAATCAGCTTTTTCCTCTGATGTGTTTTGTGCTAAAGCATTGAGAAAGGTTTTCATAGTGGGCCCTACAGCTACTTGTATCATGTGTGGTGACTAATATGCCCAAGTTTGATTGCATTCCAGATTAAAGGAATTGCTTCTGCCTTCAAGGAGCACAGACGAGCTCTGAGCAAAAGCAGACTGAGACCTTATGTATCCTCAAATGTATGCCCAGGAGCAGGATGATACAATCAGCAGGAGTCAAGCTGACAGCCAACACTGTGCTCACCATATGGGTTCAGGTTTGCTTTCCCTCTCCTTTGGCATGCAAGATTGGATTCAGAGAGCCTTGCCCCCAGTACACAACACTGCAGTACAGTTCCTCAATAGTCTCAAGGAATGGGTACTTTCAGAGAAAAAAATAAAATGTTCACATTGGGTGAACAGTTGGGTGCTGCATATTCAAACAGCATGGACTTCACTGTGCTGTATCTGGGATAAAAGCCAAACAAGGCAGAACACACACCCCCACCCCACAACTTCTAAAAATCATTAGGCAAAGCAAAAACAAACTACAAAAAGCACAATTTTGCCTGTCCCTTGCCCTTCCTAACAGGGAACTGACTATTCAGACAAGGAGGGAACTAGGTCATGTCTTTTGCTGCATCCCTTGAGCCTTCAAGTTGCTGGTTGTGTTTTTGTACTATTGATCTGTGTCCCTGCCTGTCTGCAGCACTGTACCTGCCAGCACTCTGGGGACAGCTGCCTGTAATAAAACCTGCCTCAAAGTGAGATAAAGAGAACAGAAACACATACTGGCAGGGATCAAAGAGTTTGACCCTCAGAGAGTAAAAAGGGAGAGAACTGGCTGACTGCTTTCAGGCAAGGTCTGAGGGAGAAAGAGAAGGCTTGCTTTTTGCCTGACCTCAAAGCAGAGGGGGAAAGCTCCATTTCTCCCACTACATGACAAAATTATATGAGCATTTCAGAGCCAGCAGCAGTTACAGACCTGGGGCTTCAATATTCTGCTTTTATTACAGGACAAGTAGAAATTTAGTTCACTGCATAACTCAGCCCATATGGGTTTCTTGCCTACAAGTATTTTAACCTCATTTCCATGGTTTAGGATTCAAAAATTTATTGCAACTTAAATCTCAGGGAAAAAGAGAGAAAAATATTTCCCTAAATCCTATTTTGTCTTATATGTCCCTCCTGTCTCCCCATCTGGCCCTTAGTGGTGTTTTGCAGATGCACAGAGAATATTGTCATGTGCCTTTGGGAAGAATCAAAGGAAAAGCCACCGCCAGAGGCAGGAGTCCTATATATCAGTGGGATCACTTAGCCCAGGGCCATGTGCCTAAGTCAGTAAGCTGCCAAAAACACTAAGACCTACTCCAAACAAACTCAGGGCCATTTGTTTGCTCAACCTCTAGCCCAGGGCACAGGGGCTGTGCCAGCTCAGGCGTTCAGGAAGGATGCTCAGAGTGAGAAACTTCTGCATTTTATAAAGGGATGTTCTGATTGCAAAGTCTTCAATTGTTTCACTAAACTCAGGTACAGCACCTGCTCAGAACCATCAATGCTGTTCCAGCTAATGACCCTTTCTAAAAGACACCAGGCTCTGCTCTCCTGGACACACAGATTTGCCTTTCTCACACACAGGCATGGAAGCAATTTGCAGTTTCATGCAGATCATTTTCCCTGAAGGAGAACTAATGGAATATTAACAGCCAGCACACGTGCCAGGGAGCCCATCCAACTCAGGAAACAGGAGCTTCTGCCTCTCTCTCTCTTCTGTGTGACATGGCAAGGAAGGGGGCTGAGTCTTCCCCCCTCCCTGCAGTTCACTGGGTCACACAGATCATCCCAGCTAATAGGAAATGCAGGATCAGGACAATGGAAAGTTGTACCAAAAACGTGCAGAGAAGTACTTGGCACTCCAGAAACTTGAAAAATCTCTATTTGTTATGCTTTCCAACATTTAAACAGGGCAAGTTACCTTTCTTTTTTAAGCCAAAACTGAAAGGCAAAATGTGAATGTTTCACCAGTTCACATTTGCAATTAAAACTATTAACCCCAAAGTAACAACCCAAAGCAGATTAGAGTTGTGGGCTGCTAATTCTAATACAGCTACAAAACCCAAGAGCACCACCACAGTGAGGGGCACAATGGACATTTTGTTTCAGTTAATTTCACAGAAAAGTGAGAAACAAATAACAGTGAACATTAAGGACACTGCATTGTTGCAGAGTACCTTAAAAAGCCTGAGGAAGACTCTGATGAGGAAAGAGTTGAGGAAAACATTTAGTAAATGGGTGTCAGCAGAAGGAAATTTTGCTGCTTACTGCCTCCTAAAAGTTTCTTTCATTTTCTGAAGATTCTTCACAACAAATGTGCATGTATGTGCTCTGCCACCCCATCACTAAGCCATGGGGAATAAGAGCAATCTTACATGGAATTATGGAATTGTTAAGGTTGGGAGAGACCTTTTAAGATTGTCATCCCAGCATCACCACCACGTTCATCACTACACTGTGTCCTCAAGTGCCACATCCACATATTTTTTGAACACTTGAAGGTATGGTGACTCCACTACTTCCTTGAGCAGTCTGTTCCAGTGCTTTACAACCCCTTGAAGAAATTGTCCCCAATATCTAAACTAAACTTTCCTGGTGCAATTTGAGGCCATTTCCTCTTGTCCTCTCGTCAAAACTCATTCTCTTGACCCTCCTCCAGAAGGGTCACTGTCCTTGTCTGAACATGGATTTCCACAGCCCAACAGGGACACAGAACAATTTGTGATTGTATGGTTGCATGGATGCATTACTTCAGGCATCAGGTTGCTGGTACCCATTTCCAATTCTTTCAAGCAGTATTTCTTTTGTAAGAGAGAAGAGGAGAACAGTCAAACCACACACGTTGACAGAGGCTGTTGCAATCAGATGATACAGAACACGGTGGAAAACATGGGTGAACCTCTGAGGATGGTAAAAAAACAAAACCCAGCAGAATCTCCTGAGGAATTGCTCCCCCCCAGGGAGGGACTCACCGCGATGAGGATCTGGAAGGAGCTGTGCATGACCTCGATGTACCGGTACTCCAGGGCACAGCCGATGACAGAGATGTAGGAATGGCTGTCCAGCCCCTTGATGCCAGACATGGAAGCCTCCTTCCTCACACAGCCAGGGCCATTTTCACTCCACCAGGATTGGTGCCGGGAGATGTTGAATGTCAGGAGTTCACTGTCCTACAGAGAAAATTGCAAAGATTTCTCCATTTAATCTAAGCGTGTCAGACATGCTGGCAGATGGAGGTCACAGTTCACTCTCAAAAAATGCTAGCACAGATCAAAGTACATTGGTTTGATATTCCTTCATAGAATGATGGAATGGTTTGGGTTGGAAAGGACCTTAAAGTTCACCTCATTCCAACCCCCTGCCATGAGCAGGGACACCTTCCACTATCCCAGGTTGCTCCAAGCCCCTTCCAACCTGGCCTTGGACACTTCCAGGGATGGGGCAGCCACAGCTTCTCGGGGCAACCTGTGCCAGGGCCTCCCCACTCTCACAGGGAAGAATTTCTTCCTGTTATCTAATCATATTTCCCAGACAGGCTTCTGTGGTGAGAACCATTCCTGAGGCAGCCCTGCAGCACTCCAACAAACCTATTTCACCATCCTGAAGTAGGCTGCAGACTCAAGAACACTTTGCTAGTGGTTCCTGCACTCAGAAAAGAATCCTTAAGTTCAGGATTTGGGAGATGAACCTTACAACTCTAGAAGGAAAAGCTAAACAAAGCAGCACTGAGAGTCCTGCCACAGAACCAGGTGCAGGCTCTTCCCAGGACAGGAATCAACACACGCAACTGAAAAATATGAACTTCATAACCCCAAAGTGAGTTTCAAAACCCAACAGATCTTCCTTTGTTCCTAGATTTTAACACATCTGACAAGATCCTGTACCATTTTTGCCTGATTTCCTTCCACACTCTTCACATCTGGTGCTTGTGCATCTCCTGTCAGTCCCAGGTCAGCCTACCCGGCTGAGCTGACCTCACAGTGGCGATTGCAGCTCCTTGTAAACACCTCCCCTGCAATTCCTCATCAACTTTACCCTGAAAGGCTTTTGTTTTGCTCTCTTGTCTTTGCTAGTTAAATACTTTAAACCAGTTGAGGGGGTTACAGAGTGAAATGTCACACAAGGAGTGCAGGGCTTTGGTGTGCAGCCAGGTGCTCACTTAAAAATGACCCCACTTTCCTCACACTTGAGAAAACAGTAGTATTTGTGGGAATACTCAGCAGAATTTGGGAATTTTGAGCTTGTAAGACATGGCAAAGCCCTCCTGCAGGTAAAAGACAAACTGAGGACTGGCTAAACAGCTGCAACCCCTCATGGATGAGTGCCAAGTACTGGTTGCCCCTGAAGCCCTCTCAGGTCACTTCAATGCATAATCAACAATCTCTTTCGACCATGAAACATGGCAAGGGGTTGGAAGTTTTATTCTGAAAGACTGATTATAAAATTTTAAGGTAGAGAATCTGTGTCTCTACAGAGAGGGATGAATACTGGATATACACACACCTCATCAACCCATTACCAAAAGCTTTAGCACCTATCCATAAACTATTTCACACTGCTCATGCCAGGGCCCTACACAGTCCCAGGAGGAAAGCAGTGGCTCCTAGAACAGCAGCAGTCAGTGGCTGAGCTATTCACACTTCCCAACATGGAAAACCTCACATGGCAGCTCCTTTGTGTCAGCTCCCTGTGGAGTCAAAAGGAAAAACAGATTCGGAGCAGCTTATCCAAGCTCCTGCTCCAAATCACCCTCTGGAGAGAGGGCTTGTCTCCACAGCCAACACAGGAGCCAAGCCAGGCAGTCCTGCAGATATAAAACATGGACAGAAAAGCATATCCAGGGCCAGACTCGAGTCACAGGGGCAGAAATCTGAATGCCAGCCAGATAACCCCTGAGCAGACACCAACTGCCCCACTCTGCCCCCCATGTGGGGACCTCCATCCACCACAGACACCCCAAACCCGTCTGCAGAGCCGTTATTCAAATCTGCTGCAGGAAGCACATGTTGAGAAATGTGGACAATTAAGTGAGAAGACAGCTGCCAAGCTCCTGACATAATCACCACAGCAGATGGCATGTGCTTTCCAGGAGATGGAGGAGGGCACGGAGATGGAGCATGGCACTGGTGCAAAAGCAGCCTGAACAGCAAAGACAATAGGGAAAACTCCATTAGCAGTGGAGAGTTTAGCCCTCTGCTGGGCTTCACCCTTCAGTGGCTCACAGACAGCTCACAAAGTCACCAAATCACAGCTTTTCTGCAGAGCTTGTCCCTTTTCTCCCAAGTTTGTGTGTTCTGAAATACATGGATTTTCCCCAGCAAAAACTTTTCCTCCTGAAGACAGCCAGCCCTCAGAGATGCTGGGCTCTTCTCCCTCTCACAATACACTCACTGCTTTGGTTGGGGGGAAAAAAATCATCTTTCTCAGAAAAAAAACATAAACAAACCCCAAAACAACCAAGAAATCCCCAAATACATTCCTGTTTTTTCGCCTGGATTCCCCCCTGAATAGCACAGAACCAAAGCTGTTCCCCAGGGCACCACAGGATCTACTCTCAACCTCAGTCCCCAAGGCTTCCCTCTCCAGCTCACAGATGGTGCCTTCCCAAACCTTCTGCCTCACTGATGCAGACAGACCCCTCAGTGTCTTCTCTGCTCCTTACAGAGCCATCAGTGTTTGTTTGGCAAAGTCAGAAACAGGCTGCTTTCCTTCTAGAATCTCCCTTTTGTCAGCCCTCAGAAATCTGGCTCTGGTTTAACCCTGCTGCAGAAGCTGAACTTGCTTGTAAATTCAGCCTGAAAAAGCAGAGCAGGTGTGGCTGGAGGTGGGCAGGTGGAGGAAGAGGAGGTCCTGACCAGCACTCACTGCTTTTTGCCTACAATCACACTCCAGCTCTGAGCAAAGAAAATAAAAAGTAAGAATTTATACATCAATGAAGAACAGATTGGAAAAACTGAGCACATTTGGATTCTAAAAGCACCACGGTGCCTTGCACTCATAAGGCATCCATCTCACAGATGAGAAGGGGATACTGAGGACACACTGGGATCAGGGATGTGTCTGTGCTCAGAGACACCTTCCTGAACCTGCCTCTGTCTGGAGCAGGGCAGGGCAGGAGGGCAGCACGAATGAGAGGGTCTGAGCACACAAAGCAGTGCTGTTCCTCTGCTGGGTGCCCTCAGGGGATACCTGTGTGATGGGGCACAACAAAAGAGCACCCCAGAAAATCCCTTAATTGACCTCCAGTTGCTCAGAGCTTGCTGGGAGACTTCGAAAACAGCCCCAGGATGTCTCCTGTGGTTTGCCAGAAGACAGCTAGAGAGAAAATGAACAACACACAAAAATCAGGAGAAAAGAACAAGTTTTAAGCAAGTTTAGGGAACAGCTGTTTCCCAAAACCTTTCTGCAACGCATCTGAAATGTAAACACCCTGAAATGCTCCCAGAGGTGGAATGTGGGTTGGGAGATGTTAATCAGCCCCAGCAGCGAGCCAGCCCTGCTGCAGGGAGAGGGATCTGTGTGTGAGTGCCCCCCCTCATCTCCTGCCAGGGATATCTTTGCCTCTTTAACCTCCAGCCTGCACAGAAACACGAGCCAGGAGTGATCCAAGCTCCTTCTCGGGAGCGTGTTGAAGGCCAGCCAAAAAAATCACATCTCACTCTGAACTGCAGTAGCACCTGGCTGCCACCCGTTTGCCATCAGTGTGAGAGGGAAGACAGCAGCACTAAAACTGCAGTGCCTACACTTTACAGAGTCTGTTTTCCCCACAGTGTCCCACGGGAAACTCACACCTACCTCCCACACCCACAGAGCCAGCTGCGTTCCTGTGCTAAAATAGTTTTCTGAAAGCTGTTCTGAAATTATTTTCTAAGGGACACTATCAGAGATGGTTTTATTTCTTGTTGTTAACAGCCTTCTGAACTGCCTCCCCCAAATTTCCTTAATTATCAGGCAAGACTGCACTAGAACAGCTCTGGAACAAACTGAACCTCATTTGGGAGCCTCCAGAGCTTGACAGAAGGATCATTTTAAAACTTTTTAGATGGAAACATTTCTTATTAAAACAGGAAATATAACGTTTATCTTTCAGTCCCATGTGCCAAGTAGCTGTATCACCTTGAGACACAGAGAAACACTCCCTGTGTGTCTCAGTGGGCTTGTTGACAACGCCACAGCATTTAAAGCCCAAATCCCAGGCTTCCAGGTTCTAAATTTAGGAGGAGTTGAGGGACACTTGTGAATGCACATGCATTTATCCATCCTCCTCACAGTATTTTAACCAGGTACAAAGTAATCCCAAGATGCCATCCAGATTCTCTGAAATACAAATAACCCCCATTTGACTCACAAGGACTGCTTCCATTTCAAGAGGAGATTTAGACCACCACGGCTTTGGATTCAGATCAAAGCAGTGCATGCACAAGAGAGGGAATTTAAAGGAAGGATTAAAAAAAAATTAGAAATCACCATTCAAAATTAATAATTCCCAAGGGAAAAGACAAAGGAATACACTGAAATACAGGACACCAGTTCCTCAAACCTCTCTGAACATTTCTCAAGTACATGATGAAGAGTCAGTCAGCATGGCAGCTGGACGGACAGATGCTCATATGTCTTAACAGCAGGATTTTAATAATTAACTCAGGCTGAGGGGTTACAGGAGAGATGTGTTTCATGGTCGAGTAGACAGGGAGAAGCTTAACATAGGATTGCAAACACAGCCTGGAAAATCCAGAGCTAGCTCCCAGCAACTCACCTACCCCAATGGCCTGATGGACAAGGGGAAAAGAGGGAGATGGCACAGGAGGAGGAACAGCAATGTGGAAGTTGGGCTGGGAACCCCACCACGGAGCAGTGGCACAGCACTCAGTGATGCTGCATTGCCCCCACACGCTGCAAGTGTGCTCAGAAGTACAAGCAGAGCAAGTCTGCAAGGCAACACTGCCAAAAGCTGCTCAGAGACACATCACCACCTCCCTGCCAGTGCTGAGAAGCAGCCCTGCAAATCCAGATTGCTCCAGCACTCTCCTGCTCATTGGCAAAGCACTTCCAGGAAAGCTGGCACAGGCTGGGTGCTGGGGGAGGCCCTTCCAGCAGCCAGGGAAGGCTTCCTCAGACACTTGTGCTGATCCACCTGCATCTGGCCACCCAGTGAAGTTCTGCTGGGCCATATTTCACACTCTTACTCCTGCTAAGAAAAGATTCCAAGATAAAAAAAAATTATAGAAAGACAGAAATCAGGTCAGTTTAGCTCTTCCAAGAAGTAGGGAATAGATCCAGTGATCAGGAAAAAGTATTTTCCTTTTCAATAAAAAACTCAGGACAGTGTAACTAGTGATCAGGAGGTAGCTGGTTAGTAAGTAGTTGTAACTCTCCTGAGCAGGGCTGACCAGAACAGCCATCCTCAGGGGTTCCATGGCCAGGAGACATGGAGTGGACATGCTGGAGGAACCTGGAGGACAAAGGAGCACTTCAGGAAATGTGAAGCACAGGAGGAAAGAGAGGGTGAGAAGTGGTGGCAGACAATGCAGTGGAGGAAAGAGGCAGCAGCGAAGAAATTCCTTGGTAAAAAGAAAGCAAACAGCCAAATTGCAGTTCAACAGCAGGCACCTACTAGCCCTTAGTCTACTGATGACCTAAATTTTATAGCTGAGAGATTGTCTCAACCCCTTTGCCAAATCTCTTATAGGCTGACATGGGAGTGTGGGGTCCCTGGTTTGTGTTCATTAATCAGCCAGGCACCCAAAGCAAGGGGGGCACAAGAACAATGTCCCTGCTCCCCTCAGCCCTGTAAAATACAGCACTCCCCAGCTCCCATCTTGCACTCCTTCACCACTGTGAAATCAGATCTAGGCACCAGAGCACGAGGAATTATTTGCAATAAGTGCACAATAACTCTTTCCTCATCTTTTCAATTCCCTGGGCTTTTAAAAAATTTGTTACAGCAGAAACACTTGAATCCTTTTTCTCACCCTACCTGAGTTATCACCTGTCTCAGTTGCACTGGGCTGTCATTACCAGCCACCAAGTTAACAAACTCCACTCTTTCAAGTCCCTTGCCCTTCCTGCATTCTGTCATCAATGAGCTGCTGACAGAGCTTGCCCTGGCAGGCTGCCCTTGTCAGAACACAGCAGGGTGAGTGCAGGACTAGCAGGAATGCTATTCTCCCACAGGCTCACCAGGAATCACAGAGGAAACAGCATCCTGAAGGTCTTCTTCAGAGCTATCAGCCCCCTAAGAGGCTTGCACGGGAGCACAACCCTGTGCAAACACTCCCCAGTGTGTTCATGCTCAGTCTAGTAGTTAATGAGTTAGTGTTTATCACACCAGCTCCATCAGCCTCATTCTCCAAAGCTCTTCTTCCAATATTTGCAATTTCCCTGCCCTGCCAGGCTCACGATGAGCTTTGACTTTGACTCTTTATCAGGAACTAAAGGGCAGCTCCCTCCCCAGGGCCCTGGGGACAAACAGAGGTACCAGCTCCTTGCAGGACTCCTGCCATCAACTCCTGACTGACACTGCCCTGCCCTTGTCCCTGCAAGGGTCCAACACTTGCACCTCCAAGCCCAGATGTCCTTCTGGGGTCTGATCCTGAGGCTGAGATCAATAAAACACCAGCTGGCTTTGGGTCAGGTTTCCAGAGATGCAGCAGAAAAACAATCCTGAGCCCAGCCTGTGAAGCACCAGTGTCCTACAGGAATCCTCAGCTCCTGCTTCAGGTGTTTCTTTTGGTCCCTTGTGGAAGTGAAGATTTGTTTTGCCACTACAAAGACCCAAATTAGTTCAGTGAAAGTGGATAAGGACAGAAAGCAGCATCATTAGTTTTTCTTACAAAACAGCTTCTTAAAGTGAAAATAACTCATTAAGAACAGAGGCAAAGCTGTCAACTACTTTATTGCCACCAAATCCTCTCTTGGTTTTGCTGGTTTTCACTAAATGAACTAATTCCTCATTGCAGCCCTAGAGGGAACTCCATCGAGTCAGAAACAACTTACACTGCAGCCCAATTCTATAAAAAATGTCCCCAGTCACCAGTGTCACCCTGTAGGCTAAATAAAGCCTCTCTGTGTGCTGGCTTGGCTAAAACGAGCCCCAGCACACAGCAAGGTTACCAGGTGAAGCTCCTCTGTGGTAAAAAAAGAGGAGTTGGTGGTGCTGCTTGAATTGCAGAACAGCACCTGACATTGCAGGGCAGGTTGGGATTAGCAAACACCGGTCTTCAGCTGGCTGGAAGCAAACACTGGCTCTCAGAGAAGCTCCCAGAGCAGTTTATCAAGCCAACATTTTCTCTGCAGAAGGGAGCATTTAAGTAGTTACATAAAACTCTTTTTTTTTCAGTTGGTTGCAGCCAACATCGGGATCATCTCAGGCTGAGATTTCAGACCATGAATAATCACTGTTTTGGGCAAGAACTCCCTCAAAGTTTCTGGGGATAATTGAGAGGGGAAGTGAAGATGAATTGAGACATTAGGAAGTTACATTTTCTTATCTACAAAGGATTTATGCTGTCACTCCTGACTTGCTATAGGCCTGATAAAAACCACAGGGCAACTCCAATTACAACTGCAACTTCAATGCATGACCTGGGAATTTAGGCCAGATGTGGAGTGCTCTGAAATGAACCTGTATCCTACAATCATTCCATGTCTGCTGTGCTCCAGCAACACTCATAATTCATTGCTTACAGCCCAGGCTTAATTTAGGGCCTGCCTCCCACTTTTATTATTTCTGACTCACCCCTCATTAGGCAGACAGCAATACTCAGCTAATCCAGACTTCAAAGAGCTTTTCATATTAGCTCACAACACCCTGGCCAGCAGCCATGAGTAACTACCACTGCATTTAAGAAGGGAGAATTCAGGCAGGGAAGCCACATCCTGAGGAGATGTGCCAGGCTCTCCAGCACCCCTCTGGGGAGGAATGTTCTCTGTTCAGCAGAGAGAGGAGCCTCTGCCCAAAGGTACAATACAAAAAATTTTGTCTGCTGTGGTAACAGCCGGGTATTTATCCCTGCTGCTGAAGTGCAGCAAGTTTTCAGCAGGACTGGGAGGCACAAAAGTATCAAGAGCTGGTCAGGTACAGAGTTCCAGCAAAGTCCTCGGTCCAGGGCAGCCCAGCCAGACCCTGCTGCAGCTCTCTCCTGGGACAGGCTGGCAGAAAGGCCACACTGAATGCTGCATGAGGGCACTCCCCTCCATCACACACCTTCTTCCCAAGGCAGGCTCAGATCCCACAAGGACCAGATGCAATCTAGTTAGTTCCTAGCCCTCCTCAGCCACATTTACATCATGGCTGGGAATCAGCCCTCAAACCCCCTCTCCCCTCAGGATGGCTCTGCTGCCAGGCTTGCTCTCACCTTTGGAAAGCCAATGCACTCTGCCTGCTGTAAGGGCAGCATTTATTCCAGCCAGCCACTGCCCCAACCAAGAAAGAGCTCCAGAAATCACTATTGGTTCCTCAGTTTTCCATACAACAAGCAGCATTCCTCCATCCCTGGTAAAGCAGCCCTTTCCACAGGCAGGAGGGGCAGGACCTTTCCAGGGAGCCCCCACCCAGCTCCATCCCCTTTGCTGCAAAGCCTGGGCACTCACCCAGCCAGCCCCCACTCACCTTTGAGAGCCCTCCCACTTCTAAGTAAAAGCAGATGATGAAGATGTTCCAGGTGACCCAGATTGCAGTCCAGATGGCATACTGGAAGGGAATGGGGTTGTGGAGAGAGAAGCAATAAACATTAGGAAGTCACTGGAATGAATGTGTTTGTGTATATATGTGTGCTCTAGCTGGGGGCAGTGGGATGCCCTGAGTCAGCACTGAGATCCTTTTTCTCTTCCTCTGTTTGTTTCCCATATTCAGATGCTCTCTGGCCTGATAAGAGACAGAAGGGCAGGAGTTTGGAGGGGTGGAAGAGCTTCTGTGATGCATCTGTCCAGCCCCTGGCCCTCCCTCTCTGCTGGGCAGTGCCACCTCAGTGCCAGCAACAATTATCTGAGCCCTCCCAAGCCTGGCATAAGCACAGCTCACTGAACAGCGTGTCCCTGAGCACCTCCTGCTCAAACAGCTTGCAGGGCTGTGCCTGGTTTCCCAAGGGCTTCACTCCATCCCTCCCCACTGCCCCATCCCACGGGAGCAGAGGCTCCGAGCTTGGGAACAAAAGGTGCCGCTCACCACCACGATGTAGCGGGGTCTGTACTGAATGGTGCCGAACAGCCCGAGGATAACGATGATGATGTGGAGGAAGTTGGCCAGGATAGGGGCCCACTGGTATCCCAGGAAGTCGAACACTTGCCTCTCTAACGCAGCGAGCTGCAAGGGAGAAGGAAAAGGAGAGTTACAGCTTCTGCTCAGTGCTCATTCTCGAGGTTTGACACACTCCCTGAGAGAATCCCGGCGGCAGCTGGGGGTGGGACTGTGTTCCCAAAGCAATTTGCTGCCTATGAACCAGGTCAGTAGGACACAAGGCTTGTTTACACATCCCCCTTCCCCTCAGGTCTCACCCCAACTCCTGTGATGCTAAACTGCTGCAGAGCAGTGAGCTCCAGTGCCCTGTGGGGCATTCCTCTGTTGTGTGCACTCTGAGGATGTGGCTCAGGCACAGAACAGAGGTGAGCAGCAGGGTGGTAACATCTTGAACGTTGAATGTGAAATACATTTGCAAAAGTGTGAGTCTAACTTCCTAGAGCTCGTTTGTCAGAGCCTTCAGCATCACTCCATCATTCCTGACACCTCTCATGTTTCTGCTCTCCAGCACACATCCATCAAAGTAAGGGAGAGGAGGAAACTCTCTCCTCCACCTTCGCCCCCCAGAAAATGCTGCCACCAGTAAAGAAATTCCGCAAACACATCAGTTTTCCAGGACAGGCTGTGTTCCTCTCCAGACTAATAACATGGTTCAAGGCTAGTACTGTGTTCTAGAAATAAAACTTCATTACTGTTGAAGTGCTGGGGCTGATTTTCAAACCATATTTGCATGAAGATGTGTTTTTTCACCTGTAGCCATCATTTGTGTATCAGACAACATCTGGTCCGCTGGCTCTGAGCCCCTGTGCTACACATGCTGGCCATTACATGCCCACAGCCTTTAAATGCTGCATCTACAGGAGAAATCAAGAGTGCAGGGGGCAAAACTGTTCCTGCAGGGTTTCCCCTAGTGCCCAGCCTTGCATGGAGAGATCTCCTCTTTGTTGTCTCCACTAACACAGTGCAACCCCCTCCATGGACCTGTGTCTTTGCCAGTGCTAAGGCACAGCAGATTTCCCTGTCAGGGCAAGGTCTCTAAGTGTGTTTAATTATCATAGTAGCTCACTGGGATTTCACTATGGCATTTCATATTTATTTTTGCCTAAATAAATCATTACAGTTTACTATCGATAGTCAATATTAATTTAACTACTAATTAGGCATTAACCATGGGTAATCCTGGTCTGCTGTGTGCAATCAGTTATGTGACACCTTTTCCTGGCTGGGAACTAAGCACCAGAACTTCTGTGATGGCTTAAAGCATTTAAGGATGTGAGTGGCTGCAGATGCCACTCAAGCCACACGATGAGAGAAGCCACATCTATTAAATGGCCATTATTCCTGCTTCTTCCTGGCTCAGTGGGGAAATTGCCTTCACGCTTCTCTTGGACTAGGAAAGTACTGCAATTCTCAGCACTACGTTGAAAGTTCAATAAAAATCTGTATTTCAAAGTAACCCCTGGTTAAGAGTGATCAGTCAGGGAGGGGATAAGCAGCTTTCCCCCTCTCACATCTTATTCCCCAGCAAAGAGGGACAGAGAGAGTGTGGAGGGAATGGAGACAGTCACCAAATCTATCTCCTCTGACAAATAATCTTCCCTTAGAAGCAGCACACCCTGCCCTGATCCCTCTGGAAGATGCTGTGGCCACACAGGGGGCTCCAGGGCTGGCCTGGGGCAAGCGCTGCTCCCCCAGCACAGCAGCCTTGCTGCGTCTCCTCACGAACAGCAGCCACAGGTTAAACGCTTAATCCTTTAGGAGGGGATTAGCGCACATACCTTAACGATATTGGGAAATTTGGGATGCTGAGTGGCTGGCAATGGGCCACTTGACGGTGACCGCTTCATCCAATCAGGCATTTAATTGGCTTTGTGTGCTCCAGGAGGGGTGGGAGCCCTGAGAGCGTCACTCAGCCCGGGGACACACCGGGGGTGTTGGCTGAGAGAGCGCCCTGCTCAGTTCCCCTCTCGCCTTCAGGCTCTGAGCATCAGGGTAGAGAGAGATCCCTCCTACCCACGCCTGCTGCCGTGAGTCTTCCCACCCCAGAATCAGGGCAATCCCTGTCTGGAGAAGGGTTTTCTTTTCACAAATGAGCATTTGCCATTAGGGCTGTATAAAAAGGTATACAGGCATAAAAAGGAGAAAGCTTGGCCTTCCACAGCCTCGTGATGTTGGTTTGGTTTGGTTTGTGTGGACCAGGGAAGCATTGGGCTGTGGAGTGAGAGGTATCCAACTGCCCTGGAGACGGACCTGCCAATCTACTCTACTTCAGATTGGGGCTCAGCTCCTTGAGAGGTGTCCAGTCTCTGAATTTTTTCCCCATAATCTCCAAAATTATCTTCATACCATACTTTTTTCTCCTTTACTTCCCTTGTCTCCAGGCTCTTTCCATCCTGATTTATATTCTTTTGCCACTTTCCCTGCATTATTAAACTGGTTTTGTGTACCTGGAGCAGGCGTGACTCAGCTGGTCCAGAGATGGGCTCTGCCCATCTGCTCAGGGAACGAGAGGGGATGTGGGATGTGTGAGCTCACACAAGCTGTTTCCTCAGTTATAAAATTAAAATTACAATTTTCTGCAAAATGTGCTGATGACAAGCAAATGCTACTGATGAAACTCCAAGACTGTATTAATGACAGGCAAGGAGTGAATCTGTGCTGCAAGCCAGACACTGGAAATGCAGCCTGAAGTTACCCTGTTCCCTCAGGAAGTTAGCATAATTAAGGAAATATTTGCTGAAAACAAATTGATAAACAACCATTTCACCCATTACACTCCAGCTCTGTGTGCACAGCTTACCCATTAATGCTGCTGAGGTCTGCAGGTAAACAGGGCTGATGTTTGGGCTCAGTTGGCCTTGATTTGGGGTTGGGATGTGAAGCAGGTCATGGTACCCTTCAGTCCTGGTCCTGCTCAGAGATGGCAGGGTCAGGGTTTGCTCTGTTCTATCTGCCCCCTCCTACTGAACCTCTCTGGATGCCTCTTGCTGAGCAGGGAAATGCCATCTTTCTCTGTGCTGCCAAGTTTCTGCAGAGCAATATCCTGGCTGGAGTGTTCCTTACAATGATTCACACTATCCTATTGAGAAAGCCCATTATATTCCAGAGATATTGGTTGTAAAGAGAAATGTCACAGATTGTGGCACAGGTTTCAACCCATTCAAAGCTGACAGGACCCTTCTATCAGGGAGGATAAATTTTCCTTCTTTATGGCTATTCCTATTAAAACAAGGATTCCTTCTGCTCCCTTTGCTTCTCTAACCCATAGTCCCTTTTTACCTTGCATTTTTTTTAATTAAATGATTTATTGCAGCACTAAAATCAGAAGGGTTGTGGCAGAATTTTTTCTCCTGAAATAAACCACATTTCTGCTGATCTGAGTGAAATTGGAATAGCAAATACCCACGTGAAGCAATTGTTAGTCAGGCAAACAGCACAAGCCAAAGCTCTCTCTGGGGCCATCGTTCATTTATAGAGCTGGGGAAGATATGAAAGGCACAGAGATGTGGAGCTCATCCATAGCTCACACACAGGGAGCAGAGAGAGGCTTGGTCATGCTCAGGGCCATTGCACTATAAAATTTCTCCAGACAGGGAAGCTGTGCCTGAATTGGAGGGGAGAACAGGAAAATGGTCTGAGAAAACATCTCTAAATTTGGGACAGTTTCTTATTGGGGGGTTCAAACCATTCCAGTCACATTTCCAGTGGCTCTGGCAGGACAGTGTGGCTGGCAGGTGTCAGTGCCAGCAGGACACTCTGAGGTATGGCTATATGGGCTGGGGGTGCTTGGTTAGATTAAAATCTTTTCTATCCCCTCAACTTTGTCTTCTGTTGCTCCTCTCCTGCTGCTAAGCTGGACAGTCCAACCTGTTCCCTTGTGCTCACACTGCTGAGGAGGAAGGGATGCTGAGGAACAGTCACCTGTAATTCCTTAACTCCCTGGCCTTTATAGTCTACTATCAAAGCCATGTTATCAGCTAGATTTGCTCTTCTTAATTTATTAAGCTTTTAAAGCCTTTAATCTTATTTGGTTTGTGTCTGTGTCTTTCACTGCATTTCTGAAATCAATTGGGACATAAAGAATATCTGTCTCAAGGCATGTTGACATGACTTGTACAGACACAGGAAAGATGCTCAGAAAACCCCACAACAAGTACAGCCCTGCCTGTACAGACACACATCCACATGCATCTGTTCCTGTAAGCAAACCTGCTTTTAACCTTTCCAAGTTCAGCTTTAATAAGAGATTTATTTTTAAAATGAAATATTAGGAATAAATATCCAAGCGTGCAATAAAGGGAATAAATGGGAAAGGCTGATCCTACCACTGCAGAAAAAAAACCCCAAAAAACAAAAAAGAAAATATGTTTTACTCAGAAATCCAGGCAATTTTCCACTTGACCTATAAGAAGACAATCTGGAAACTCCTTTGCTATTCGTCTCTCACTGCTGCGAGGACACAGCCTCAAAGACAGCTCCAGCTCCTGGTCCTCCTCCATATACAGCTTCAACTGGAACAAAATTTGCCACTTAACCCCCTGTCTGTCCTTTCTCTCCAGCCTGAACCCAGCAAGAGGCTCAGCTGCAGCCCTGGGTCCCCACCACTGCTGGGATGGATGTTCCAGGCTCCTGCCTGACCCTGATGCCCTGGTGCAGTGTTTGATTTCCTGCCAACCAGCTTTGCTTTTTAAGAAGATGCTCTTTCTTTGTCTGCTGTGCAAACTCCATCTGAGCAGCCCAGGCTTTCACTGGAAAAGGTCACAATCCTTTTCTTGAGGAAAAACTTGCATTGATTTCCTGAGGTATTTTGGCCATGAGATGTGATGGCTCGAGTTCAGGACAAAGTCACAGTGCTGATACCCCTGTGAGACATCATACAAGGAAATTTAGGTCCTGCTAGCTGAAACAGCAGGAAGAAATTAAAAAGTCTCAAATTGTATAATTAAAAAATATATATCTGTTCAGGTTTTGAACACAATTTTTTTTTCTTTTGGTTCTTCCACACAGTTTAAGTTTGGCAATACTAAACACTTGTCTACTGCTAATAATAATAATAATGATGATGCATTATAATTTTTATAATATATAATTATACATATCTTTCTGTACAATTGCTTTGCCTCTGTAAATGCTGGGACAATGCTAGATTAAAGAAGCCATGTGCTGAAACTATCAGCAGTGAAAAAAATTCCCTCCTGTGCCAGTGCTGATTCAAGGCAGAGAAAATTCTGAGAGTAGAAAAATAATTAAACAATAAGTTTGCTTTCACCACAGTGGCTGCATTTCTAAATAAATACGAATGGTCGCAGCAGCTCTTTAATTAAGTTTATCTGTAAAAGCAGCTCACTGAGCCATTTCTCCACATCCCCAAATCAAGGGGCTCGTTCTGCGAGGTGCCACGTCCTTGTCTCTCCCAAAGTCAGCCTCTCACGTGCTAATGCCCACTGCATTCATGAAATCTCATTTTTCTTCAGCAAGTGTTGTCAAGGAAACCTTCCTTGGGGCCTTGTGATGCACAGCTCCTTTCCCAGCATCCCTCACCCCACCAGAGGTCAAGAGACTGATTGCACTGGAGGTCTCTGTTTGTCACTGGGTCTCTCAGGCACCTCTGGTCACTCTGGCCACAGGGTACAATACACCCCATTCTCTGCTCCTCTGCTCTGTTTTCTCCCCAGAAGCTGCTGAAACCCCTTCTATTCACACAGACATTAGAGAGGCCTCCAACAGCAGAGCTGATACCTTTAGGTCATTTATATTTCAGAAGAAAACTGGTGACTGTGCTGGCCTGGAGGACCTGCCAAGGGCCCCGTGGGGCTGCAGACAAAGTCCCCATCATGACCCCACACCAGCTCACCCCCTGCAGCAGGGGCTGGCTGCTCCTGGCATCACACTCCAGCAAACACAACTTTTACACTGCCTTGTGCCACATCTGAGGGTCAGGACCTCTCCCAGCCCAGAGCCATCCTGTGCAGAGCCTGTGCAGGGGTAACACCCTCTGTGTGGCTCAGCACAACTTCCCTGCTGGAGCCTGGAGCATCCTGCTGTCAAACATCCCATTGCTGCACCGTCAGCTCCTTGTTCCCCCTGGCCTGGCACCTCTGAGCTCTGCATTCCCCCCTCCCACCATCATTCTGTGTGTGGGCAGTGATGCTCTCAGCAGTGCCACCGCTGTCACCTTGAGCCCTGAGCTTTCTGCTGCCAAGGCCTTCCAGAAACATCCAAGCTGCAAAGATAAGTCATTATTCAGTCCCACATGCCCAAGTGCTGCTTAGCATTCCAGAGAAGGCACAATCCTGCTAAACATAAGGGATGGGACTGACACTGAGCAGTGCACAAGGCTGTTTGTTTGTGTCTGGAGTTGAGGCTCTGGCTCCAGAAGGACCAAGGCTTCCTAAATGCATCACATGGAGACACGAGCCCTGCTCAGCTGAAGACATGGGCCATGCACAGGAATTCATAGCATCATGGAATCCCTTAGGTTGGAAAAGCCCTCTAAGGTCACTGAGTTCAACTGTTCTCCAAGCACTGCCAAGTCATTAGTAAACCACATCCCCAAGTGCCACATGTACACATCTTTTAAATCCCCCCAGGGATGGTGATTCCACCACTGCCCTGGGCAGCCTGTGCCAGGGCTTCACAGCCCTTTTGGTGAAGAAATTGTTCCTCATATCCAATCTAAACCTCCCCTGGAACAATTTGTGGCACACATCCAGGCAAACCTCTTAAGCCTTTTTACTACAAGTGTTGGATTGTGCCACGGAATTGGCAAAACATCAGGAGCTGGCAGTGCTTTTTCCAGCAGGACACCACAGCCCATGGTCCCTGCCAAATGGCACATCCACAGGTGCCCTCTCCTGCTGCACAACCTTCTCAGCAGGGTGGTCAGCAGGACAGTGAATTAACTGCTTGCACACAATGTTGCAGAGGTGAGAAGAGGTTGCCCAGCACAGATGTTCTGAACAGTGCTCAGAATCCAGCTCCTCGGAAAAAGACTGCTTCCTAGGAGGAAAACTGCTGCCCTGGATTGCCTAAACTTCTCCCAGATCAGGGTCAGTCGTGTTTGGTGAGGATTGTGCTCTGCATGCCCCTCACAGCCTCTGGCCTGTTTGGTTTTCCTGGATGCCATCTCCCCTCGGGGCCCAGGTCTCAGGGATGCAGGCAGGGTTGGATATGCGAGCTGCTGTGTTCCCTGTGCTCCTGCTTGTTCTCCTGATGGCTCCTCAGCTCTGCTGCTGTGATTGCTGATTGCTGAGAGTAGCAATCAGACTCAATTAATAAGCAGGTGCCTTTGTGATCCAGGCGAAAAAGCACTCTGACAGGAATGACAAACTTGTTTTATTTGCAACCTACATCAACACTCAAACCTAAGTTCCCCAAACATAATTAAATTAATCTGTTGTGCCCACAATGTTCTCCCCTCACCCTCCCTCCAGCATTTTTCTCCTCCCTCAGTTTCATAGCCCAGCTTTGGCTCTCCAGCTTTGTGACAGAGAGAGGAGGCACTGGGATGAAGGGGATGTGACTGATTTGCAACAGACATAAAAAACAATGAGTTTCTACAACAAGTGTCTGACAGTTTTATGACCCAGATGCTGCTAAGGCACAGCCCTATCCCTGACTCAGGCTCCACACTCCTGGCTTTCCCTCACCTGTTGAAGGACTTGCTGTGCTATCCTAGCTCACATTGTACTGCTGATCTTGGGCAAACATCCTTGCTGCTCCCCCAAACAGCATCCTGGCATGGCAGGCAGCTTCAGCACTGAGGGGGAACTTCTCCCACCAGGAGCACAAATTTCCCCGTTGAGTGAAATAATATATATTAAATATGTGCCATTAACTCACCAGCCATCTCCCTCTGGAGATCAACTACCAGTTATGAACCCATCTAAGGCTGTGAGGCAGAGAAGTGTTGGAGATCAGCAGGAATTTAATTTTCTAATAGAGAGATTTATTCCCTACCAACGGGGCATTATGTTGTGTGATCCCTGCCTCTGCTCAGCCACGAAGGCTCTCTGAAGTCTGGGCTCATTCCCATGACAGGGATGCAGGGAAAAAGTGAAAATACTTGAAAATCAGCCAAGGGGTCGCTGTGTTTAGGGAATATAACCTATATCCTCTTGATCTGCTATCCTGAGCATCGTCTGTTTAGCTAACAGAGCCAGCTCTGCTGCTGGAGGGAGAGGGCAGACACAGCAACAGGGCTGGCACAGAAGGCACAAGGCTGCCCTGAAGCACTGCCCAGCCTGTCTCCTCCTGATGCAGCTCTCTGGAGTCTCCTGGATGTGGGAGCAGCAGTCTGTGAAGAGCTCAGAGATCCCATGAACTCTCAAGTGTACTAGAAAGACTTTAAATTATTCAGAGGTTTGACCCAAACTCACAGTGTGTATAAAGCCCATGAGATACCAGCTGGACTCACTCAATTTCAAAAAAATTCTGTCTCTCTTTGCTATTTTATAGGCACTTACTGCAAGCTGCATTTTTATTTTGCTGCTGGTTACCCCAAAGTTGAATTTTGGCTGTAAATACACCACTGGAAGTTTCCCAAAGGGAACAATAACTCTTGTTTCAGGCTCAAAAAGCCAAGCTTTTCCCCCTGCCCTGTCCACTCACAGCCTAAGAAAGACTTGCTGTGACCAAGTGACACCAAGACCCTCCCCTGCTTTTGGCTTTATGAACAGAAGTGCTCATGGGTGTCCCCTGCCAGTCTAATCCATGGCTGGCACCTGCAGCACTTTTCTCTGCAGGAAGGGTCAGCTGTGGCCTGAGTTACAAAAATGCCTCTCTGAAGGCAAAACACCTGCAGAAATCCACCTGAAGCTGTTTCCTCATCCGGTAGAAGCTGAGGATGAGAGTTTCTTGGTGGCCGGAGAGCAAAGCCCCACTCTGTGCTCAGGGCTGTGTCAGAGCAGCCTTCACTCCACAGGATGCTCCCAGAAGATGTGGCAAATGTTCTCTGTGCTGCTGAACTTCTGTGGGAGCCCCCCTGGGCCTTGTGAGGCAAAGGTCCCTGCTTTGCCCCCCTCCCTGCACCCCACAGCTCCCACCCCGCTCGGGCCGGCTCAGCACCCGCTCTCCCACAGCTCCTTCCTGCACATGGCACTGGGAGCTCCAGCAGCTGATCCCCTTAATTAGGTCACAAATGAATCACGTGCAAAACACTTGCACCAGCCAGAGCCTCTGAAGGAAAAACATGCAAGCCCTGCAACTGGGGTAAAAGCTCGGGGAGAGGAGAGGTGCCAAAGCTGCAACAACTCCTCAAAACTTTGTCCGTAGGAACCCTGCTTCAGTTTCTGCTCGACAGCTGGGCCCCTGCTCCCTGACACTGGAGCTGAGTGGTAGCGTTGCTTTAATTTCCTCTTGCTTCTGCTGCAATGCCAGATTGCTTGGATATTCGTAAACAGAAGGAATTTAATGAAAATTATAATTAGAGCCCTGCGGTGCTCTTGCAGGTCGCCTTTACACTGGGCTGCCTATTTACATTACAAATCAGGCTGGTGTCACTGCAGAGTCTACAGCAAGAGAGGAGAATTCATTAACAGGCAAGCGCAGGGTGGGTGAGGAATAAGGGAGAGAGAAAATGATATTGTTATTATTAATAATCGAGGAAACTGGGATCTGCAGAGGTCTTGCTGCAGCTTTGCTTCTGGAAGGAAAGCTCATCCTAATCAGCCTGAAGCAGGAGGGGACACAGCACAGTTACCCAGAAACTTCCATGGTAATTCCTGTACAAATGGACCCTTTTTCATAGAGCAAGGCTTTCTCTCCCCACCAGCATACAGAGAAGTGCTCTTAGCACCTGGCTGTGAAGTTGGGGGGGGGGTCAGGAAGAGACAATGTGAAGCCACAGGGATGCAGTTCTCATTATTTTATAGCTTTCCCTTTCCTCCTGCCAGCAGCTCCATATGATGCTTTTTGCCCCCTGTAATGCCATGGGCAGCAGCACTTGGGAGGGACAGAAGCCCTCAGTGACTCAAACACTGAAGGTTCTGCTGGCTTGAGGCAGAGAGTCTGTCCAGCTGCAGTCACTGAAGGGCTCTGTAAAATCTGGGTCTGACAGAGCAGGAGCAAAGATCCCATGGGAATACACGGAGGTGTCTGGGCATGGATTCACTCACAGCCAGCCTGGTTCCCACACATGGCAGCACAAACTGGAGTTATCCCCAACACAGATCAGTCCCCTGGGGTTGATTCTGCTCCTCCTCCTTCCACCAAAGCCCTTCAGCACAGCTGGTAACTGCCTGTCCTCCCATCTATGCAGTGAAATTAGGAATAACAACCTCATTTTACACAGAGAATTCCTGGAGACTTGGGTTATATTTGTAAAAAGCTTCTTTTTGTATTATTTCACACTAATAATCCTGCCTCAGCACAAACAGCATCTTCACGGCAATTGTGGTTTTTTGGATGCCCACCTGTCCATGATGGCAAAAAGAGGTGACATTTTTGGTTGGGAACCTCCCATGATGGCAGCACCAGCCCAAACCCCTCAGCTTTCCCTTCACTGTCACATTCTCAGCTCAGAGAGGTGAACTCCCCCTGTTCCCATGCCTGCATCCCCCCAGATGAGAAGCTGGAGGTATTTTAGGAGTTGGGCTGCAAACAGGCCAAGTGGTTTGTTTGCATTTCATCCACACTGTCATCATATAATATGACCCACACTGTGACAGCTGAGTTTTAATCATCACTAGTAACATTGATATTTGTACTTTGCCAAAAAAACCCCGACCAAAACAAACAAAAAGGAGTACTTATTTCAGTTTAAAAAAGGACAAAAGAAAAGCTTCCTTTGAAAAACAATAGTTGAAAAAACATGCAGCCATTTTTTCAGCTGAAAAATAAATATCAGTGAAGAAATAGTGACCAACTCTCCCCTAATGACGTACCAGCAAATTTTCAGGCCTGTCATCAGAGCATGAAATGAAAAAGAACTGGGAAGAAAATAGTATTTTGGACAAGAAAAACATTTAGCAGTTCAGCTTCTGGTTCCAGTAAAATGCTTCTGACAGGAAAAGTTTTAAATTGGAACAAACAGGAAAATGACTATTTTGTTCAAAACAGGGACTGTCAGAGGCTTTCGGGGTATTGCAGGAATTTTCCAATAACCACAAGCCCCACAAACAACTTCCCTCTAAGAAGTGGGTAGAAAATGAATCAATCACTATTGATTTTCATCTTCTGATTGCTTCTCTGGAAGAAAATCAGTCCTACTTAAGAAATTGGTTAGTTACCTCAGCAATCACAGGTAAAAAGCCTGGCATCCCTTGCCTCCATCAAGACATGTTAAATAGAGATATTCCAGTTTTCCAGCCATTTCAGGAGGCAAAGCCAATTTTATGTGAATCAAAGATGATTTCTGAGCTGTAACCCACAGCCTGAATCTGGAGGGGACCCTTAGCACGGTCCCTCAGAGGTGAGGAAGGCTGAGCAGCTCCTGGGCTTCTTCCTCAGCTGTAACCTCCCCAGAAGCAATGCAGGCTGAAGAGCAGAAACTCAGCTCTATTTTTCCCAGATAAAAACAAGAAAACAGAGACACACAGAGTGCTCAAACAGATTAATCAAGTAAATATTTAAGGAAGGAGCTGGCAAAAAGTTTAGACACAATTTCAGGCTGAAGACCTGCCTCCCTCTTTCACGGCTGCTGGAGAAGTTTGGGAATTGCAATCTGCTCTGGGCAGTCTTTGAAGGGGAAGACCACAGCTCTGCTGCAAGCTGGTCTGAGTGCTGGGAATCAGGGCTCCAGGGTGGATTTTCTGGGACTCACAGCATGAGAGTGGCCATGGGGGAAGCCACTAAACCTGTGGTTGTCTCATGCTCACTGTCCCCTGCACTGCTGTGCTTTCTGCTGTACTTGAGAGGAGTCCAGTGAAACTAAAGACTGTTATCAGGGGTTTATTAGCAATACAGAACAATGCTGAAAAACTGCTGAGGTTTAACAAGTTCTCCTACTTGCATTGATGGCATTGACCATCTCACTTTTGGTGCAGCATCCCCTTTGTTTTTGCTCCTCAGCCTGAGTGGATGATGAAATGAGACCCGTGACGTTCACTTTGATGGAGGCGAGCTGCTGGCTTTCCAACAGGGTAAATAAGGATTCAGTGCCTTTTAAAAAAGCATTATTTTTAAAGGAAAGACCTTTTGAGTGAGGGCTAGAATGGGGTTATTTTCCACATGACCAAGCACCAAAAGGAAAGCAGCAGCCCAGTCCATGCTCTTATCACACTCCCTGAGTCACCCACAGGACATATTTGTCACAAGGTGAAATAAGAGCAAGTCCTCAATTTATTATCATTTTCTACTTGTCCTCCTTGATGCAGCTCCTGCCAGGATGAGTTTGCTGTGGGAAAGTGGAATGAAACCAGGCCTTTCAGTCTGCAGCTAAATGGGACTGGGGGGAGGCTTCCAGGGGGGAGGGAAAATCTTCCTCATTAGGAGGGGAAAATGTGCAACGCAGAGTTTTCATCGGATGCTGCCCAGCCTCCCAATTAGGGTGGCTGGGACAAACAGTGGTGTTATTATATGTAACTGTTTATCCAGTGTCACTCAGCCATTGTTTATTTTATGAGCATAATTTATCTCCTCCATTGTGCTACCCAATTTGTTTGCATTTTCAGTCCACTCGAGTGTCTCCCTTTCATTGTATACATCTTTTGGCCTCCCACCAACCAGCTCTCCAAGTTTCCAGGATTGTCACACAATGGCCAGGCCCCTCCTGCGCTTCATTTTTCACATGACATTTTTGTCCCCTTATTTCTGTGCTGCCCCTGCCCCTCCCCTGCTGCAGACTCACAGCTACTCAATGGCTCATGGTTTATTCAACAGCAAAGCTGAATTTCTCTTTTCCTTCTCTTTTTCCCCTTCCCCCCCTTTTAAAAGAGAGGCTGGTCAATAGATGCCACTTTGGCAGCTCTGGAGAACAAAGTTCACTCGCAGCAAATCTTTAGTGGTTGGGTCTCCACAGGGCAGGAGTTTGTTGACCCTGCAGGGCCTGAATCCCGGCCAGCAGCTCACCCATGGGGCACCCACGGATTCTTGTGCCTCCTTCAGCCATGGAAAGGGACAAAGACTTGCCCTCTATGAGCTTGTGACACCAAAGCTTCATCCACACCTCACCCTGCTGTGGCTTGCCTTGGAGGGGTGAGATGATTCCTCATCCCGGGAATGATGGCATCTTTGGTTTGCTCCTACTCCAAGCTTCCTGGCCATTTTTCCCCCCAAGTCTTTTGATCTTTTTGCTCGTGGGTCTGAGTGCAAGGATTAGCTAAAATAGAAAAGTGCTAATCCACATTATGGAAATTCAAATACTTGTTGCTACATTAAGCAATCTCAAGGAAGTTTAATCTGGCAAGACTCTGAGGTGACTCCAGACAGTGATAACAACATCTGTGCATCACCTCTTCCACCAGCCTGGTGACACTGCAGCAGGAAGAAGCAGAATTTTCCTACTTATTGTAGCAGGACTCTATTTTTGGTGGGTCCCGATGAGCTCTCAGCTGAATGTGGGGTTCACTGCTCCATTCCCATTGAGTGTGCCAGGATTGGGCTCCTGGGATTTCTGACAGAAAATCTGGACAGTGTCTCACCACCCAACCCTGGAGCTCCATCTGAAAAGCCCTTTGTTTGCAGGTTAGTGGCCAAAACTGGGAGTAAGGGACTTCACATGGCCAAGGGAACCTTCATGAGGAAAAAACTGGGCAGCCATGGAACTGGAATACGTCTCATGCAAGGAAAGCATCCTACAGGATACTGCCCCTCCATCTCCTGTCACTATGAGCTGCTCCAGAAATTCATCGTACTTGAAATGATTCACTCAAGTATCCATTCAGCCTCAGTTCATAGATTGCAGAGCCTTTATTGCACACCCATCTATTTAGCACTGGGATAGTTCTCAGCAGTTCTAACAGCCCTGTCATCCAAGGAATAAAACAAAGAGCCATTATTCATCACAAAGGAGACACAGTCTTTATTGTCTGAAGCCATGGCAGAGTTTTTATATCACCCTATCTATTCTTTCATGCTGTCACACAACTCAGCTTTAAACTGCTTCAGTGGCAGCCCTGGAAGCCCAAATGCTTCGTAGCTTCTCCCAGTTAAGTGCCCAGCTAATGCTCTGTTGGGCTGACAGCAGGACTGACCCCAAGCTCGCAGCAGCAGGAAAGAGAAACTTTCCACAAAAACTTGAGGTGGACATTAGTCTCTGCTAGGTCAGGAATAAGAGCCAGGCAGGGTTATTAAAAGGCATGAGGAAGCACAGCTACAAGGAGTAATGGATGAGCATGCAGCTTGGACACTCATCATATCCAGAAGATCTGGGTTTGGCTCTGGTCTGATGGCAGAGCTGTGTAGACTGTAGGATACACCAAGCTGTGCTCATCACCTGTCCCAGCCTTCCTGCAGAATACACAAACAGCCTCATGGTTCCCTTGGTGGATGTATGCCCAGCGTGGAGCTGGATGGACCAGCCTGGTTCTCTGGATCAGGACATCTGGGAGTTAATATCTTGGGATGTAACCATGAACCACCCTCCATCCTGCTCAGCATCTGCCTGACTTGCTCTGTACCTCTGGGAAAAGCAGGTCAGATTTTCGGCCACAAGACCTCTTCAGTGGTGAACCTATTAAATGATAATGAAGCAGCACCATTTACGGAACCAATGACATCATGGTCTCCTCAGGCTTCAGGAGCATTTGAGGCTGTGCCTGTGTCAGCACAAGGTGGGATAAGGAGCAGAACAGATCCCTCTGAGAAGGTGCAGGGGTGCAGGGTCTCTCACCAGCTGTTTGCAGCAAGGCAGTCTCATCCTTTCCCTGGATGTCTCTGCTCAAAATAATGAGATGGGAAACTTGAAGACCCAGAATCCCCCAAAGTGTCAGACATTCGAAAAAAAAAATTGCACTTTCCCAGCTTTTTAATTTGTTTTAAGGTTGGCAATCACATCTCCAAGCGCCCATGCTCACTTTTCTCCACATGCTCAGACAGCAAAGGGCACAAAACAGCCTGTGAACTCCCATCACACTTCTCCCAACACCCGCTCTGCTCCCTGCTGAACAACCAGCAATCTCCCAGGCTAATTAGCCAAGCGGTATTCTGCACATATTTAGCATTTCTGAGTAATTAGGATAATCAGATTTCTCCCCTAAGTCTGTACATCCACAATATAAGCAGGTGTGCTGCCTTTCCCACAATGATGTCACAAGGAGCGTGTTGTCCGCCGGAGCCAGGGATGCCGGCTGCCTGCCACAGCCCATTCCCATCTCCCACATGGAAATCTGCTAAGGGATTACCAGTAGCCATGGGGAATTGGGAACTGGCTTTGAGCTGGCTAAGCAGCCTCTAGTTCAGATATTCATACAAATTATCCCAATGCACAGTCTTCAAATCTGGCCAGAGATCTGGATGCTCCCTCCATCATCCTCCAGGAGTGAGCTGTGGGAGTTGTTCTGTGCTGCAGTTGAACATCAGGTGTTTGGCTGAGAATCTCAAAGGTGAGATCTCATTTTTTGGGTTCTGGGGAGGTTCTGGAAGTCTGCCCAAGACTCAGGACTCAGGTCTTGGTCATTCTCCATGAGGTTCACCAGCCTTGGGCCTGGTCGTTATCTCTATGACCCTATGAGCTGGCAAGCACTTCTCTGTGGTCTGTGTCACTTCCAAGGTCTCCTGAAATAAATGACCTTAAATGTAGGTCCAAGCTGGCCAGGCCAGGCCAGCTCTTTCTTGTCCTGCTGAGGTGGGTCTTTCGTTCACCAGTTTTTTCTCCAGGCACCTTCACTCAGTAATCGCTTCTCAGAGAAGCAGAAAAATCGGGTTTAAGTGCCCATGAGTACATCCTAGTTCACGGAGCATTTGGATGTGGTGTTTCCACCGAAGTGGGACTTCTTAAAGGAGTCTCAAGAGCCCAGCATCTCTGAAAGAAGGAAAGGATGCTCCCAAGCCCCACAGCAAGGAGTCAGACACTCCTGAGTATCCCCACCACAGCAGTAATAGTAAGCAAAGACCCTGCCACGTTCCCTCCACAAAAACACCATCCAGCTGCTGAGCTTCAGGTAGGGAAGAGGTTTGCTTGTAGGCCTCAGAGTAGAACCCAATACATTCCCAACTGAAAGAAGCCATTTCTAACCCATGCAGGGCAATGCTCTTATTGTAGTCCTGTAGAAAAATGACCTAAATATGAACAAACCTGAGTAAGGCCAAGATTTAAGATTCCTCTTGATCTCCAGATAGGTCAACCCTGCTGGTACTGAGATTGGGCTCTGGTTACTAGAGAGGTAATGTTCAGGTGGAGAAGATAGGCAGTGACAAACTGTTAATTGTGGGGAGGCTGTTTATCCCTGATGGATGACCACACCACTCAGAGCACTCCATGCAAGGCTACACTCAATATTTTATAAGTTGTGTGTGGGTAATAAAATGCTCCATCCTCTTCTTTAGTGTCCTCTATCTCACCTTCCCTGTTCTGATGAAATGCTGCTCACAGATGAACTATCCCCAGGGAACAGCACTTGGAAAATATAAATCAGCCCCAAATGCTTTAATGGGTCCAAGGCTGTTGTGAGGGTCACCACAGACACAAGACAGGTCCCTGGTCCCCTGATGTCACAGGTGGCATCTTCCCAGGTTTTGTATATTTGCTGTAACTGTGTTTTGATCTGAGCACCTGAATTCATTTTTTAGTAAGTGTATTTAGGACTTCAGGAGAAATGAAACCCAACTGGGCAGTGGGATGGTTTGCTGCTCAAATGGGAGGGCAACCTGTGGTCCCACACTCCTGAGCACCAGGGCCTGGGGAGGCATCTGTGTGCTTGCTTCATTGGTGCAGAAAAAATATGATGATGATCCTGCCGTTCCTGAGTTTTGAGCATTGAAGGAAAAAAAATGGAGGGTAAAAAAATAAAGAGGGAAGAAAACAGATATTTTTCCGGCCTGAGAGAGCCTGGGGAGCAGGTGGGAAGCTGCCTGCAGGGCTGGCCAGTCGCTGAGAAGTGGCAAAGGAAGCTGGCACAGCAAGTCCTGACGTCTGCCTGCCTCGAGCAGGTGATGAAGACAAGCTGTTGCCTCGATTCCCACAGTATATTTTCATTAAGCCCAGGCAGATGGCAGCGGGGGTCACCGCTTCCACACCATCGTCCTTCCAGCCCAAAGGTGTCAGGGAATCTGACATGTCAATTACTAAACCTGGATTCACCCAAACAATGCCCAATGGATGGTGGGGGAAAGGGGATCAGAAAAGTTGTGCTCCTGATTGCTGTGAATTCTCACATTTGAGAGAAAATCTGGGACGTGTGCTTCTCTGATAAACAACACATTTGTGTCTAACGTTCTGACACAAAAGCAGCTGTGCTGAGAACAACCACAGACACCAGAAAAATGGCAATTAAGTCCTTGTGGAAAATAGACCAAAAAGCATCCCTTGGAAAAGACATTTGATGTTAATGAGCTACAGCAAAGTCAAGGGAGGAGATATTGATCTTGCCCCAGCAGAGATCTGCTGCTCGCTCCTCCATAGTCTGTGAAGCCTCAGAACACAGCAAAATAAAACTTCTGTTCTTCACAAGGACTCTCAGATGTGGGCCCAGGAGCTGGCTAAGGTGGGAGGAGCCAGAGCAACACAATCACTGACTTTTCTGTGCTCAATCTGAGACACAATTCCAACATGCTGGTGGGCAGCAGCACTTCTGCTGAAACGCCATCTCAGAGATTTCTGCCAGATATTTTGATCATTTCAGTTTTTCTCCTCCCTACTATTACTACCCACTTTTCTATTATTATTTTACTACACTGATTCCCTTCTTTGCACTACTGTTAATCCATATTTTTGTAATCCCTACTATTATCCCTGGCAAGAAGAAGACGAAATAAGATTCTGACTCTTACCAAAGATCAGCAAACAAACGAAGCAAAAGCTGTTTATTCTTAGTCTGAAACCTCATGAACTTTAAGGTAATATTATGACTCTGGAATGATTATGAAATATCTCAGATTCCAATTTCCACAGGGCGTTTATTCATTGAGTTTCCTTGTACAACAAAAATACCCCAAACCACCATGAGCAGATGAGTCACCACAGCAAGGCACCACCCTGAGCAATACCCAAACCTGCGCTTTCTCTTTGAGGACTTCTCCCCTTAAGCCCCACCATGAGCTGGGTTTGGAGGAAACACAATGATGTCAGAGATATTTAGAAGATGACAATGTCCAGGGTGGAAAACTCCAATGAAAAAACAACAGCAAACAAACACCTTTTAGGGAGAGTTTTCAACATTTTTCGGAAGCGTTTTCAAGCTTTTCTAAAAGTTCAAAATATTTGGGGTTTGGCACAATAAATACCTCCATCATTTTCAGCACACATTGCTAAATGCCAGAATATTTTCATTTTTCTAGTCCAGAAATGTAATTTTTTCCCCTCCTTGTGTTCTGGAGACAGGGAAGGAGAGAAGAATGCACTGCTTTTGAGACAGAAGTTTCCACTTGGTTGAGAACTCTCTTTCTACCAAACTTATACACAGAGACACAACCTGTGCAGTTGTGTTTGCTCATCACATCTAACACAGCCTAGAAGAAGTGGGGACAAAGGGAACATTAAATCACAAATTTTCCCCAGTTTTGGGGGTTATTTTTAACAAGAAAGAGAGCTTCAATTCTATTGACCTCAGACCCAACATTTCATTAATGGAAGGGCAATGCTACAGCTGGGGCACTTGCTGCTCACTGGATAATATGCATTTTCTTAAGTGCTCAAAAAGCAATGGGCTAGTCCAGGGTTTTCCTGGAGGAAAAGAGATCACAATCTGGCCTTTGTTATCCAGTTTTTTCTCCAAGAGTTCATACTTGAGGGCCTCTGGTGCAGATTCTTGGAAGAGCTCCATTTTGCACCCCAGCCAAAATGATCCGAGTTTCCATATATTATTAGCACACAATGGAGCAACGTCAGCTCCCTTAACCCCACATCAGCCAGAGGGAGAGGGTCCCCATCAGGGAAAACCAGCTCCTTCTTCTACTGGCACTCAGAGAGAGGAGAAAGGGGAAGCCAAAGGAGCAGAGAGTAACCGGGAAAAATCAGAGAGTGGTCAACAAAGATCTGTGTCAGCTGAAATAAAACCCCAGTTCTCTAAGCAGAGTTGACTTCAACACCACCCTGCCCTCAGCTGCTTTTTTGGCTTGGCTTTGGCCAAATTTCATTCCTGCCCTGAGTGGGTTTGGTTAGAGGAGAGAGTTCCTGTGAGTCATCTGCAGCCTCCACCACCGTGATAGGAAAGGCGGATGTGGGGAGCCAGGAGAACTGGGCACGTCTGAAACACAGACCCCAAACTGCTCCTCCCCTGTGCTTCCCTTGTGCTGCAGTGTACTGACTCCAGCTGCTCAGGAAAAAGAGGGGAAAAAAGAAAAATTGCATGCAAAAATTCAACTTTTTGTAAGAAATGCACCACCACTCCAAAATTAAAAATGTTTGCCTGCACAGCAATCATTTGCCAGCACATTTTTGACTTTTCGCCAAAATATTCTGGCCAAAACTTGGGAGAAAAACTCAGGATTGTCTATGGAAAGCAGATACTTCTCATGAAAATATTCATTTAGTCAAATCCCCAGGTTTCTACTGAAAGTCAGCTTCAGTGGAAAATGCTGACAAGCTCTATTATTGGCACAGCTTTAATTTTCCTTTGTCTGGAGCAGACACGGAGAAGACAGCATCTGTCAAACGTAGTCTTTAGACTTACATTATTATTTAGCCTGGAGTACTGCTCAAGGACTTCGGGAAAGGTTTGAGGCATCAGAGGGCTGGGTGCTGTGCACATCCACGAAAGATAGCCCCTTCCCTAGAGGGATTCTAATCCAAGCCCAAGCCATGGAGAAGATAAACAGCTGGGGAGAGCACAAGGTAATTTTGGAGGGGTCCTGAGCAGCGTGATGAGCAAAGGGATGCTGTGCTTCCCCTTGCACCTGCTCTTTCCCCAAGGCTTTGTGCTCAGCCACACGGCAGCTGGGCAGGCTCACAGCTCCCTCAGGACAGGCTGACTGCCTTGGCTCCAGAGGCAGCTGCAGAGGAGGGGAGAGGCAGGTCCTGCTCTCCTCACGCAGCCTCCGGTTCAAAACGACCCTGGGGTGGAGAGGAGAAAGCCAAGCAAGTCTTCTCTACAGCCCCCAGATGCTCCAATCCTGTCTCCTCCTAACCTTGGAGAGGGAGATGCTCTGCCACCCTCCCTCTTGGAGCCCACGTGTGCTGATTGATCAAGTCATTGGATCACAGACTGGTTTGGGTTGGAAGGGACCTTAAAGCTCATCTCATTCCAACTCTCTGCCAAGGGCAGGGACACCTTCCACTAGACCAGGTTGCTCCAAACCCTGTCCAACCTGACCTTGAACATTTCCAGGGATGAGGCATCCACAGCTTCTCTGGGCAACCTGTGCCAGGGCCTCACTGCCTTCAGAGGGAAGAATTTAGATCCAGTATCCAATCTAAACCTACTCTCTTTCAATTTAAAGACATTCCCCGTTGTTCTATCACCATGTGCCCTTGTAAAAAATCCCTCTGTTCCATCTATTTTAACTCACACTTTATTTTTGCCTGGATCCTTCCTTTCCATGGCATCCCACTGCCTGTCTGCCATGGTCCCCTTCTGCCCTCACCCTCCACAGGCTCTGCATCATTTATGCCTCGATCAAACCAACACGACCACTTCAAGAGAGCAGTTAGAGAAGGATCTGTGCTGGTTTCAAACAGCTTCCAGAACTGGTCACCCCCTTCTGTAAGAGATTAAAAAGGAATCATTGAGAAAGGAGTGAGGCAGAAAGGGAGCAGGAGAAAATAAATAAATAAAGGTATATAGTTACTTTTGGTTAGTCTTGATGTGCAGTCCTGTCCCAGGGTGCCTTGTTCTGTGCTCATTGGAAGTATTAGTCACTTTTTCCATTAGAAGCTGTTATTCTAGGGGGATTTATAATGTATCTGTAAAATTGTCTCCAGGCTTTGCTTGGCATCTGAGCTCTCAATCCATGGACAGAATGTAAAGAAACTATAGTTGTTTGATTTATTAGGACAGGGTACGGGGAGCGAGGGAATTTTTCCATGCTCAGTGGAAATAAATTCACACAGTGCCTCCGGTGCACAGTCACTTACTGCTCCAGAAAATTCACCAGTTGGGTGCAATCTCACACTGGCCGAGAGGAAAGAAGCAAATAAATGATTATTTAAGATCTCCCTGCCTGAGACCCAGCCCTGGTTTGTGGCTCCCCACCACAACCCACCCAGTCCACTGGTGGGTGACAGTCTGTTATT
Source organism: Climacteris rufus (assembly GCA_013398175.1). NCBI lineage: Eukaryota > Metazoa > Chordata > Aves > Passeriformes > Climacteridae > Climacteris > Climacteris rufus. The sequence goes on along the minus strand of VZRZ01001795.1, from coordinate 772,447 downwards.
CCACTCGGGTTCGGAAATCCTGCCCTTGGCAAACCTTTTCCAACTCTCATTTTTACATGAGGTATTTCTTAAACCACTACAGAGAGTCTTTGACAGAGTTATGATTTTTTCCTCCATAGGGAGGCCAATGGCTCATTTCAGCTTTGCTCTTGTTTCTCAAAATGCATCTGCCCAGAGGTTGGGAGGGATGAGAAAGGGCTGGTGATCTGCTGTAGGCAGAGGTATTCGGGCAAAGTGAGAATGGGGAGGTGACAACCCCTTTGGGATTCACAGACCCTGGAAAAACAGCCCATCACCTTGCTGACAGTCCTCCTGCATGCCCTCCATGGCTGAGGATAAGCCCATTTGCAGGGTGGCCCTGACCTGGGCCAACTTTCACCCAAACTTCTGCAGGACTGGGAAAAAGGGAAGGATTAGGAACAGCGATGTCCACCAGGACCAGAGGGAGGGAGAGCCAGAGCCTTCTTGCAGCTTCCCTGCAGCGTTGACCAGCAAAGCACGAGTCTAACGTGGACTCTTCAAGGAAACAATAATCTAAAATTGGAACACGGCAAATTATTTATTCAAACTACAGCCTGCCCTCCCCCCTTGATTAGCAAACCGCTGGGGAGTCAGCCCTGATTTTCTTCAGACAGATGCAAGCGCTCTCCTCCTCTCCCTGTGCCACGAGGCTCGGCCCGCGGGGGGCTGAGGAGCTCGTTGGTATTCGCATTGTGTAGCAGCTCCTTCAATTCACACGTTGTTCTGCTCTCCGGCTGGAGCACAAACTTTTTCTTTGGGAGCACACACTGCAATGATGAATTTGTTTGTTTTCCGCCTTTTTTTTTTTTTCTTCTTTTTTTCCCAGGGAAACATTTAGACTGCAGTGTGCAAACACTTCCCCACACGCTCACTCAACTGCTTGCACCTAATAATAAAACAATCTATATGAAGCATTGCAGCTTGAATCCCTGATTCAAGCTTTTTGGTGGATTGTTTCATGTTTCCATTCATCATTTATAAAAAGCCCTAGTGAGGCTTTGAGGAACAGACATGAGAACACGTAACAGAACTCAGGGGTGTGCTGCAGAGCTGAAGTGGGAGATCCCAGCACCAAAATCCTCTCCCCTCTTCAGAGAGAGGCAAAACGTCCACGGAAGAGCCAGAATGTCACCCCTGGGACTTGAGCAGTGGGAGACACAGACCTTGGCAACAAACAGGGAAGGCTGTGAAGGGTTCAAAGTATCAAATGAAGCTGAGCAGAGACATGAGCGGAACAAAGGAAGTTCACGTCATTATAATTTATTGATGATCTTGGCCTGATTGCTTCAGTGTTTTGTCTTAGCAGAGCCCACCCCGGGCAGCAGCGAGTCCTGCACCTCACTTGGCCGTGCAGATGTGGAATTGATGTGATGATTTACAGACAAAGTTTGCTTAATAAAATAACACAGTAAATAAAAAAGCACCACGCTGGATCTCACCCTCACCCAAGCACTTGCTGGGAACTGGCCAGGATCTCCTGACCTCACCCCCACCAGAGTGCAGCTCCACAAATTCCCTCACCATAGTTCACATTTTTCCAGCTCTACCAATTCACCCAGCAAGTGCCATGGGAAATCTCTACGGCTGAGGCATCCAAACTTGCTTAAGAATGAGCCAAACTGATTCTTTTCTTCAAGGAGGAGGGTCTTAAGGAAAATAAAATGCTGGGGGTTCTTTGTCCCTGTATCTTGGATACAAGAAAACTCCCACGCTTGTCAGAAATCAGAACAGCACCAGAAGCTCATGGCTTTTTCTTTTTCTCATTCCTC
>VZRZ01001795.1:606289-768963 GCA_013398175.1 Climacteris rufus | reverse complement strand
CTGCCGCCAGCGCCGGGATGCGCCCCCCGGGCCCCCGCAGGCGCGCTGGGATGCTCCGGCCCCGGCCCCGGCCCTCCCCCGGGAGGCGGGAGCAGCTCCGATCCCCCGCACGGGGCAGCCCCGCGTTTTTCCCTGGACAGGACGCGGGAGTGCCCGCTCCGTGCTGGGGCAGAGGGCTGTGCTGGCCAGGCGAGGTGTGTGTGCAGGACACACGGTCTGTGGAGCTCCGCTCCCCTTTCCACACGCGCCTCCCCGTGCAGGTGCTGGCATGTTCACCCTGAACACTACGAAGCTCCAAACTAACCCAAAATGTAATGTTTTTTTTCCCATAAATTTTCCCAGCGAGATTGCACGTGGAAGACAAACTCATAAAGGGGGATAAAGCAAGGAATTCTTTCAAATGCACATTTGTGGGTGTTTTAAAGTATACTCAGGCTTGAGAATGAATCCCAGCTGACTTGGAGCAGAGGGATGTAGGAGAGCATCTCTCCACTTCCAAAAAGAGCTTCTACCTGAGCACCGTCTTCAGACTACTCGCTGTACCCTGCACCTACAGAAAAGCAAGTCAGGCAACTTTAACTGTGAGCAGGAGAGCAAATCCACAGGCACACAACCACCCCCTTTACATGCCCAAGTCCTCCCCTTCGCCTCCCTTCCCGAAGGAGCAGCAGGATGCAGAAGACACGGATCACACCAGCCTTCCCTGCCGCGCACACTCGCGGCCGGCCTGAGGAGCAGGTCACACAGCACACTCTGTGATTGGGACAGACTTGTTGCTAAGCTCAGCACAACAGGATAAGAAGCTTTGGGAGAGCCTCATCTGGTGATGAGGTCGTCTCTCCAATCTCCGGTGGCTCCAGTGTCTGCACAACAGTTTGTGCTGTCACCTCTGGCTGTTCCTCCTTCCTCTGAAGCAAGTCAGGGTTCATTTCTGCCTCCAAGGCAGGGTGTGACTCCCCACCAGCAGTGACCAGCTCCACTTTTGTTTTAAATAAGCACAGCCTGCTGCTTATTGCAGTGGGGTGAGAAGGCGGTGGCAGCTGAAATCATAGAAGCTCTAACATTTTACTCATGGAAAACATTGCCTGACTATATCCTAAGGAAACAGGATTAGTCCTCAAGTGCTAGGAATGTTTAAAACCTTATCTTAACAACATTATTGTTATTCACATCAGCTACAGGGAGAAACAGAACAAACAAACAAACTCTGAATACCTGAGATGAGAAGGCAGACTCTGAATTGATCACAAATCCTTCTGGTTTTAAATGGTAAAATATATTGATTATCTGACCTGTGCACTGTGCATAACCAAGGCATCAATTAATGCAGTCAGATACTATAAAACACATTTTATTATAGGTGAAAACACCCAGGGAAGAAACCAATTTATTTCACCCAGAAAGCTGTGGACTGAAGAAGCTTTGGCAGTATTTGTATTCCTGAGAAGGTGGATTTTTTTATGAAAAAAGGCAATGGAGCAAAGATTATTTTTTCATGAGTGTAGATAAAACATCCCTTGCAAACTGCACAGGGAGGTCTCACTCCACCCTGTAGGGTCAGGCAACCTGACATCAGAATTAAAACAGGAGCTCAAGTCAGCCAAAAGCTGGCTGGGGTTAGGCTGCTTTTGTTACGTGCTCTGGAAACTGCTGGGCACTGCAGGGGCAAGCTGGGGTACAGCCATGCAGGTTAGTACCTGACCTTTGTGCCACTTCTTAAGGTTTTCTGCATCTCTTGTTCTGCTTCCTGCTTCTAAAAACCTCCTGTAGGCATTGCTATTTTCCAGCTCAGATGTACTGCAAAGGAGACACAGTGTGAAACAGCAAAAGAGATTGCTGCTGAAAGGCTAAGTTTGACATAAACAGGATTTTTTCCACCTGCACTTTTATCTTGATAAGCTATGCAGAAAGCAAGCATGTGTTGGCTGGGACTCCACATGAATATTAAGGAAAACACACTGACTTTCCTTAGCTTTTTAAGAAGGGTGAAACTACAGGAATAATGCAACCTGTATTTGAAAGAGAGATTTAAAACTCTCAGAGCCTGGTCTTCTAATCTTCATTCATATGGATTCTTATCCGTGTATCTGACCATCTGAATTCTGCACGAATGCTGCAGGATCACACATCTATCCTAAAAGTTTAATTCATAAAACCAATTACAACTTTTATTCAGCAAAAAAGAAAGAAAACCAAAACCGCTCAGTATCCTGATTTTTTTTTAATTTCCTGAAGTATGAACTCACCCTCAGCTTTTGATGGATGAAATGTTGCTTCAAGGGTCCAGTGTGAATGTTAAGAAGGATTTCTCCTGATTAAGGGGTTCTGGATGGGGTCTGAGGGATTCTTAGCGGGGCTATTGATGTACAGCAATGTGTATACACAGAGCAAGGCAATCACAGGCAGCTTCATCCCTTGCCATCAGGAGAGGACCAAGGAAGGGGAACTGGCCAAGCAGTCATTACTGCAGCCCTCTCCAAATGCAGGGCCACAGATAAGTTTAAGAGATCCCAGTTGTTTCCTTTATCTTCCTTTAATTCCTGAGGATGTGTCTTCATTTTAAGATTCTAATGCACATCCTGACTTTGTGGGAGGAATGGAATCCAGATGGGAAACACCCTCAGGTTCAAATGATGCTCCAGAGATTGAATATCCCTGTTCTTAGACAGTGTTTGAATCAGGCATCTCTTCCCATCCAAATTTGTTGTTGCATGGATCCAGCTGCATCACTAGGGGTGATAGTGGGACTAATCTTAGATAGTGGGACTTTATTATCACTTGTTCCTGGCTGATTACATCCAAATTACTTCCAGAAGTGGAAGAAATGAAGAAACATTTTAGAAGAAATGAAGAAACAAAGTTAGCAAGCTTGAAACCAAGCAATATCTTACCACAGCTTGTTATCTCTCATACCTGCAGCCTCCTCACTCTGACAGATCAAGACAAGCAGTAGAGGCTAAAAGTATCAGCTGGGGACGTGTCTCTTCAGAGCCCAAAGCCTGTCATTGTCACAGCTGCTGAAAGCTGGAGATGCTCTTACATCCCACGGTACCATGGGGTGCATTATTCCACTCAGTTCATTTGCATCCCCCTGCTCTCCATTTGAACAACATCAGCTGGGTGTTGGTGCCTGTGCAGGTGTCTGATCAAACACAGCGGTGTCAGAGCGTTCCAGCCCTTCCATCCCCATCCCAAAGGCACAGCCTGCCTGTCCCAGTGCTCCAGGAGCCAATCAGCCAGCCTGCTCCCCTGCCCCAGGGCACACAGCAGCCTTCCCAACGTGGCATGTCACATCCTATTTCTCTGTCACAATTAGAAGTAAACCCCACTGCCAGTGGCCTGAGTGATGGAGCTTAGCAATGCACACAGGAGGATTTCCTGGAGACACATTCAAAATGAAAACTGGGAAGAGGTGGGTGAGCTGTGAGGCTTCCTGCCACAGGACACTATGGAAGTTTAAAATTCTGTGGGTACAAAAGGATTAAGATAAATCATCTTCCTGCTTGGGAAAAGAAAAGGGCTCTGCCCCATCTCCTCATGAGCCGTGTTGGATGCAGGGAGAGGATCTCACTGCTGGTGACCCAAGGTTGCCCCCACTCACCTGGGGCACCCAGGTCTTGCTGTAAGAACTGGAATCTGATATTTCCATGTATCTTACTGGACACATTTTACATGGAAAAAGATTACTGAATCAGCTAGAGAGAGATTACGAACAAAAGGACAAGGACTCTTGACCTTCTAATTTTAAATATGCAGTTTTTTAAACCTGCCATTACTCTAGGCTAATAACTAGAGCATTGTTGCAGGGCTCAGCTGCTCTGGGACTGAAGCCAGCTGAAGCCAAGACTATCACAGTAGAAGACCCAAGAGAGGTGGCAATAGCCCAGACATGTCCTTCTTCTCTCCAGAGAGGCAGAGAAGCCCAAACTGAGCAGCACCACAGTGGCACATGCTCAGCAGGCCACGGCCAAAGGAACCACACATTGCTCTTCCCCTCCTTTTGCAGCCTGGTGAATTAATCACTGAGAAAAACAGCCTGGTGACAGCAAGGCACAATGTTTCAAAAATTGTTCTCATCACTACACAAGAAAGGAAAAATTCTCAATGACTTTTATGCTTTGAAATGGTTTCCCAGCAGCCCAGGGCGATCTGCAAAATTCATCAGAACTGGTGTGTGAAATCTGTCATTTTCTCTCTGATCCTTGTGAAGTCTCCGATGTTTGAGGGGAGGCAGCTCCTAATCAGGGCTTTTCGGCATTTCTACACCACCATCATCTCCATTTCATATTTGTAATTCTCTAATATTAACTTGTTGATCCGCACCACAAATTCTCATCACTCTTTGATGAGCAAGGGGAGGATGGGAGAGGTAGAAGGCAGATTGACCAAGCTCCCTGGTACATCAGAGTAACAGCAAGGTGAACAATTTGTCCATGTCCAGGTGATACAGCTGCCTTGCTTATGAGATCACAGGCCTGTATGAAGGAAACATGACTGGCATCATTTCTCCCCTAAATCAAACACATCAGCACCCATCTACCACTGCAATGGAGTCAAGTGCAAATTCACACTTCTACAGCTTTAATAAGATGCTGTGATAATTCTGCCATAACATCCCACAAACAGACCCTCAAATAACTCTTTTTCTATCTCTCCACGGTTATAAAGGAGAAACATTGAGACAGAAACACCCTGGAACTTGCCAGCATTTTTGTCAGGATGAGGGAGGTGCCTTGTGCCACAGACCACCTCACCTGAGCAGAGGCACTGAAGATCCTCCCTCATCCACTGAAATTCTCCATCTGTCAGATTTACAGCCTGGAGACCGAGAACATGTAACAACTACTGGACTGCCTTGGGAAAGGCTGCTCAAACTAGTGTTGTAGTGGCTCTGGGGATGGCACATCTAGCGATAGGACAGAAGGGAATGGCACGAAATTGTGTCAGGAGAGGTTTAGGTTGGCTATTTGGAACAGGTTCTTCCCCCAGAGGGTGGTCAGGCACTGGAACAGGCTCTCCAGAGAAGTGGTCACGGCCCCAAGGCTGCCAGAGCTCCAGGAGCATTTGGACAATGCTCTCAGGCACGTGATGGAATTCTGGGGTTTTCCTGTGCAAGGCCAGGAGTTGGACTTTGATGATTCTCATACCTTCCAACTCAGGATATTCTGATTCTATGTCAGCATTCCCAAAAATCAGCGCAGGTGCTTTCCCAGCACAGCCTGGAGCAGAGAGGAGGCAGTGCCCGAAGGGTTAAACTCGGCAGGGGAAGCACAGCTGACACCCCAGCACCTCAGCCCTGCAATCCGAGTAGCTGGCATGATTGCAGCCACATTTCCAGCCTGGTTTCACTAGGCACTGTGACCAAGAAGTAATTCAATGCAGCTGCCAACGTCCCTGGGTATTGATACCAAGTGATTATTCAAGGTTTCCATGCAACAGTTGCATTTCTCAAATGATATGACAAAAAAAGAGAGCCTGAAGGGTGAGAGCAGTCTCCAGTTTCGGGCACTGGCTTAGGGCACTCTCATTTAGAAAAGCTGCTTCCCCTTTGCTTAGGAATCATTTTTTCCTCTCAAACGATTACAAACTTCCCCGAGCCAATTTAACAAGTCTCATGTGATGTGATGGAGAAGAAATCAATAACAAGTTTCTTTTAGCGTGTCTTTTGAAGGACACCCGCAGCAGAGTGGGTGTGCCATGTCAGGAGCCGGCGCTTGTGAGTCCTGCCCTGAGGAAGGGATGGAACATGCAGTCCAAACATATTCCAACACACACACACCCACACACACACATACACACAGACCCAGCTATTTTTCTGCCGTGTTTTCAGTGATATTCTCTCCAATTCCAGCCACTGAGAGCTAATGCGTATTAAGAAGTCAGCAGTGTCAGGTGCCACCAGGCTGAGGGAGCATTTTTTACACACATTTACTTAAGAAAGACTTAATTGCCTTGGAAATAAGCCACTTGAACCAGCCTCCCAGAGTTCATTGTGAATATCCACAGCACAAAACAGCACTTCCAGGCTTTTTCTCCCTCCTGGACCATGCTAGCTGGCCACTTTGACAGCTTTGATTGACAGTGCTGCAAACTGTGATGTGACACACATGGAGGTGACATTAACACAAAGTCAGAGCTGTGTGTAGTGACAGCTGCATTTAAAATAAAAGGTTTTGCTTTTCTGTTTGCTGTGTTAATATCAGAGTAAACCTTCCTGTTGTCTCGTATGAAAACTTTCCAAATTTTTTAAATTCTGAAATGAAAAAAATGTGCACAGGGAGAAGGACTGATGGGGGTTTCCAAATACAAGTATCTGCTTAAGATCTGTTTCATCTCGAGCTATGAGGTGGAAAAATATAATGAAAGGATGTCTGAATAAGCTGATGGGTGGTACAAATATAAAATGCCCTCCCAGCTGCATGGGGGAGTGGGCACAGGGAGCTCCATCAGAAGTGAATTCCCTATAAATATGCAGAGGAAAGATGGGGGTCGAGTACTGTCCTGATCTTGTCTGTGCTTGGAAGAGCTGGACACAAAATTCAGTGCTGGAGGCCGTAGTGTGTGGTCACAGCATAGGCAGGACTCTGGGATTAACTGCAGCACTAAACTCCTGCCTAAACTCTGGATTCTGGTGCCTGACCACCAGCAGGGCTGTGCTGGTCATTGGAGTTACTGATTTCTGTCAGTGTCAAGTTAACTGAGGATGTGTATCAGAAAAGCCCTGATACATGTGTTTCTCAGCTGAAAAGGAAGGAAAAAGTAATGTTCCCTTGTACAATGAGAGGGAAGAGAATGTTTTATTAAGTGTATGTGACATTTCTGTAGCTTAATGGCAATATTCCTTGTAGCTGGGTAAGTTTGCTATGCTGTGCCTGCCAAATGCAATGAATATCAATAGCTCTGAGTGCTATGAATAACAAAAATAAATCTTATTCATTCAGGATAATAAATAATAATAGAAAAGTAAACATTTAATAACAACTGGTGTTTCATCCCGTGGCAGAAAATATTTCACATTTTATTTTTCTAGTATTTTTTAATGTGCAATAATGTTAGTGGGAATCTTCTGTCAAGATTTACAAAGATAAGACCCCCCCCAAGTCACCCTAAACTCTCAAGCCTGTGAAGTTGAAAATGAGAACGAGCCTTTGGTAGCTCAGGTGACAACCTGCAGTTCACAGAGTGCTACTCAGAGCATGCAACACACAGAAGGACCAAAAAACCCTTCAGGAAAAGGGGGTTACAACAGTTCCATCAATTAACAGGACTTCTCAAGGTGCTGGAAGGGCTGAGTTTGTGGTTGTGTTGTTACTCACACTGTTCTAGACACAGTTCTGTGCTGTAGACACAGTTGTATGTTACTGACACAGTTACACAAGTCACACACAGTGACAAGGCAGAACTCCCAGGGTGACATTTATCATGCAAACAGGTCTGTGCCTCACTCCTCACTCCTCAGATTGATTAAGTAGATTTATCTCAGAAGGGATCTACGTTTCTTCTTGTTCCCCCTCAATTTGAGAGTTGTGACATCCTGATATAGTGGCTAATCTCAGGTGTATTGGGAGGGGAAAAGGCAATAAAAACCCACGGCTTCTCAGTCCATGACTGCTACTACTGAGTGGTGTAATTCAGCCCACACAGGCATCAGTAAACAAGTCAAAACAGGGGTTTGTGGTATCTTTTGCCTTCAACATTTGAAGCTCAGGCTGCCAGATTTTCTAGAAGAGACTTTTTCAGATATTTTTGTGTAATTTAAACGAAGTGGTAATGCCACTTCATTTATGTCACTGACTGCAATATTTAATTACCAAAATCTAGACTTATTAATAGATTAGAAAGGGTTTCGTAAATCTGTAAAAGAGGAAAAAGTGAAAATGAATGCTCTTTGGTTTAAATCCTATTCCAGAGATTTTTTTTTTTTTACCTAAGAAGTTTCAAAGGCATCGTACAAAATCATTAACTTACAAGCAAAATTGCACACTAGGTAGCTTATCTTAGTAAGCTTCCACTTGCTATTAGTCTTCTTCACTGCAATTATGATGCACTTACTCATGAAATCTCTGCAGAATTTGGCTCTAGTTGTTTTCTCTGCTCTCAGATCAGACTGACCTTTACATGTTTTCATATTGTCCTTTTGAAGCCAAGCAAAATTATTTCTATCTGGAAAATCTCAACATGGAAAACAGCTCAAGGAGACTGTGCCTGCCTTGTATTATTTTATGCTGTAATTTGTTCCTTATCATCATGTTTCATATGTTCTTGACATTGGGCATAACAATTATAACAATGGCAATTGTGCTAAAAATATTTGCCATTTAGTTTCAAGCTAGAAACAGTTCACAAGTAGATAAAGGGAACTAGCAGGAATGCAGTGCAGGGTGCCTTTGCAAATGTTTCTTCTTGGCATTATCTGTTATCTCAGAATAGATATTTGCCACACATTGCAGAGATGTGGGGAGAGCTATGCACCCATCCCAAATTCCAGGAACGGTGCAGACTGGACTTGCCAGGGAATGGCATGTGTTTCTTTGCTGGCTGAGAAAGACAAATGTTTGTGGCATCCCTTCATTCCTGCTGCAGCCTCATGTAGGTGAGTCTTTGCTGCTGTGTATCAGGGGCTGAGGGGGACTGCTGGCTCAGGACAATCAGTACAGTTACATCAGTAATCTACAGTGAAACAGAAGCATTATTTGTGCTTCTTTGGTGAGAGAAATTCTGGTGTCAGAAAGACAAAGCTGCCACTGCAAGAGCTGCCTGCCCAGCCAAAATGTGACCACACTTGTTTGATAAATGAAGACCATGGGAAGCATCAGTATCCTGACCCTGCACCACAGAGGATGGAAGATGCTGCCCAGCACTGCTCCCGAGGCTGTGAGCACACACATATTCACCCAGAACTGCTGTAGAGACAATGCCAACACCAATCACTGGATTATCCACCAATTATACGGAAAAACTAAGATTAATATTCTCATTAGACCCTATAGCACAGCATTTGTGTAATGGGAACCTCATTACCTGTTGGCTCACGTTTACCAGAAAATGATGGTGTTTATCAGAAGAAATTACTTTCTTCTTAACTGGAAAAGCAAATTATTTAAGCAGAGTTTGCTTTCTATTTCATACCCCTTCCTCTGTCCGCCTTACACACGCACACTTAAGGGCCCATTATCTTCTCATTGATGTGAGGGCATTATGTGTGTAGCCACCATTAATGGTAATGAAAATGGCTCCCGTTAATCTCCCGTGCACTGATAGTCAGATAATAGCCTACTTATTAAGTACGGAGGCCAGACTAGGAGTTGCACTGAAATGAGCAGCGTATTGTCTCTGTGGGATTCAGACGTAAACACTAAATCATCGCTCTGTGCCTACAGCTGATGATTAAAAAGAAGTTAGGGTTATAATGTGCCATAAATGCGCTTGCCTGGCGTGTGATTCCAAGCACCACAAAGGGACTCTGGGTGCTCTTTCCACCCGATCCACCCTCACCTTTGGGAGGATCTCTGGAAACAATGTCCTGAGCTGGAAGGGACACACAAGGATTGAGTTCAACTCCTGGCGCTGCACAGGACACCCCAACAGTCCCACCCTGTGTGTGAGAGCATCATCCAAATGGTCCTGGAACTCTGGCAGCCTTGGGCCTGTGACCATTCCCTGGGGAGCCTGTTCAGTGCTCGACGAAGTGGGAAGAAGCTTTTCATAATATCCAACCTAAACCTCCCCGCCACATTCAGCCATTCCCTTGTGTCCCATCACTGGTACCAGAGAGCAGAGATGGAACTGCTCCTCTGCTTCCCCTCGGGAGGATGTTGCAGACCCGGATGATGTCCCCCCTCAGTCTCCTTCAGGCTGAACGAGCAGAGTACCCTCAGCCACTCCTCGTATGGCTTCCATAGACCCTTCCCCATCCCCATGGTCGCTTTGGATGCTCCCCAACAGCTTCAGATCCTCCTCATATTGTAGTGCCCCACACCAACCCAGTGCTCCAGGTGGGACCACAGCGCGCAGCCAGAGCTGGAGGTGAAGCTGTTCCCAGCACCAGGCGAGGGCTGAGGGTCCAACCAGCCCCTCAATCTTCCATCCCGGCCTGGGAGCGCCACGCGGCCTCAGCTGCAAACCCCGCTCCGCTCACATCCATAAGCGACTGAGGAAAACCCCCCTAATTCTCTCTCATTCACCTCCGTGGGCAGCCACCCCTCAGCCACAACGCCCGGGGGTCGTTTTTGCAGCCTGAACCCGCACCGAGAGCAACGGGCGTGCACGGTTCGCTTTAAAGCTTTATTTCGTCTTTAGCTCGGTTGAAACAAATCCCTCAAACTTCGCCCGTGAGCTCCCGGAGTTGGAGAATTGGAAGTTTTCGGCGTTCCGGGCCGCAGCGGGTTAAGGCGGGCCCACAATGCCTCGCGCCCTGCAACGTCGGCGGCGGCGGGCGGGACCGGGACCGCGGCCGGGATCGGCACCGGGACCGCGGCCGGGAACAGACCCGGCATCAGAACCGGGAGCGGGACCGCGGTGCGTCACCATCCCCGCGGCTCCCCGGGCCGGGTTCGCGGTGCCGGGGCCGCCCGTGCCCCGCCAGCCCAGCCCAGCCCAGCGCTGAGGTGGCGGCGCTCGGGCCCGGCCCCCGCGCTGTCACACAGGACGGTCCCGAGGGCGGGCGAGGTGCGGGTGCCAGGCTGGCGTGGCGGGCAGGAGGCAGCTCCCTCCCCGCTGTTTCATCTGCTTCTGCCTTATTTTCTCGCCTAGAAAGCAGAGGCCGGAGGGCTCGGCGGAACCCGGCCATGTTCTGAGCGAGGCTCCAGGACGCCGCAGGGATCCGGGTACCGCAGGTGTGCCTGAAGGAATCGCCCTCCTCTCGGCCCTGCGAGGCGCTGGGTCAGGCGGGTGAGTGTGAAACTGCACCGCTTTAAAACTGTGCACTGCTGTTTGTTGTATTTGTGACCGTGAGCCGTGCCAGCGCCGCGGGAATGGGCGCAGTGAGTGACCCAAGGGGTTTCTTCAGCCTCTGTGGCCTTTTTGCGCTGGTGGGACTCACAGGGAGCCTTCAGGACCGTGAAGTCACCAGGCCACGTCATCCGCTGATTCTTCGTGCACTGAATTGCAAAGCCCTTTGCAGGTTGGCTCTGAATTTTCTGCTGCATCAGAGGAGCAAAGTCCTGTTATGGCTTATTTCCACTTCTAGTCTACTTCTATCTTTTTTGCTTGTTTTTAGCAAACTAAAGATTTCCTAACCGGAAAGCTCATATAGTGCATGTCTGGTTTTTGCTCTGGAAGTGGATTGTTTGGGAAAAAAAGTGTGAGATTGGTGTGTGTGAAGCTATTTCCACTTTGGAACCTGTGTCAAAAATACTTATTTTCTTGAATGGAAACTTACTCCTAAACCAAACGTTTTCTTCACGGTTTATGTTCATTTACATCAGATCAAAACAGTGTATTTTTATTTAAGTTGGCTGCACAGCTGTTTCTTCAGTATTTACTTGTGAAACTTAAACAGCACGGTGATTATGTGTCCAGTCAGCTACCAGGGCTCAGCTTTTGGGTGGTAATCAATGATAATTTGAACCCTTAAAACTTTGTGGGAAAATTACTAAAAATGAACTAGGCACTTCTAAAGACATTACCTATTAGAAAGCTTAGAACGTGACATTTTTTCCTTGTCCTTTATTTCCACATGCTTAGGTGGAGGAGGACAAGGTGAAAAGCTGGCGGCTTTAGTTACGTCCTCTTGGATGCCATGGTGTGGGTGAAGCTCTGCCTTCCCACCAGACAGATGTGGTGGTTAGGAAAGGAAACTTGGTGCTTGTGCAATGTGTGTTCAGACTGCAGTGGGCCAAAGACTTTCAGTTTCTATTAAAAAGTTGTGGCAGAACCAAAGGCACTTGCTTCCTCTGTCACCTTGGAGCTGGAGATGTGAAACTCTAAACACAGAAGGGGGCTGGATATTGGCTGTTGGAGAATGGATGCAGCTTTCTGCTTTCAAGACAATTCCTGGCACGTGCAGAATTGGAGTGGGAAGAGGCTTTCCTGTTCAGCTCCAGCAATGCTTGTTTGCCATTGAGGCTGGAGGGCCTTTGCATACAGAATGCTTTTGTTGGTTATTCTGAATGAAAACCTGTGAAAAATGAGGAAAAGTGGTAAAGGAAGGATAGTGGTAAGAGGATTGAGTGTCCAGCCAAAGAGACAAGCCTTGGAAGTTGTCATTAATGTACAGGAAGATGCTGGGATAATTCATTCCTGAGGAAGAGGTGTTGGCAGGCAAAGAGAAAGTAGCAAAGAGTAGGGCCCAGAGAGTGCACTGTTGTCTGTCTGGCTATTCCTGCTGAGTTATTTACTTCATTTCTGTACTGCAGAGGAAGAGTTTTCCCTTATCTCACCAGGGAATAGTGGAATTGAAGACGTGGACTTGGAGCCATGTAAATATGTTTATGGTCTTTGTTTAGGACATGAGCCAATGCATGTTATGTGTGGAGCTGTCTCCCTCCCTCCTCACATGCACATGAGTAAGTTATGGAAGGTTAAATGATGTTACTGGAATGTTGTTGGAGAAGGTGTGTTTCATTATATGAGGGGTCACTTCTCACATTTTTGTTTTCCTGTTCTGAAAGTTAGACAATTTCTGTTTGATTATTGATAAAAATAACTCTGTTCGGTTCTACTTTGATACAGGATGACAGGAAGATTTTAGCCAACACTACTTGCAGTAACTTCTTCAGTCTAAATCACTTTTTTTCACAATTTACCTGGTTTTGTATAATACAAAAATATTAAGACTGGAAGGTAACACATTCTAAACATCAGTGAAAACTCTGCCCCTTAAATTCCACAGAATTAAGTATTTGTCAAGCTGTTTACAAAGGAATAAGTGCTTTAGATAAAAGCCAGTGAGTTGTGCTACAAATACCTTCTGCTTGACATAGGTGCAACATTGAGCTTATTTCTCTCTGAGTCATGTTATCTTAGCTGGTGATGCACATAACTATTTATTGTGCTGCTGTGGTTGCAGCTCAGGAAGGCTGCTCTGCTGTAGAGATTTTTAAGAAGTTGATATCAGTCATACAAATAAAATGGTTTTTTTACCTGTAGTTCTTTTCCTTTCTAAACAGCCTTCCTGTATTTATTAAAAATATATCCTCCCTTCATCCCCTAGGCCTGTGGCAGTTGTATGTAACAATTAATCATTTACCTTCTACAATTATTGTGAGATTATTAGTTCTATTGATATTTTAAGGATTTAAGGCTACTTAATCAAATAGCACAGTGAAATAGTGTCAGAGAGTTGCATAAAGGCATTTTTGCCTCTCACACCAGTATTTGGTGGAAATATCAACCTGCTGTTTTATGCTTTGCATCTTGACCGTCCAATAAGCTTGACATTTAGTAGTTGGTGTTATTTCTTGTCAGCTTGGTGTCTTGTGTCTTTATTACATCTTAGAAGTTTGCTTTCTGTGGTAGAAATGAGAAGATGGACAGGAAGCAGAAAGGGAGATTGTTTTTTATTTAAAGTTAATTTAAATATGATGCTACTAGTTGGAAATATGAATTGGTTTTGTATCTAAATTGCACTCTTATGCTGCAGCCTACACTACATTTCTTTAATCGTGAAGAAATACAAGTGTTTTGTGTACTTTGGGTTTTTCCAGGCTGTGTACTGTGTGTGAATCACATTTTTTGTCTTATTGTGAATTTTATCCTTAGCTTGACACTGCTCCCTGCTGTTTTCTGCGTCATAAAAATTAGAGTGAGATGATATGGTCTGCCAGTTGAATTAGAATTCTATTCTGTGTAAAAGGTCCCAATAATTGCCTTAATTTCTTAGAATTCAATGGATGAGCAAACTCAATATTTCTGGAAAATTACAACTTTCTGCGTCTCCTAGTAAGGTGCTGTTTTAGCAGTGTGTTCAGCACTCTGAAGTGTAAGAGTTTCTGCTGTTTTTAGTGTGGGTCTGTTGAGTTGTGTGCATGTGATCCCTTGTAATCATGGATGTTATGAAGTGCTTCCAGGAGTGGTAGTGGAGGGGTCTGGGAGCAGCACCCAGTACAGTCTGTTTTGATGCAACTTGTGACATAGGAAAATTCCCAGGTTTATCACCCCCAGCCCCCTTTTCAGCCATGGCTGAATTACACCTTTGCACTGATGGAATTAAGATGACTAAATCCCCCCCCAAAGTGCAAAGTCAATGGAAAAGCAAGATTGTGGGTTTTGTGGTGGTTTGGTTTGCCTGTTTTTCCTCTGCAGCTGCTTGTGAGTCACAGGTTTAGATTCCAAGCTCTTTGTCACAGAGATGTGCTTGTGAGTTACTGAACATCCTACCAAATTTAAATCTGTGATCATGACTCTTTTTTTTCTTTTTCTCCCTTTGTAGAATCATGGCAAGTCCAAGAACAAGGAAGGTCCTCAAGGAAGTCAGAGCACAGGATGAGAACAATGTGAGAAAATGATGATCTTTAGATTGGTTTTGTAGAATTGAATTTTCTTTTTTCCTACTCCAGATGTTCAGTGGGGTCTGCTACAGCTGTTGTTGTCTTTGTGGTATGGCTCACCAGTGGTAACACATAAATTTGGATATCTCATATATGTATTACAATATATCACTGCATATTTGGCACAAGTTTTTCAGAAGTCCTAGTAGTGCTGGAACCCCTGGGGTCTTTTCAACAAGTGGTGTCCTGGGCACAACTTAATTAAAATGGTCCATTTCAAGTAGCTCAATTATACCTTACCTTAAATGTGATAGTCCATGGACAGATTCAGTGTTGTTTATATCAATACATAAAACTGAAGCTGTTGAACTGTATGAGCAATACAGCTATTTCTAAAGAAAAAAACCTGCATAGATCTGCTATCATTCACTGCCAAACTGTAGTGTGACTGCATAAATGTTCCAAACTTTAAATGTTCTCTTTAAATCTTTATTTTGCTAAGGAAACCTCAAGAATTCAGTTTGGTTACTTTCTCTTCCCTCAAGACAATATGGACATGAAATCAAAATTAATTCTTTGCTCAGTAATTTCCATTTGCTCGTCTGGTTTTTGGTAGTGGCTACAGTAATTTCTGTAATCCAAGCAGCATAAATAAATATTTGAAGGAAGCTTGTGCTGTCAAGGAAGGTGTTTCCAAACACTGAAATTATTTTCTGCATGTAATATTTTCATGATTTGACTTTTTGAGCTGTACTGTGAAAACTTCACATGGACAGTGAAGGCAGATTGCAGAGATAATTGTTTTTCTCTCCCAGGTCTGTTTTGAATGTGGTGCATTTAACCCCCAGTGGGTGAGTGTGACCTATGGAATTTGGATCTGTCTTGAGTGCTCAGGAAAACACCGAGGCTTGGGAGTTCACCTCAGGTGAGCCTTTCAACAGACCATGACTGAGTTGGATTACCTCAGGGTGCATTATGGCTGTGAACAGGATGTGTTGGTTTGGGATGTATAGAATGTCTCAAATCTAACATTTCACTGGCAGTTTTGCTTCATGCTCCTCTCTGTAGTTAGTTGGGTATAAAACTACTGTACAAAACTTTATTCTGTCCAGGAGGTTTCTTTTTTCCTTGTAATATAAATGATGGTTTTTGTTGTTCTCCAAGAAACATGCTCAACTGAGATGGGAATCTGTGGAATAAGAACTGTAAAATGTTCTGGAGACTCACAGTGTGTGTGTGTAAATAACAGAGGCAAAGCAGGGGATTGTTACTCAAATGAGGAAAGGAGATAAGTGCAGGAGGGAAATCACCAAAGCAAGGGTGCATTCAGAAGTACATGCTTTGCTTTTCAAGGATTTGAAAATTTTTCAAAGATTTGAAGCTCATTAGTTTGTAGAAATTGAACAGGAAATGAGATTTTGGAAATATTCTTTATGTTGCATGGAAGAAAAAATTAAATTTCTGAGATGAGGATGTGGAATCACAGAATTGCTAAGGTTGGAAAAGACCTCTAAGATACCAAGTCCAACCATGAGCATATATGATAATAGAAAGAAAAAGAAAATTGCAGAGTGAAGTATAGGAAAAGTTTCTGTTATATCTTGGGTTAGATTAATTTCTGGACTTGAAGGAAGCTGCTTTTTCTGTCACTTGCCTTCTGTTGACTGTCTCCTTTAAATGCCAATAAATGACATGATTTTGGCTTATTTCAGTGAGGATCTGCCCACCTTCTTAGGATGATCTGTCTTTCTGTACTTGGAGAGTGTTCTCTAACATGTTTATACTCTCAACTTTTGAGATAGGTTGTAATAAGCTTTTTTTTGTCACTGTTGATACAGCAGGAAATTATAACAAGCTGTGATTTAAATTTTTTTTTTAAACCTGCTTTTCAGTTTTGTACGTTCTGTAACCATGGACAAGTGGAAGGATATTGAGCTGGAGAAAATGAAGGCTGGAGGTAACAGCAAATTTCGAGAGTTCTTGGAGTCTCAAGATGATTATGATCCCTGCTGGACAATGCAGGAGAAGTACAACAGCAAAGCTGCAGCTCTGTTTAGAGACCAGGTAAGCTCAATTTTGAGTGTGTCCTCACCCCTATGGTCTGAAAATGTCAAAATGCTTTGTAAGCAGTTGGTTTTGAAAGCAGGGAAAGTAGCAACTCTTTTTTGACTGCAGTGGTTCCTGAAAGGCTCAGTGTGAGAAAGTGAAATCCTGACAGAGTTAATGTAAACCTGAATGAGTTCATGACTCAAGTACTCAGCAGAAGGGAAAAGGAATGTTGTCCTGCCAGGGAGATGAGGTGGGGTTAGAAAAGAGTGTCTTGGAAGACAGGAGCTTTTCTGGAATAACTTCCTTGTTTTGGGTAACTGTCTCTAAAGCCACATTTGGGACAGCTTTGCACTTGCATCTCTGATGAGGGAGGGGAATTGAAACCATGAGATGCCCCAGCCCCCTCCTGAAAAGTTTGGGAATAACAAAATGTGCACGTGGGAGGACCAGTCTATAAAGAGTGCAGCTGAGAGGGGCTGCCTGTGCTCCCAACGTCCAGAGGAACCGACCAGACACAGTGCTGGAGCACTTGGTGGTGACCTGGATCTTTTTTCTCTACCTCTGTTTTCCTATCTTTCCTTCCTCCTTTCTTCCTCTCCTTAAAAGTTTCATTCACAGCTGCTGCAGTCTGTTCAGAAATGTTTAATTCAGAGCTGCCACAGCCTGTTCAACCTATCACAAGGTTTAAATCATTGCTACCAGAAGTGAAAGTTTCTAATTGATTGTTTGGCATTGTTTCACCTCAGTTTAGCCCAAGGGTGTCTCAAAGGTTTGGTACCTCAGAGCAGGCGGTCCAGGACTGCCCTCTGGGGACCCTACAGTTAAGCCTTAGAGTGCTTTTTCTCAATTATAGTAAGAGTTTTCTTTTGATATTTTCATTTCTGCATTTAACTGAGGTAGCTCAGATTTTCACTGCTGCCATTGGTTGCAGCTGTTTAGTCAGTGGAGCTGTCCCATTTGATAGTTCACTACTTCAGCTGTACAGGTTTATCCAAAGTGATTTTTGATAAATCTTCTGTGTATGTAGTAACATAACAGTAATGTAGTTCTGTTCCTCCATTACTCTGTGATTTGTTCTTGCACCTGTTCATTAATCCAATCTTTCCTCTTCAACCCAAAATTGCCTCTTTGAGGAAGTTGTCTAAAATCAGTTGCCTGAAATAAAGCCAGTGTTCAATTCAACATCACAGTCTGGGAGTCAGAAAAAGAATTGTTTTCTCATGAAAACAAATTAATTGATCCACGCAGCTGGCAGCAAACTGGAAAAATGACTTGTCCTCATGTTACAGAACCAGTTTATAACTTGTATGAAAACTCTGACCTATTCTTGACTATTCTGCCTCTTCTAGGTAGCTACAGTGGCTGAAGGCAAGGAGTGGTCCATTGAAACTTCTCCTGCCAGGAACTGGACCCCACCTCAGCCTAAAATGTCTCTTTCTTCTGCTCATCGGTACATACCCTTCTTATCTAGTGTTGGTACAGATACAGCATCAGATAGAGATACAACCTCAAAAACTGATGCTTTAATGTGTGCTGGGTTTACCCTCTTGGTGCTGGTGTCTGAACAAGCTGAAGTTATGGAGTATGAGGTAACAGGACTTCAGTTTTTGTAGTAATTCCCACCTCCTCCACCTGAACCTTAAACCATGGCAGAGACAAGTGAGCAAGAGCAGAGGACAAGCCATGCTTGTGTTATCCTGATTGGTAATGCACCTGAAACCAGACACTGTGTCCCTCACTTGTGTGACATCCTCACCCTCACTGTGGTGCTGTGCCAGTTTGGGATTGGATGCCAGGGAAGCAGAAACAGACTTTTCCCTTATGGTGCCAATTACCATGGGAGCATCAAAGCTGTACCACAGCAATTCTGTTCTGCTTTTGCATGCAGTGTTTCTTACTCTGTGCAATAAAGAACCAGATTAACTGCAAAAGCAGTTGTAAATCAAAGGAACAAGAGCTTCATGCCTTTTAGTGGTTGCATTAGAGTTCCTTACTTGATAGATGAAATAAATAATCAATTTTTAACCTGTGTTATTGTGATATACATCAAGCTGCACTGCTGAGCTAGTGGGTTTTGCTTTACATGGCTTTGATTCTTGAATGTTTTATTTCAGTAGTTCTGCTGGACAATCTCAGACTGCAACTGCCTCTTCTGACAAGGCTTTTGAAGACTGGTTAAATGATGATGTCAGCTCCTACCAAGGGTAATGCAATATTTACTGACTTTCTGAGTGCCTCTCTCTCTAGCATAACAAAGATGTTTGAAGCATTGAAATAAAAGCTTGTAACTCCAGATGTTGGTGTGGTGGGTTCCATCTAGGGGATATTGATTGTATGTTGTATCTCATAGTGATTTGAGTTAAACAGAGACATTTATAAAGCTTCTTTCATTCCTTTTCTCATTTTCCTGTGTCACTTTATTCAGATTTACTCAGCTTTCTAATACCAGTGGTCTGTTAAACCTAGACAAGCATAAGACCACATTGGCTTGCACAGGGGCACTGTAATTTGCAAGGATTCCTCAGTGAATCCTTGGTGTTACATCTTTACTGTTTGTATTTTGGGTGCTGGGTGTTTTAGGACTTTCCAGGTATGAAAACAATAGTCATTCTTCCATGCTTTTCAGTTCTTGTTGCATATTTTAGTGGCTGCATGCTGATACAGGTACTGTTTATTCCTTTTCCTGGCAGTGGCCAAGAGAATCGCTATGTGGGGTTTGGGAACACAGTGAACCCTCCAAAAAAAGAGGATGACTTTCTGAATAATGCCATGTCCTCGTTGTACTCGGTAAGGGATTGCTTGGAGCTTCCTGAATTACCATTTTTTTCTATTTTATCCCCTGTTATGGGAGAATATAAATGGAGAAGAAGAACTAAAGCCTGCAGGTGGATATGGAGAGATGCAGGGTATTGGCTGCATTCTCAAAGGGTGAAGAAGATATTGGTGGGCTTTAAAAGGCAAAATGGAGAAACTTGAGCAAAACTGAAGAGTTATGTCTGGTATCAGCTCACAGAAATCAGGAAGTGAGGATGTAGCAATGGATTAAGAAACAATACTCAACAGGGCTGAAGGAAAAACATGTAATTACCTGTAGGGCATAGCACTAAATCTATTAACCATATTAAGGATGTTCAGAGGGAAACAACTGAAATGTGTGTGTATGTGGGTGCCAGAAGCCCTGAGCAGTGATGAAAACATTTGAAATACTTGTGACAGGGTGTGAAGAGATAACAGCATATGGCTGAACAGTTGTCGTGATTCAAGTAGAGACAGTGAAGGAGGCATTGTTGAAGGAAAATGGGAATAAAGTCAGAGGCAGTCAGGGCCATACTGGTGCTTTGATAGGCTGCAAAGTACCAGTGCTGAACAGTGTTTGGGGTTTGGAGTCACTTGGGAATACAATAAGGTTTACTACCAAGGTTAGTGGCCAGTAGCCTTCTGTAGAGCCTCATTGGCCTAAACATCCACACCAAGTTCTACTGTTACTTAAAAATAAAGAAATAATTTCACTAGAACATAAAAGAGAAAGGTATTGCCTGAGATTCCATAGGGTGATCCCATAGGGTGCTTAGTACACATCAGCTGAATATTTTCTAGATATCTCACAGTTTTTAGGCCAGAGAGTTCAGATTGGAAAGCACAGCTGTATTGTACTGCTGGTGTGCTTAGCCAGCCAAGGAGGGAGAACACTGTTCATGTTCCTGGGAACCATTCTGTGAGTGCAGGAGCTCAGTGACTGTCCTGGCCGAAATGCCCTCGTGTGAGCACAGACACACATTGCAGTGTTTGCAAGTCCTGCATTGCTGGGAGACTCTGTTCCTTGCATGGGTGTTCATCCTGGTGAGGAAAACGATTTGCCTTCCACTGCATGGGATGGTTTTCCCCACACATGTAGCTACTTTAGCAGAGTAACACCTGAAGCACTCAGGCTGCTTCAAATTTCAGCAGTTTTGACACAAATGCTGAAAGTTCATGACTATATTTCAGTGAAGTGAGAGCCTATAATTTTTTCTCTCACTAGCAGGTCGTTCTTAGGACAAGCTGCATTGGAGAATTTTGACTTAATTTAATCTGTTTGAATGAACACTTGATTATTTGCTATTATTGTTCACATGTAGCTTATGACTTTCTTGCTTCCTTTAAAGGGATGGAGCAGTTTTACAACTGGAGCAAGCAAAATTGCCTCAGCTGCTAAAGAGGGTGTAAGTAAATGAAACGTGTTTTAGTTAATTCTTGTAAACTCTTGAGATTCTGATAGTGTTCTAATAGTGATGGATCTTTGAAAGTATTACCAAGACAAGCTAAATTTTGCTCTTCCTGTATTTGCCTATGGCTTATAAAATAGTTACATACTGAATGGAGATCATTAATCATTTTTTATGTTTCAAGATGGACGTTTTTGTAAATTTGTCCACTGGATTTAAGCATCAAGAAAGAACTCAACAAAAACTTTTATTATAAAGCAGAAATTTCAGAATTTCACTCTGTGCCAAGCAAGGCTAAATTGCATTTTTCAGCAGGAATTTGATACCAAGTTACAAACTGCTGATGAGTTTATGTTTTTCCTTCCTTTGTCTTGTGTCTAACTATAGCATTTTTGTCAGTTTAAATAAAAAACATGTTGGGCCAAGGTTATGTCCAATGGGATGATTTGGGAAAAACTGAGCCATGGTCTTCATGTTCTGCATGCTCTACAAATTTGCACACTTGACAAGCATTCAACTAACTGTGAACTAAAACCAGAGGAAATAAGAATTTATTATGTTTGCTTAGATGCTGATGGAAAGAGACTAAATATTTTTGTGAACATAATGCATTATTCTTTTTCAGTTTTGCTTAGTATTATTCCAAACTTTTATAAGCATAACAATTACTTTGTACTTTGGGTGATATTTTAAAAGACAAAATTATTGATACTCACCTGCATTGGCCCCACCAAGGTCTAGTCTGTGTTGAAGACCCTTTCTTCCCTGCAGCATTTCTAAATGTGTGTCTTTAAAATCAAAGGGTTTATTCCTGGTGACCCTGAATGTATTTGGTTCTTTTCACAGGCTACCAGATTTGGATCTCAAGCAAGTCAAAAGGTGATTATAGATACGGCTCTTAGTCAGTGAAATTGTCTTTAAATGTCATGTGTTTGCCTGCACCAATTGACTTAGATTTGATCATCAGCAGACCAGTGTGCTTTTCCTTTGTAGTGCACAGTAATGTTTAGTTCTAGCTTTTAATTCCATGGGAATTGCAATCAACTGCAGTGATCAAATTAAGCAAGAGATAAATAGAGATACTCTGCTATTTGTATCTGTTGGGTGTATTGGAGAGGCTGCAGAGATTGCAAACTCAGCATACTTTTATCTTCTGCAAATCTTAAATGTGGTCTATCTTGAGGTAGTTTTCTTGGTGATATAATGCAATGCAAACCATCTTCCCATTGCCAAAGCCTAATGAGATGTTACAAATGTGAACTGCTTAATATTATTAATAAATCATTTTGCTTCTGTGTATTTTAAAAAGTAGCAATGACAAAAGCATTCATTTATCAAAGTAGGGCTAAAACAGAGACAGTCAGACCTCAGCTACACAGAGCTCTGACATAAGCAAGATCTGTTTGCAAGGAAAAGTTTTAAATTCAAATTTAAAAATGTATAAAACACTAGGATTCTTAATTTGCCAAGTTCTGAGTGAGGTAAGCCTTACATATATTTACAGATGGTACAGGAGTTGTAATTGAACTGTAACTCCTGTGTATGGACAGCATTAGCCTGGTTTGCTTTCTGATAGGCACAGAATGTATTGCTCAGAACAACTGTGCAGCTGCAGTGTTGGTGTTCAGACAGGTGTATGCACTGGGATATTAATCCTTCAAATTGCCAAACTGGGGCATGTGTGCAACAAAAATGTCTTGTGAAAGCACCCAAACTTCCTACTTTAAAGCTTTAAAGTATTTTCTGCTTGGCTTAAGAGAAACTAAGTTTTCTACAGGACTTCCTCTTCACTCCTTCTGGCAGTTTCCTTTTTAGAAACTTCTTTCTTTATTAACAAATGTAAATATATTAAGTGTAAAAGCTCATTACATCTACTGACAAGGACCACAGCAACATGATACCCTAGATCTGTGTTACTGAAGGTTAAATTCTGTTCCTGAAGCTTCTGATCCTTTGCAGAACAGATTTAACACCTTTTTGGTGTAGGATATTGGTTAAAAGTGTATTTGGTGCGCAGTGACCAAACACATTTCACTGATTGTCTTGTCAGTAGATGTTACAGTTGGAAAAAGTTCATGCTACTTAACTTGCCTGAAGAAATGCTGCCAATTTTTTGCTAAAAGCTGCTTCTACCTTCCTTGCTCTTTTCTCTTTTGCTCTCTGGGTAAAGTTTTGGGGCTACAAGCAGCAGCCAGAGCCGGTAACACCCTCACATCTGTTCTTGTGCATGGACTCCTTGTCTGTTCGTGCTGAATATGTGCATTTGCTCCTGAGCTGTCTTTTCTTTTTCTGCCTTACGTCCAATCTGTTTAGAATAATGTTGTGTGTTTTGTATGGTAATATTTCTTCAAACCTACTTAAAATTTGTTAAATTGGATAGAGAGATCCAAGCTCTGCACTGTCAGAAATGGACTATTCTACTGTCCACACTCTTCATAAACAGATGGTTTCAGGATTTCTGTTTGCATGTCTGCCCCAGGAATGTGCCCAGAGCTGGGTGTTGTAGGAAGGCAGACACTTGAATGAAGTGTTTGTAATGGTGGTTACAGTGCTATCCTAAATTCAACAATAGGAAAGATGAAGAAGTGATTCAGGTGAAAATACAATTGTAAATTGTACCCAAGTCTTTCCATATTTACAAAATTATGTGGTTGAATAAGAGGGGTCATATAAGAATTCTTCCTAATTCTAGCAGTGACTCCACTTAGGACACTTGAAATGTTAGTCTGGGTGTATTACACTCTGTATTATATAACATAAACAGTTTGCTGGGTTCTGTAGACTCCAAAGGGTTTTTCAAAGGTGAGAAATCCCCTTTCTTGTGTTTCTTAAACACTTTGTAGCCTCACTTCCAAAGGAAACAGCCCTTACATGATTTGCATTCAGGTTTCTCACTCAGTGGAAATGAGGTTACCTTGGGATTTTGCTTCTCATAGAACTTTTAACCTGTAAGGAGTATAAGTACTGGAGATAATGGTTGGGAAAAGGGGATATCCTGGGAATGCTGTGGCTTGGGGAAAGGCTTCTTAGACACTGGGGGTCTGTGGAGGAGAGATGTTCAAGGTGCTCCATTCCCAGGAAGAACATGAATGAAGGCTCACACCCTGACCCATCTTATGATAAAATATAAACCTGTAGGAAATGAAACTGAATTGTCTCTGCTGATGTTTAGGAATACTTGCCTGGCAAGAATGTTGGCCCTTTTGGATTAACCAGGAGAATTCAGAAGGCACTCAGTATGATATGGCAATTCTGAAGAAAGTTTAAATCTGTCAAAGGCTTATTATGGTTGTAGGGAAAGGAATCATTTCAAGTGAAACTCTTCTAAACCCTGCTGTCCTTGTCAGCATTGTCTTCCAAAAGTCATTTTGTGACTTACACTGGGGGCTTACATTTTTGTAAGATGCCTCTAAAGTGCAGTATCCTTGTGCATCTTGTTCTGGATTGCAATAGATTTCTGAAGTTCATTGTTTTTTCTCCCTGCAAACCTGGAGCTCCAAGAAAGATAAATCTTCTATCACAGCTTTGGCTCTTGTGTATTGCTCAGAAACACTTGGTTTCTTACTAACAGATGACAAGTGGGCACTACAAGACAGAGGAATTAAGGGAAAATCAGCCCAAAAGCTCTTATTCCATTAGTAAGGAAACATAAAGGGGAATGAGGTCAGTTCTTCCCAATACTCAGCTGCAGGCATTAGCAAGGGGCCCATGTTTGAAGCTGTTGCTGGTTGAACCATTGCTTCTGCTTCCAGTGCAAGGTCAGACTTGGCTTGGGCTCTGGGCATCTGTTGCCATGTGTATCTGATTTTAATTTATTGTCTTTGAATGTTTCCTGCAGCACTTTGCTGTGTGTGCTTTTCAGCTCATTCTGCTTGTATGAATCAAAGGCAAAGGCTTCGTGTGTTTTTGCAGATACTGCTGAGAAATGAGCCTGCAGAAGGTGTTGGCTGTGGGGTTTTGTTGTTTTTTTTTTTTTTTAAGAAAATATAACTGACTTTGTTTTTGTTTTGCTTTTAAATAGGCATCAGAGTTAGGTCAGACATTAAATGAAAATGTTCTCAAACCTGCACAGGAAAAGGTAACTTTGGAACTAGTAAATGACTTGCAGAAAAACTATATTCACTCAGTGGGAGTGGTTGATTCTTCTGCCACAGCTGCCCAGGTTCTCAGGGAGTTTTTCTGTAAAGGGGAACATCAAACAGCTCAAAGTTAGGCTGTTAGCAGAGAAAGGTTAACGGGGGTCAGTTCCCTCCACCAACCTTTCTCATGTCCCCAAGAGTCTGTCACGTTTTTCCTCCTTAGATACCATTGTATGGATTTCATACTTTCAATCATGGAAGATGAAACAAGGGGAAAATGCACCCTAAATGGATATAAAATCATTTATGTAAAAATATGTGTGTATATATATTAGTAGTTGTATCTTGGAGTGTTTAGTTCCTAGTGTTTTACCCATCTACTCTATATGACTCTACAAAGTCACTTCCTTTGGAACAACTGCCATTTATTAAGTGGTGAAAGGTACCAGTTATAATGTTTGACCAAAATTCAAAGCCCTTTTAATATTTAAGTAACCATCTATAAAATACAGAGATTAAAATGGATATGCTAAGTTTCTAAACTGAATCTTTATACGTAGCAGAAAGTAGATATGTAGAATATATTTATAAAGCTTCATGTTTGCAGATGTTTTTGTGCTGGTGTTTTTATGCTGAGCAGTAGTGTAATGACACCTTCATCAAACTGTGTGTGATACCTTCCTGTGTTTAGCCATAGAAGATTCCCACAAACTCAAAGGACTGAGGTTCACTCCACTATAGATCAACAGACTTTATATGTCATTTTCTTAACTTTGGTGTTGACTGAAATATATTTTGATTCAGTTTGGGGTTGGGTTTTTTTGACATTTTGTTTTTAGCTGTTAAGCACAAGTGAGCTTGTCTGAAGGTTTCAGTAATACTTTGTTTTATGACTAATTGCCAATACTTTGATTCACTAGGTGAAAGAGGGGAAAATATTTGAGGAGGTCACCATGGGGGTATCGCAGTTGGCCAGCAAGGTATGAGTGGCCTGCCTGGCTTTAAGGAGGCCAAACAATAAGCCAGTCTCCATATTCCTATGAAAAGTGATACAAAACTCCAGTGCAGCTTTAGTCTGTGCTTGTGTTGAATAGAGAAATTTGGAAAGTGGAATTTTCAGCAGGCAGCACTTCTGTTGGGGTGTTAAAAGCTGCACAGGCGTGGTGTTGTCCTCATTGTAGTTTGAATGAGGACATGATGTGGTTATAAACAGCCAGTGTCCCAAACAGCAAAGAAAACCTGTGAGAGAATATGGAGACAGCTTGTGTTACATTGGTACAGTTAAACTTACTAATGGTCTGCACCTTTCTCCTTTGCCTTCTGTTGCTCTCATTGCTGGGTGATGTGGTAAGTGCTGTCTGTGGCTGCCATCACAGAAATCCTGCACAAACTAATGCCTCTTGTGATAACTTGCATGGTGTTACCCAGGAAGGTGTGTCTTCCTAGCACTGAGAAAGTCAGCACTAGAAGCTCTCTCATAGCCCAGCTCAGTATCTTAGATTTTGGGAATATTAGAATAAAATAAAATAAATGCTGTTGCCTGTTCTGTTCAGAGCCTGGCGACTCTGAGGGATTCATTCTCCCTTTCCCTAACTCAGAATAGTGCCCTCCATGGTGTCACTTCAGAACTGGTGTTTCTAATCCAATGCCAGTCCATTGTAATAACCCCCAAAGGATTATCCTCGCTGTCATGGTCTAGAACTCAGCTTTTGGCCTGTTTTACATAATAGTAGTTAAATAATACTGAAACAGGATGAAAGTAGCTTTGTAGAGCAGTAGAAATACAAATACAAGTTACATTAATCATAAGATCAAAACATCAGTGCTTTCATTAAGTTTAATTTATGTAAGGAATAATTCCAGTATTTTTGTCAAGGAAATCTGGGAGAGAATTCAAAAGATGTTACAACAATGGGTGAAAAAGCTAAACCTGACCTACTTCCCACCTCTTCCAGCAGCACGATGCTGTCAAATGTATGTTCCTTGCATCAACCATGTAACTGCCCATCAAAAACATTAATGAGCTGTGAGTTAGGTTTTCCAGTGAAATGTGTTTGATTTATGGAAACAAGTGGAGGAATGTGTTGTAGCTTTTGCTGTTGGACTTGGCAGAGGTGTTTTGGTTCAGTCCAAATGAATGGAGTGTCCTTTTTTTTCCTCTTTAGGTTCAGGGAGTTGGGAGTAAGGGATGGAAAGATGTCACCACTTTCTTTTCAGGAAAACCAGATGATAATTCTGAAAGGTAATTTTTTGTTCTTAATTTCTGTGTCTCTGTGAAGGCATAATTTTATCTCCTGTATGTTCTCTTCAGTATAGTAGTGGAAGGTAATTTTTCAATATTAAGTGATTCTGTCTTTGCTAATAGTCCTCTTTGTTTATAACTGTTAAATTGAGAACAAGATAGCACACACATCTTGGTTTAAAACTTATTCCTAATGCACATTTCCTTGCCCTTGGCCTTTTAAATCTGTGAATAAAACCTGTGAGTTAGACTATAAGCTTATATCATTTGGAGCAATATGTTTACTTCTGCCCTTATCCTCAGTTTTTGTTTAAGCAAAGGGCAGTAGAATTGTAGTTTTCATTGTGGTCATTTATTTTTATTGTTATGTTTGGCATAACTAATTTATTTCTACCTTCCTTTCCCCCCCACCCCAAAAAAGACCAGCTGAGGGAGACAGCTACCAGAACAGTGGAGGGGAGGGCTACCAGAACAATGCTGTAGATCAAAGCTTCTGGGAGACCTTTGGCAACTCAGATCCACCAAAAGCTCATAAATCTCCAAGCAGTGAGAGCTGGACCTATGTGGACAATTCCACAGAGAAGAAGAGCTCGGATAGCTGGGACGTGTGGGGCTCGGGAACGGTCTCCAACAAGAACAGTAACAGCGACAGCTGGGAGAACTGGGAGACCAACTGGGAAAACACAGGAGGGGAGAGCAAGACCAGAAAACCTCCTAAGGCAACAAAAAATGCATGGGATGACTTTTAGAACTTTGTTAATACCCTGGTTTGCACAGCTGGGAAAGGGAGGCTGTGCTGGCTGATGGAGGGGAGGAAGTTTTACACACACCTGGAGTATCATGGTTGACCTTACTGATCTGTTTGTGCTTCCCATTCATTCTCCTTTCTTCTATCCCAGATTAGGGGGGAAAAAAAGTAGCATCTGAATTCTTTTCTTACATAAAGGTGGCTCTCCCTTTTTTTAAGGATAGTGATAACTATATTCTCCTTGCACTATTTGAGCTGGCTACAGTGACTTTCTTAACATGAGTGTTCAAAGGAAAGAACAGTGCAAGGACACATCCATGGCACAGCCTTGCATGTGTAGATTAATAGGTCTTCATCCAGTCCTCATCTAATTTGAGATTTGAGGTGTTTAATGCAAACAAAGGACAGGGTGTGACTTGAGAAGACAGCCATTAAATGGGCAAGCTGCAGTTGGAGACATCTCGTTCCAATGCCTTACGGATTGCTCTGACTACAGGAAGTCTGGCAATTCAAGATGGTCTTTAAAATATTTTTTATTGGAGCTTTGTTTTTAAACATTGTGATATTACTTTATTTTTTTTTAGTGTTCTAAAACTTTTTTTTTCCCTTTAGAATTCAGAAGGAATCTAGAGCTAGATAATTATTTGTGTAAACTTACAGGTTTGACCTGAGCTTTTAAGGGATATCCAGAATGGCTCTGCTTGCCCACCTTACTCAATGGGTTGAGCTTGCACTGTGCGGCTCTGCTACACAGACAAAAGCAAAGCTGTGATATTTTCCTTCCTCACCTACACCTTGCCCCAGTTTGAGTTATGTGCTCTGTTTTTTCTCTTTCTTCCTTCTACCCATCTATTTTACCAGTTGTGATATAAATTAAGTCTTTCTGCTGCTTGTGGCCTTCTGGACATCTGTTTGGCAATCTGGCAGTGAAAAAAAAAATTATAAAGAAGATTGCAGCAAGAAAAAATGGGTGGAAAATATGAGAACATTGAAGAAAGAGCCTGGCAGCAAGCCCCTTTCAAGATGAGTAGATGTCTGGATTTAATAGTAAAATTTAATTTAAGCAGATGTTTTCCAAACGATTCTTTAGTGTGTCAAACTGTATCTCTGTTTCTGCCATATATTTCTCCACATTTTCTTCCTGGATCTTGTTAAAGGAACACTATTTTGGAAACTTGAGAAACTCCTTGTCAGCATAAGGGACTGGAATAGGAGATTCAGTTATGTCCCAGTTTTGACCCAACAAATCCCTTTGCATGACACAAACCATAACTTCCAGAGAAGAATTGTGACTTGAACAGCAAAGGTGTCATGGGCATCCTATTTTATTTTGGGGAATGGGTTGTGAATTTACCCTCAGCACAAAAACAATCAGCTTGCTTGGAAACTTCCAATCATGATGTTTTATGTAGTCTGCTTTACCAGCATGGAGTCTTTTCTGTGAACCCTGTAGATCCTATTACTTTCCTAAAAAGCCTTTTCTTTTTTAAATTGGTTAATTTGTTCAACAACCAACCTAAGTTGTCAAAATTACCTTAAATAACACTTCTTTTACTCCTCGCAGCAGTTTTTGAGCTTACAGTAATGTCAAGAGTTGAAAAGGGAAGGAGGATTATAAATTTCTTCAAAAGTGACAGATTATAAAAGCTTAAATCTGAGTAGAAATAGCTCTATTTACAGCCTGATTCTGTATTTCTTTTAGTAGGATCTTCACATGGTGAACAGAGTAATTTTCCAGTCTTCCCTCGCCCTGTCCTGCAAGAGTTGGGATTTCTTTTCCCCCCCTTGCTTCTCCTGAGCACGTGGTCTGTGCCCTCGTGGTCTCAGAGCAGGACCCAGAGCTGCTGCAGACCCCAGTGCCCCTCCAGGCTGAGCCATTCCCAAGGTGTCCTTGCTGTCACCAACCCTTTGGAAGTGCCAAAGGCACGAGAGCTCTCTGTTTACAGTGCTGCTCATGGTCCTGTTGGCAGCAGTTCACAGCCTGACTGTAAAACCAGGATTTTTTTTCTATTTTTTCTCCAGTTCCAAGTATAACTTTGTTATAGCTTAGTTGCATGTCAAACATAACTTTGGTTTTTTATGCATACACCTCTGTTGCCTCCTTGTCACGTGTCTGCTGCCCAGTCTGAGGCTGATTCAGCTTCTTCTGTACAAATTTGTTACAGTTTCTCTCTCATAAACCTCCTGAAATGGCTTGTGGCAGGAGAGTCTTGATTTCAGTCCACTTGGTCAGCAGTATTGTGATGCGTGTGTGCATGTTCTCCTCAGCTCTGAGCTTTGCCTGGGACAAAACTGTTTTATTTATGTATCACTTGCAGCCACGACTGGCATGAGCCATTTGTTTGTTCTTATGGTTTTATTTTTGTAGCTCTTGAAACTTTATGTTCTGAATCCAACAGCCAGAGCCTTGCTCAAGCAGAACTTTGGGTAAGGATTTTTCTTCCAGTTGAGGAGACAGGGACAGAACAGTTGCCATCTGTCTTTCTGCAATGTTGTGGAGAAGCAACAAAATGCTACAACTGGCAGAAAGATGTTACTGGGAGATTAAAAAAAACAATATAATGGCAGAAAGTGTAACTGCAGACACAAACCCAGTGTGCCAGCTGGTCTCAGTTTGCCAGGCAGATTGGTATTTTTTAATGACTTGTCTGAGCCTGAACCTGTGATCATGTCTTCCAGAGGAGA
This sequence comes from Climacteris rufus, assembly GCA_013398175.1. Lineage (NCBI taxonomy): Eukaryota > Metazoa > Chordata > Aves > Passeriformes > Climacteridae > Climacteris > Climacteris rufus. The sequence goes on along the minus strand of VZRZ01001795.1, from coordinate 738,526 downwards.
GGACAGACTGAGGGCATTTTCTTTTGCAAACCCTCTATTTTATTGGGTTTTAGGGTTTTTTTGGAGTAGGTGGCTGGGATGTTTCTGCAATATGAAGAAATGCATCCCATCAAGTTGCATGTGCAGAGCAACATGAATGAATCTGACTTTTTTTTTTTTTAATTTCCCCTCCTCTCCCCAAATCCCCTTTTTTGGCCTGATGAGCAGTGTGGCAGAGGCATTGAGTGCAGGCTGCTGGAGCTGAGGCTGCCTGGCTGAGTGAGGATACAGCCACGAATCTGAGTGTGTGGTTTGGCTGGGCATTGGTGCCACTGTGGGCTCCACCTGTGCAGGGGTGACCAGGGCTCCTCTTCCCTTTCATCCCACTCCTGGTGTCACCATTTTAAGTCACAAGAAAGTTTCCAGGAGATTGTGCAGTAGGTGAAATTGCTGCTACAGTTGGACATTGCAGTGGCTGGTTCAAATCCCCTGGTGATCCAAACTTTTATTTCTTTGTATGACTTCAGCTTTGGAAAATACAGAGCAGCTGGATTCCTGCAGGTAGTCTGATACAAGAAAAATGACAAGAAATTCAAATTAAGTGCCAGTTGCAAGAGAGTGAAAGGCTTGGAGAATGCTCTCAAAACTAATCCTGGGAGTTAGGGATTATTTTAAAATGTTTCATTTGTGTCTTGAAACCTGTTAATAACTATTACAATTCAAGAAGTGCTTGGCCAGCTCTCCCTCACGGTTGAGACCTCAAGGATAATGCTGCTGCTTTTATTTTCCAGGCCAGACTATAACATTCCATGGGTTCATAATGTACTTGTCAGTGTAATGGTCTGTGCAATAATTTAACAAGTGTAGATAAAATCTTTGTTTAATCCAGGATACATTTAAAGATACAGTGGTCCTCTTGGAGAGTAAGCAGTCGACACAAGTATTGCAGTTCTTACCTTTGGCTGACATACTAAATTTCAGTGACCCAGTTAAAGGTTTGAGCAATCAGTGATTTAAACAGAAATCAAGAAGCATTTCCATGGCCATTATTAAAAGTTTGATCCTAATGGTTTAAAGGCCTGTAGTTGCAGAACCCTCTTTCATTTCCATGCCAGCAGAAACTTGGTCTGGAGTACTGTATCTTTAATTTTCCTGCTGTGTTTTTTTGTGAAGTTCACAGGAATGGCCATTTCAGTGAACACTATTCATTGTTCTGTAGAGTGGTTCTGGACTTGAACTGCAGTGTCATCTTTTAAAGAGTATTATAATAAAGCAAAGAGATATGGAGCACAATGGTGGTCAGCCCTTTTTCAGGAGACTTCAGTTAATCTTAAACCCATGTGCTAGTGTCAGGCATATTCTTCCCTGCCAGTAACTAAGGAGAAAGGAAGGTGCCAACACTGATGGTAGAGCCAAAACCATCTTTATTTCATTGGAATTTCACAATCTAACTTTAAACACTTATTTTAGATCTATTTGAACAGTTTTGAGACAACATTGGTCACCTCCTTTATTTAAGGAGAACTATAAAATATAAATTAAACTGCAAATAGATCTATGTACTCTGAGATTTCTATTAGCCTGTCTACAAAGGCACTACAGCAGGAAAAGGTAACTTTTAGAGCAATTTTCCTTTCCAAGAAGCAAGATTCTTCTGGCAAATCCTTCAGCTGGTGGTGATGCTTCACATTCAGATTCCACTTTCCTTCATGAGCCAAACAGCCATGTGAGTACTCCAGATGACTGCACTGGGCTTTATGCAAATTTGAAATATCTTTTATTATGTTATTGATCAGCAGGAGTGAATCCTACTTGCCTTGTAGAGGAAATTTAACTCATTTTTACACCAAAAAATTGGACATTTGGGTTTGGTAACACCACTGGTTTTACTCCACGGATAGGCTGTGTCCATTCTTGGTGTAAGGGCTGCTCTGTGGGTCTGGGCAAAGTCTTCACGTGGGATTACTGGAAGTAAGCTGGTTCTGGAGAGAGGATTTTGGCCCTTTATTCTGACAACATCCAAAACTGTACAAAATAGCATGAAAACAGTGATGTGTATTCTGAATTTTGAACTGAGCACAATCAGTAAAAGCTGATAGAACAAGTGGAGGCTCTAGACCAGAAAACACCAGTGTTGGATCACTGCTGCATTGCCACGTCCCACATGTGCATTCACAGCTGTGGTCTGTGCTCTGATCCCACAGCAGCAGCAAGGGGCTGTTTTGGGGCTGTTCTGGGGCTGTTTTGCCAGTATTTGGCTGTGTAGGTGCACTCCAAGGCAGATGCAGGCTCAGAAGGCTCGGATGTCTGGGCTTCCCAGCTCACTGATTTTAAAGAACCAAACACTTGCTCTCTGAGGTGTGCAGGCAGGCAGTGGGGATGTGTCCTGGTTTCCCTCATGCACCCCTCCTGTTCCAGCAGGTTCATCCCCAGGAGCTTTCTGCAGCACGTTTTGGGCTCAGGAGCTGCCTGGCCACCATCCCCTCCCCAGACTGCACAGGCTCAGCCTGGTACACAGGCACCCCCCGAGGCTCTGCACCTCCACTGCTTTGCCAGAGGTTTGCAGGATGCAGCCACGGGGTGAAATCTGAAAATCCCATGAGGAAAGTGCAGTGGAGCTGAGTTTTCCTGCTGGGAAGCTGTAATTGCTGAAGCTCTGATGGACCTACAGCTCAATCATTCCTTGTCTGTTAAGTCACTGATTTGCAAGAGGCCAAGAGCTGCTGCCGGGCTGTCTCAGCTCCAGCCATTTGTGCTCTGTCAGCAGAAGCTGCATCTCCTCAGCAAGGCAGGAAAAGAAAGCTCAGCTCCTTCTCTGAGCAGGGTGCTGACGTTTGCTTTAGGTGAGATGAAACCGCCCTGGTTTTTTATCCTCAAGTGATGCTTTGTCTCCAATCTCTGAATTTCACCAATGCTGCCCTGATGGCAATGTGTTAACCATCTAAAAAAAGAAGAGATGAAGAAAACACTCAAAAAATCTCCTAGGAGAAGCCTCCTTGTACTTGCAGTTTCTGAGAACAAGTGGGAGAGACTGAGTCTCTGGCAGGGCTGGCTGCAAGGACTGCCAAGAACAGTCGTGTTGTACCTCACCAGGATCATGACCACTGCTCAAGCAGGAAAATCCAGTGCTATCAGCTCCACACAGTTTGTAAACCAGTTCTTGTCTTTCCCTTTAAGCCCTGCCAAAGTGTGCTCCCTTCAGAGAGGCTGCTCAGCATTGCTGAGGCTGTTGAATTTTACAATAGATAAATCAGCTCCTGCCAGGAAACGCAGAAAGGCTGGAGTGTGTCTTCTATGAAAAAAAATTACACCACTTTTGATTGAAGTGCTACTGCTTAATATCAGCAGTTCTGCACTGGATTGCTCATTTTGCCTGCAATGGAATAGTGTTTGACTACCTAGGGAAAAAAACCACTTGTATATCCATTTTTTTCCTACACTGCTGACATGGATGGTTAATATATGTAAATTGATGTGCTAGCCTATATAAAGGCTGTTGTGATCAAGGTCAAACTAGGACTTTTCTTCCTTACAGAACCTTTTCTGTGTGTTGTTGTTGCATTGAAGCTTGATACAGTTCAAGAGGGAATTTCTATTTTAATTCTGTGCTGACAAATTGCCTATTGACTCCAGCCATCAGCTGTCACTTTGGGGTGCAGCTCAATGCACGGGGCTTGAATTACAAGTTTAGTCTGCCTAAACAGAGCTCCACCACTCAAGTTCCCCAGTGTTACTGCAGGACTGACAAGAGGAGATAGAATCTGAATCTGAGGCTGCTGCAACTCTCTTCAACTTCTTGCCCACACCAAGGTGTGTCTCTAAGCTGGTCACAGAACTTGAGAGGGAGCACAAAGCATATCAGAGAAGTGGAATAAATACTTCTTGTGTAATGTAGGCAGCTGGTGATATCCCAGCTGGTCAAATGAAACCTCTGCAGAAGAGACTCCCCCATTCCCATGTCTGTTCAATGCCTGTCCTCTCTGTCATGGGAGTTGTGAAGGGCTTTTCATCATCTGCTAAAGGCCACACCTGCCCTGGACTCTGCTGGTGGTGCAGCCAGAGTCCTTCTCCCGTGTCCCTTCTCCTTCCAGAACCCACAAGGCACCGGAGGTGGAGTGGCTCAGCTTGGGCAGTGGGGCAGGAGCTGTGGCCCAGAGACTGACAGCAGCAGGTGAATTATGTCTGGACACCAGTGCAGAGGGAAGCACTCGTGCTCTGAGGAGTTGCTCCATGGCACCAGCTCAGGACTGTGTTCCTTGGGCTGAAACTCCCCCAGATTATTCCCAGTGCAAACCCTCTCTTGCACTGGTTGTGAAGGAGGACTGGGGCACCGAAGCTCACACAGATGTTGGTCTAGTGAACATGTCCCTGCCCATGGGGTTAGAACTAGATGACCTTGAAGGTCCTTTCCATCCCAGACTGTTTCATGATTCTGTGAAGACGGATCTGCTGACTGAGAGTCACTTCTCCTTCCTTCCTCTAGAGGGGATTGTGTCACTGGGCATGGATGGCTCTTGCAGGAACCTTACATGAGTTTTGAATAACCGGGTGCAGGGTTAGAAACATGTTCCTGCTCATGGGTCTGCTTATCCACAGCCCCATCCTGTCTTCTGCCTGAGACTTTCATGCTGCATTAAGCTGGCACAGTGCAAATTCCTGTCCTCCAACCACACACCTACTCCTTTGATTTTACTTACTGCCTTGGAATTTCAGCTCTCCCTTCTCTGTGCTGGAGTGCACCAGGTTGGATGGGGGCAATTTAAAGCTTGGGCTGTAGCAAATAGCAGGTTCCAGGCTTTATGTTATCCCTGTTATCCTGGCCCTTGCTGTTAAACCAGTGTAAGAGCCCTTTCTTTACGACAAGGAAGAGCAGACTCGTGATGCAGAGGCAGGGCAGGGCGGTCTCCCCATCATTCCTGATATAGGCTGGCACAGCCGTAGCCAAGAGTTCTTTTTAGTGGATCACGATAGGATTACACTTGCCCTGCCATGAGTGGTTCCCTTGGCTGTGTTCAGTCCAAGCTAATTGTAACATAATTAGCACATGCCCATTGCAGCAGGAGACCCGATACTTTCCCACCTCTGAAGCTTGAGCATTCCTTCTCTGGGAGAAATGTGGGTCTAGATTTGGCCATGGCACATCCTGTGCAGCATCTGGCATGGCCCTGACCCGGGTCAGTGTCCACAGCATGCTGGGGAGAAGACCTCTAAGACCCTCAAGACCTGAGAGGCTTCTGTGGAGCTGGAGCAGCAGAGATGCATCTCAGAGATGTCCTAGAGCAGGGACAAGGAAGTCTCTGTGTCCCTGTCCCAGTGGTCTGCAACGCCTGATTGATCTTAAAGAAACACATTGAAGAGCTTCACCCTTAGGGTGAACAGAGGGAATTAAACTCCTCTGCCCTTCTTTGAAGTCTTCCACCCACACACTGGTATGGGAGCTAAAAGTTAAGGACTATGGACAGTTTAAAATGTTTCTTCTGATGTTGAGGAATGGGGAAGTGGAGATGACGCAGATTCCGTGTCTTGTTGCGTAAGAGCTTTTCTTTTGTTGTCATTTGTTCTTTGTTGTTTTGGTTTTTGGTTTTTTTTCAATGGAAGCTTTTATTAGTTCATAATGAAGGTGAGTACTTGGTGGTGTTTTCATTAAAGCTGCAGGTCCTGAAGCTATGCAATCTTGGGGGAATTTAATTTTTCAGTGTTTGTTTTTTGATTTGTTTTTTTCCCAAGCTAAATTTCTATTCTTTGTAGTTCTGGAGAACCATGACTGAGCTGTATCTGTTTACAATTTTAAGGGAAACACTTTGAAGCCAACCAAATTATTTTTACTTGCATTTGATTGCTTGGGGTTAGCAGTCTTTTTTTCTGTAGAAAGAAGTAATATATTGCTCAAAAATTCACCTTTTTTTCTGGAACAAAATGAAGGGCACTCAATGACAGGAGAGTTCCAGCTCAGATTTATAAACGAGTAATGAAAAATTACTGAACAACGTGTTCATTTTCTGCCACTAGATGGTAATAAATCTTCCCGGTTTTCTCGGGCTCTGAGAACGCTGCTGCCCAGTCCCAGGATCAGCTTCCAGCAGAGGAGTGGAGGATTCTCCAGGGTGCACAGCAATCTCCAGGCTGGCTACAAGGCCATTCACTGGGAGCTGTGGATGAGGAACTCCATGCAATGTGTCCCAGAATGGCTGATGTGCTATTCCAAGTGGGTTTTTCATGGGGGGATTTGATGGGAGGTGACCTCCAGCGTTTGCTGTGGCACTGACACCATGGAGTTAAGCACAAATAGCCCTGGGTGTGGACCGAGACCTTTACTGCCAAATAGAAACAACTTTCCCGAAATCATCAGGGAGGGCCTGGCTCCCAAACAATGCTGGGCACTCTGCTGCCAGCCCAGCTGGCCGGGCTCCAGCCCAGGTGAGCACACCTTGCTGGGGACAAGGACTTACCCAGGGAAACGCTCTCTGCCAAGGACAGCCTGGTGTCAGCTGGCCTGGGGAGGGCCAAGGAAACACAGGCCCTGCAAAATCAGGGATTTTATTGTGTTAATGTTGGCAGTGAGCACTTTTTAAAATTTGTTTTAAGGTTTTTTTGCCTTAGCTAAATCAAACTTGGTGTGTAGGGCGAGCAGCCATGGCCGGCTGCCAGCTGCAGTCCCTGGCATGAGCTGTGCCAGCTCTGAGCAGGAAAAATCTGAATCTGTCTCTTGCCAAACTCAGCTCCCCTGCACGGGAGATTTCTCCAGCTCTCTGCTTGAAATGCAGAGCCCAAGCTGCCACAGGGAGGACAAAATTCAGGAAAAGCACTAAAGGCAAACTTTGCAGTGGGTGACAAGGACGGCTGTGACAGCTCGGGGTGTCCTCTGTGCTCACTCCTGGCAAGGTTTACAAAGAGTTTTTTAATCTTTTTACAGCTTTTCAAAACAAACTCATCTGATTTCTTCCTGTCTTTTCCTTAGCCCCCTTGGGAAAAAAGAAGGAAACAAAAATTTAATAAAGAATCAAAGGTTGCTAAACCTATTTGATGTAATAAAGTTGGGAGCTGAAAACAAAGATAGTTGGCTGTACCCAGAGGTGCCTCTGTCTTTTCTGAACCCTTAATGAGTCAAACTACTTCCTAATCTATTGAAACAGAAAAATTCAGACACTGCAATTCCCCTGGAGAGGAGACCTGGATGAAGGGACTCTGCATATTCATTGTAGCTTGGACTCTGAAGCCATACAGTGGAAAGCACTTTTCATCTGCAGATCGAGCTGATAACTATTTCAGTCTAATTAATGCCTGCATGTATGGGGAGTGAGGGAGATATATTTAGGGATTGTTTTTCCCAGCCCTGAAATTCTGTCACCTTCAGGATGGAGTTAACAGCAGCTTGCAGGGTGTATTCCCTGTATTCCCTTCAGTGACACAAACTGCTCTGGGAGAAAGGTGTCAATCTGCAAAGGACACTGCTGAGGTTAAATAAGAGCTCGGTGCTGTGAGCACAGGACTTGGGTTTAACATCCCTTTTCTCCTGAATTGATGAGGTGTTCTTCCCCTAAATGGCAATGTAAAAAGCCCTGAGGCTGTGACATTCAGAGTGTTGTGCTGATGGAGAGCAGAAGTTCCTCTGGGCCTGGATCCTTGCTCTGGTGTGGACCAGTAGCAGAAATCAGGGTAAGAGGAGAAATTATGAGTAACCTCTCCCACTAATGTATTCTTGCGGCTTCCATCAATCAAAACAGAAGTAATGATCTGGATTTCCATGTTCCATACTAACACCTGTCCTGCATGAATTTACCTAATTATTTTTTTAAATTAATTTAGATTTTGGGGCTCAATATCCAGCATTGATAATTTGCACTATTTAATTTTATGCAGCTGAAGGGGAAAACCCATCCTCTAGTTTGTCTCAAGCTGCTGACTCATTTCATGAGCTTGGCCCTGGTCCTTGTTGGGAGAACAGCTACTCCACAGTCACCTCCTCTGTAACAGCTGCAGGTTTACAGTGGTGCTCTGTGCTCTCAGGAGAAGTTTTAGTCCATCTCTCTGCCCATCATCCCCACAGGCAGCTTTCCAAGCACAGCTCCATCCTCAGCCATCCCAGATATCTCCAGCTGCTGTGCCCTCCCTCTGCTTCCTTGACTGTACACTTCCCAGGCTTGAGAAGGGGAGATAATATATTTTTAGTAGCTTCTCTTCCTTGGGTATGTGCCTTAAGTAGAAACATTAATGTCTAATGTAAAGGGCAAGTTTTATGAGGTTATTTATGGGAGCAATAAGCTTTTTTCCTCCTGTGTTTTTTGTGAAAGAAGCTGGCAAGAGCTGAGATCCTTTACCTTGTTTCTGTAAAATACTCTTAAACTTGGAGCTGAGTCTCTTTTCTTTTTAAAGACGATATTTCTTATCCAATGATTAAAACAGCAACAGTTCCTCCAGAGTTGAAGCAGCAGCATGAGTGCTGGGATGGGCAGGTTTGGGGAGCTCTCCCCACTCTGTGTTGGGAATGAAGGAGGCTGCAGCAGGGGGGATGAAGGAGGCTGCAGCAGGGGAATGAAGGATGCTGCAGCAGGGGGGATGAAGGAGGCTGCAGCAGGGGGAAGGAAGGAGGCTGCAGCAGGGGGGATGAAGGATGCTGCAGCAGGGGGAAGGAAGGAGGCTGCAGCAGGGGGAAGGAAGGAGGCTGCAGCAGGGGGAAGGAAGGATGCTGCAGCAGGGGGAAGGAAGGATGCTGCAGCAGGGGGCAGGGACAAGCCCAGCCTGGNATGAAGGAGGCTGCAGCAGGGGGGATGAAGGATGCTGCAGCAGGGGAATGAAGGAGGCTGCAGCAGGGGGAAGGAAGGAGGCTGCAGCAGGGGGAAGGAAGGAGGCTGCAGCAGGGGGAAGGAAGGATGCTGCAGCAGGGGGCAGGGACAAGCCCAGCCTGGCCTGGGAGCACCTCAAAGGCCCTTTTGCTGAGCCTGGCACGGGCACTCCGGGATGGGCGCCGCCGGGGCCGTTCGGAGCCTGCCCGGGGCTGCCGGCCGAGCCTGTGTGCGCACAAGGGGAGCCTGTCCCTGCCTCCACGGGCCGGCCTGGGCAGCAGCACACGGGAAGGAGTGTGCTCTGTGCTCCGGGAGAGCCTGCACAGAAGGAGCCTTGTTGGCCCAGCCCAGCTGCTGCTCCCCGGCTGTTTGGCTTGGCCGGGAGCTCTGCAAGCGAGGGCTGTCCAGCCCTGCATCTCCTGTTCCCTCTGGCCCTGGCCACTCCGGGCTGCACAGCCCCGAGCCCTGACCCAGCTGGTTGGACTGTGCAGTGTTATGGGGTAGGGGAAGGTGAGCCCAGCAGGCTCTGTTTGTGCTCATGGAGCCACTGGTGAACTTGCTGCCTGCTGATGGATTCCTGCTACAGAGGAGCGAATTGAAGACAGCATTTAGTTTATTGATGCTTTATTAGACTTCAAATGGAAGCAGAACCTCCTCAGCTGATAATATTTCCTTCCCTGCCCTCACTCCCATCTTCTCCATCCTCTCTTTTGGTAGGTTTCTTTTGTGTTTCTGAGGTTTGGTCCTCTCAGCCAGCCAGTATTTTTCGTTCCTGATTTAACTAATAGAAATATGATTGCACATTAATCTGACGGTAGTGAAGGATGTAATTAACCATCTCCACATCCCAGTTCCTTTGCCTTTTTCTTTGCTGGTCACCGTCACTTTCAGGTCAGCTCTGGCCTTGCAGAAAATACCTGAAATAATGGAAATGATGGGTGGTAGCTGAGGCAGGTCCCAGTGCCTGCAGGCAGATTTTAAAGGCACTATCAGTGTCAGTTTAGCACCAGCAGAGCCCCAAACTCACCAGTGCCAGATGTGATTAACTCGAGCCTGTGCTTCTCCATCCAGCCTCTCTGGTGGCTCCTGCACTGAGGGAGGGCTGCAGCTGCTCTGAGCCCCTTTTTAGCGTGTGTTGGCCACGGTGCTGGATGCACCCCAGCCTGGGAAATGCAGAGAGTCCTCGGGGAGGAGGATGGGAACAAGGCACATGGATGGTGTTGGGGAACGGCACATCTTGGACCCTCGTAGCAAAGTTACAGCGTAAGGAAGGAAGTGCTTTGTCCATCTTAGGGCTGTCAAAGCACCCATCCTCCAGTCCGCGTGTGCCCGGAGCGAGCAGAGTGGAAACTGTCCCAGCCTGCTGGGAGCATCCCGGCCACCTTTCCGGCTGCCGGCCGAAGCCTGGCTGGAGCCAGCGGGTGAGAAGCCGGCAGAGCCAGGCTCGGATTGCAGCAGGCTCCTCCTCCGGAGCCTGCCGGGAGGGAAGGAGAGGCGTGGAGCTGGAGTCAGCAGCTCTGGACTGCCTCACCTGCAGCGTGCCAGCGGCGGGGGCCGGCACGGGCACCGGGCACCGGCACCTTCCCGGCCCGCATCCCATGGGGAGCATCTCCCCCCCGGCGCCCCCCGCCAGCCCGGCATGGAGAGCCTGAGCAGCAGCCTGAAGAAGAAAGCCACGGAGCAGCACTACAGGGCAGAGGTGATGATTGCTGGAGAGCAGCTGAGGTAGGAGGTCCTGGGGTCCTCCTGCAGCCCGGGGCGGGGCTGTACCCGGGGGTCTGGGCTCTACCCCGTTAGCAGAAGGACCAAAGCTTTATCCTTGAGCAAGCTCTTTGCCGCAGCTGCCGGTGCCTCCCCCTCCTCAGTACCTGCTGGTCCTTCCTTCACCCACCCAAAAGTGGTGACCCAGGGCCTTTTCTCTTACACCTTGTCCTGCTGCTCCTCTCTGGCATCTCCTGCCCTTCTCCCCCGGGTGCCAGGGGACTGACAAGTGAGTTTAGATGGCAACAGAGTTTTTTGTTCCTTTGCACTTTTCCCCAAGCACAGAGTGATGTGGTGGCACTGAGCAAGCATCCCAAAAGTCCCTGGGCCCTGGCATGATGGGGACAGCAGCACTTCTGGGGATGCTTGGAAGGGCATCCCATGGGGGCTTGCTTTGGATCTTGCTGGAATTGGATCTTGTTTCTCCTGAAAGTCTCTTTTGGGAACTTCTGCTGGTTTGTAGTCCCAGTTCTTGGGCAGCCTCTGAGGTTGTTTTGTTGTTTGATTTTTTTTTTCTTTCCTATGAAACATGTGGCTGAGAAAATGTATTCCTTGTGTATCTGGGGTCAGAACCCCTTTCTTGCTTCTGAGCATGTGACTGAGGGCTTTCCTAGCTCTAGAGCAGAGTTTGCTTGTTTGTATCTGGAGCCATCATGGTTTGTTTTGAAATGTGGGTGGAAAATAGGAAATATATCCTTGAATAATGTACATAGCCCAGAGCATGATTGTGCTAGCATCAGATTCCTAAAACTGGCTTGGTGTAGGTATGTTGTCCCTTCTCAGCAAGCACTGTTACCTTTAGCTTTATCAAGGATTGGTAACTTCCAGCTAAGGATTGGGGCTCCATCTTAAAAACACAGCCAATGTTCAAAGGGACAGAGCAGGTTTATTCATATTTATATTTCCAATATTTTACTCACCTGGAGTGACTGAGGTTTAAATGAAGCCCTATAGACTGGGCTAAAGAAAGGGGTCAGGTATTCAAACAGAAAATAAAAATAATCAAGCTGTGTGTTAAAACTGAATTCCATGTGTGGAGAGTGATGGGACCTCCTTGTACCTGTTGCAGGACAGGAGCACATGAGACCTGGACCGTTTGGTAATTGTGACTGTACGCAGGAGAAGGGGACACAGTGAATTTGTTTGTGACTAGAACTCTTCTAATACACTGCACACAGGGCTAAAGTTGAATAGAGAACAACAAATTTACATAGTTTTGGGGACACCCAACTTTTTTTCCCCCTTTTTTTACTTTTTTTTTTCCCCTACAGCTGCAGTGCCTTGAAGTTTCCTGGTTTAGGAAGCTCCCAGAATCTGAGAGTTCACAGTAAATGAGAGGAGGGCCCTTTAGCTGGTGGTTGGGCATGCAACAGTTGCATCCTTCTGCTTTGGTCTGGGCAGGAGCCTGTTCCCAGTGCAGAAGGATGGGAAGGAGCTGTTGGCCAGCACAGGGTGTAAAACCCAAGGAGGAGGATGAGAAGTTGGACACCAGCCTGCAGCTGGGCTGCCCCTTCCAATGAACCTCTGCCTGGAGAGAGAATTGAGTGACATAGAGCACAATGAGTGTTTGAATTTCTCTCTTGTATTTTGGGGATCTTACAGCCTGGCAGGTAAGGAGTTAGGGGTTGAATCTTCCTGGGATTTGGATGTACAGTGGATAGCAATAGGGAAACTGAGGCAGGGAGGCTGGATGATGTCTCAGAGAACAGCAGATGGACAGGGCTAAATGTCCATGTTGTCTTCCCCTGCTTTTCCCTGGATATGGGATACAGAAGCATGGAAAGGAGCCTTGCAGCTGCCCTGACTCTGTAAACCTCCATCAGCAAATAACACTGTTGAATCCACATGAAATATCAAACATTTGTTTTTCCCTGTTCCCCGCTTCCTGCCCTGCCTCCCCACTATTACATTAAATCAAACAAACCTTTGCTCCATCTTTACAGTTCTTTGGCTTCCCAGCAAGTTTGCAAATCCCTCAGAGTTTGGTTTGGCCAGAGGGGTGAGTCTGTTCAGTGTCAGGATGCGTTTCCCAGCCAGGAATAGCTGCACGAGTGAGGGGTGATGGAATGTTCCATGGGGATGGCTGGGAATGAAGCAGATCATGAAGGAATTAATGGGAGATTGGCCAGTGTGCATTGGGTTGCCTGCCTGCCAGGGTCCTTCTGCTTCAACTGCTGCCTGGTCCAGGGAGGGGGAAGAGGAGATTTGTGTTTTGAGCCTCTCTTCACTAAAAAATGAAGATACAATTTTCAGTGCTATTTTGGCCTTGAGTTTGAGAGGGCTGCAGCCTCAGGCTCGTTCCTCACGTCTGCTGTCACTCCGCTTGTGTCAGACGTACAACCCTGCATGCAAATCACATCAGTTTTACTGGGCGTTGTGTATTCCTGGGTGGCATTCTGTAAGAGAGGCCCAATTAGTCACTTCTAATTGCAACAAATGGCTTATCTACACAGAGAGATTCTGGAAGAGCTTCTGTGCTTTGTACTCACACCCTGCTGCAATCAGAGTTTCTCAAGTGTGGACAAGCCCTGCTGCACTCTCGTCTGGATATTCCCATGGTCAAGAGAGGCAGCTGTGCTCTAACAGCTCTGCTAAGCTGCATTAATCACTCTCAAACATAAAATACACTAAGTAAATTTATGTCTTGCACAGCAAAAGTGAGAGGACAAGGAAGCTTTTCTCCTATGAAGAACAAAACTGTGATCTCATCCACTGTCCAAAACTTTCAGAGGTGATGAGTGTTTTATTTGGATACTCAAACTGTGATGCTGTTAAATAAAGTGTTCATACTTTGATGCTCTGGAAATTGGGCTCACTTAAAGGTGTGTAGCTGAACATGCCAAGATTTGTATTCTTGCCCAAAAGCCTTTGGTCTGCAGGAGGTTTGGTGGTTCTCTGTTGGACTTGGATCTCTCATAGTAGGGATGACTTCCCTGAGGAATCGTGGGCACTGCTTGATGTAGCAGTGAACATTATTCAGCAGATGAGGCTACATGGTCAGAATGGCCTTAGAAAGCTGATTATTAAACTTCTAGCACTGGTGCAAGGGAGGACTGGGAAGTAGACTTGTGCTTGCTGGGATTTCTTTGGGATTCAACTCTTCCTATGCAAATATTTCAATACAAGTATGAAAAGAAAACATCTCTGTACCACTCTGGGCTGTCACAGGTGTGCAAAGCTTTTCCCTGTCTCCAGATGTACTGGTGCTTTTTCAGACTGGGAGTGCAGCAAACTGGAGTTTGCTGAGCCTGTTTGCAGCAGCCCTTTTTCTTGAATGTGCTCTCCAGCAGGAGCTGTTTTGCAGAGATGCTCTCGGGGCTGTTGCTGCCTTTTAGTGAACTTTTAGTTGTTTGTTGTTCTGGATGGGCTTTTTATTTGTTTTTGTGTGTTTGTTTTCTGTGAAGATAGGAACAGAAAAGATGTTTTGGATGATGAATCTTTCCAAGGCCATTCATTTGTACTTAGCTGCTGTGGGATGTGAACTGGAGTTAATATCCTTGAAAGATCCACCTTGTCCTTTGAGATGCTCAAGGTCTGTTTACATGGGAGGTGATGGAGAGATTATTCCTCTTCTGTTTGGATGTCCCTCTCAACAAGGTTACACAGGATGAATAATGATGGCTTTGTAGTGACCTTGACAAAGAAGCAATTTGCTTACCCAACACAAGCTACCCAAAGCAAACGCACGTGGAAGCTCTGACTGCCAAGCCAGGAGTGTTTCATAAGAGCTCATTCTCATGTTCCAGCAAGTGTTTCATCCTGACCTTATTCTGTCTTTTTTTTTTTTTTATCCTTTTGAAGAAGTAATATGTCCACAGGGTAGGTTTTGCCATCTAGAAAACTAATAATATTGCATATTATTATATATTGCTGTAATCTTTTTTATCTGGAAGCGTGGTTATAACCCACTCGTGGTTTCACCAGCTTTGTTTTGTAACATCATACAAGAGCTGTTACATCCTGTGGCTGAAGGACAGAGTTTGTCTCTTCAGAGCTGACAGGAAAGAGTAAACAAGAGGAAAGTGAAAAGACCACAAGGACACTCGAGCTGAGCCTCTTCCGCTGCCCTGGGTCTGTGCAACAGAGGGGAAACTTGTCACAGGCTTGAAACAGCCCATAAAGGTCCAAGATGCTGCTGCTCCAGAGGTGCTGAAACACCACTTAATTCCTGTACTGGCAATTGTTCCCAATAGAATAACTTGAGAATAAGTGTATTTTTTCATATTTTGAAATCTCAGGCTTTAGCAGCATTGTTTGCTAAAAATATTTTTCTTTTTTTTTATTTTTCCCCTGCAAGATCTGTGATTTTTTTTCCATATTCTGAAACTGGATTTAAAAGAAGATCTATAGGGGAAATAGTGTTCTCCCAGCCAGTTTCTATTCAGACCTTGCATGATTATGGTCTACATATTATTGTATATACAGGGATGTATATGAGTGTAAGTAAACACATATATATTCTTTATAGACTCCTGCAGACTCTTGATGCCAGTAGAGCACTCTTGGGACATTTCTTATCTCTTCCAAACATGCCTCTAAAGTGCCTTCCCACTTGCTGATTGTGTAGGAGAGAAAACATAAAAATTACTTGTGTCTTCCCCCATGGGTGGGGAGCCTCTGTTTGCAGTCACTGCTGACTGTCTCTGATTGCATTTTGACAATGGACCCTGAAATAAAGGAAGAAAAAAGACAAAACCTCTAAAAACAGCAAGGCAGCTGCCTGTGGACTGTTCTTTCTGGGTAAAATCCACATGCAGAGTGAGTGCTGATCACATGTGGGAATGAACCTTCCAGGTAAAGAGTGAAATACTGAATATAGACCTCAGCATCTGAGGGAGGTCTGCCTAAGGCCAGGAGCTGGTTCTGCATGAACCCTTGGTTTGGTATTTTAATTAGCAGGAAGGCATGAAAACTTCTGTCAACTTCTCAGCATTAATTACAATAATCAATTGCCAATTCTTCCTCTAACGAAAGTCTTTATCTTAAGACTTTTTGGAACTTAATATTTTTAAATTCTACAATATAGGATAATCCACTATTAGCTGATAGTTTTCTAGGATATTTAAACTTCTCATGTGGTACCTAAAAGTGTTGTCCCACATGCTGTGTCGTACACACAACTTTTCCAAAAAGAACAAAAGAACTTGAGGCATGAAATAATGAGAGGCTGCAGTGTTTAATGCCTTAGTAAAATACACTGGCCTGGGGCAAAACTGGGAATTGCAATGAATAATTTGAAGCAAAAAACATCCTGGAGTTACAGAGATGTTTAATTAATATCTCCCCTCAGCCTACTGCACACACTGGGCATTTTCCAGCATTGGGGTTTTGGGAACGGTCATGACTACAGGGCAAAAGTTTGGCCCCTGGACAGATCTCCTGCCAAACTGGGTTGGCTTTGGCTGGAACACAGAGGAACTCTGTGCCTTGTGGCTTGCTCAGTTGTTAAGGTCCTTTTGAAAGTCAAAGCTGTGCTCACCTGAGTCACCTTCCCCCATATATCTCACCATCAGAGCTGCAGAGTAGCCATGACAGCAGGGTTTTCAGGATAGGAAGGTTGTTGTTTTGGTAAATTCTGTCCCAGTCAATCCCAGTAGGAACCAGAAAATGTCAGGACTGTTGCTGTGGATTAGTGGCTGTATGGATTAGGTAGTGATGGGATCCACCTGGCACTTGGACAGAAGAAAGGAGGGCTCCTGCTGCCTGTCCCACCTTGACTTATGACTAAGACTTTGTCCTGGGGGCAGCTTTATCCCTGCTTTCATGGCCACAGAGAAGGAGAACTAGACATAGAATCATGCCAAGACAAATGTATGTACTGCTCTTTCTTACTGAGTTTTGGCCCTTCTTCACCCCCTTTGGTTGGCTGCTGTGTATTTTAGAGGCTTGTTTGGGACAAAAAGCCACGTATGGGTCAGACTACGTCCAGTGCAGGCAACCTGAGTAGTGGCAGGAGGAGAGAAAGGGATGGTGGAGAGGCTCCTTGGGATTGACCGCTGCAGTCTTGCAATGCCAGGGGGTTTGGCTGAATTTCTCAGTCCTTGGGTGCTTGGCACAAGCCCCAGCTCAGCGGTGATCTCTCCAGGCTGGGCAGATGTGGGCTGCCAGCCCCCGGGGTCCCCTGTGGGCCCAGCTGTGCTCAGTGGCTGCCTTTCCCCTCAGGCTTCGCCTCCACGATGGGAAGCTCATCAAGGACCGGCGCTACCACCTGCGCACGTACCCCAACTGCTTCGTGGCCAAGGAGCTCACGGACTGGCTCATCGAGCGCAAGGAAGCGCCCGACCGCGAGACCGCCATCCGCCTCATGCAGAAGCTCATGGATCACTACATCATCCACCACGGTGTGTGGGCCTCTCTGCCCCCCCAGGCTGCTGGCTGTGTGTCTGCTCACCCCCTGTGTCCGTCAGCCAGGGCCCTGCTCACCGCCCTGCCGAGGGTGAGGGCTCCTGGAGAGGCTGGATGGGGCTGGATCTGAGCGAAGCCGCGTTGCTTTGGGGGATGTGCAGTTCCCTGCCCGACAGAGAAGGGGCTTGGGCTGGTAAAATGGCATGTGAAGTGTCTCCTCTTTGAAAGCAAGCTCAGTAACACCTGACCTGTATCCCTGTATCCCTGTATTCCTGTATGCAGCCAGGTGGATGTTTGTACAGCAGCTGGTTTGGCTCATGTTTGTGTCACGCAAAAGTGGAGGCTGAATTACAGCACGTGCTTCACATCTGCAGGAAAATTATTTTTCTTACCATAAGACCCCCAGTATTCCTTAGTTTCCCCATGGTGGGACGAGTAGGGCTGTGGAGTCCACATCACTCCAAGAAAAATTTAGTTTGGTACCCGTGAACCTGGAGCTGAAGCAGTCCTGTAAGAAAACCTCCCTTAGGATCTTCGTGTGATGCCATTAATAAAGGCTTGTCTGTGGAACCTGATAAAAAACAAAAAAAAGAAGGATAAAAAAAGAAAGAAAGAGGGGAGAAAAAGCAGATTCATGTTCAAGCCCAGCTCTTAGAAGTATTCAGGTTTTTTTTCTTTTTAAAATTTGTTTGGAACTTTCAGGAGTTTTGGATTAACTCAGGTCACATACTGAGCTCTATGCTGCAGAGCAATCCCCAAGGTCCAGCGCTTGGTCCTGATACAACAACAGAAAACAAGCACTTCAGATTGGCAAAAAGCAATTTTTGTCCATGTGGTTTTCAGGCCCAGTCAGGAACAACAGTCCCAGATTATCAAATAGCCCTGGGACACCTCTGCCATCAGTGGGAAGGGCTGTGGCTGAGCTCTCTTGCTCCCAAGCCTTTGGGAGAGGGGCTGTGGGAACCTGGAGCTGGGTGCTGGTTTGTCACACAAGGATGTAGCTGAGGAGACAGCAGCAGATGACAACCACATCAAACCCATCCCTGTCCTCCCCCCTCTTCTCTGGAGCCCAGAAATAGCTGCCTTTGACCACTGCAATGCAAACACTCTCCATTGCCATCTGCTACTTGCTGAGGGTAATGCCCTTTACATTAAACTGCCTTGAATAAAAATAAACTGCTGCTGGGCTTTATCACAAAAAGCTAAAGCAGGGAGTTCTCAGTTAACCATTAACACTTAAAACTGATTATTTTTCCATCTCTCCAGCTGACAGTTTAAAATAAATCCATTAGTTAATTAAACCTGTGCAGCACTGGGTACCGGCACTGTTTTGATTGCTTATTATGACCTGTCCCTCCTGCTTCTGTGATAATTCCTGGCAGGACACAGAAGTTGACTTTCCAGCTTGCTTTTTGTCCATTAATTTTTGTTAGTCCCGTGGAAGGAGGGCTGCCAGCTAATGCAGCACTGTGCTGGGTGCTTGGCAATTGTCTGGCTAAAGTGTTTGCCCTCTTCTCCCCTGGCATCCAGATAATTATCTCATGAAGATCATTGTGCTGCCTCTTAATTGTCTGGTGTGCTTTGAGCTTTGGTTCTATTACACGCTGGAAACACACTGAAATTGGCCTTTAAACAGTGAAACTGCTTTGGTTTTCTATGGGCACAGTCCTGTAGGGATTTACATTCTATTCCCAGTTGCAATGGCTGTGGAATAGTTGCTCCTTGGAATTACGAAGCTGCAAACTTTCACTGTTAAAACAAACTCCTCGTCCTGCCCTCGTGCTCAGTGAGTCACGGGCTTCAGAGCCCTGATTGCATCTGAGACAGCTGCTCAGCAGGAACGATGAACTCGAGATAATCTGACAAGTTTTGGCATTTTGCTGCTCACCCGAAGGGGAATGTGGTTTTGCCGGTCTGCTCAGAAGGATGAAAAAGTGTTAAAATTCTCACAAGGAGTATCTTGAATCTTTTGAATTTCACTCTAGTGGATGATGTTACTTTAGTGATGAAACATTTGTGGTTTTTCTTTTTCCCTTTGACTAATTTTCTTTGTTTTCCAGGCATGTTTTTCACTCTGCTTTTTTTTTTTTTTCCTTTTTTTGTTTTTTTTTTTTTTTTTTCCTTTTTTGGTTTTTTTTTTTTTTTTTTTTTTTTACCACTGAACTTTCTTCTCACTTCAGATGGGTGGATCTGAAGGCAGGCTAACTTTTAAGAGCGAGGCTGTGATTTTTGGGCTGGCTTTTTTTGTCTTTGTTTTTATTTTTTTTTTTTGTATTTTTAGTCTGGGAGTCTGTTCCAGGCAACTTTATCTCTCCCAAATATTTACCTGCTAAAGGTTACATGCACTTAAAAGTCATGCATTTACAGACTGTGTGCCCATCCCCAAGATGAATCTGAGAGTTTTTATACAGGTTTGATTACTCCAGTTGTATTGCACCTGGCTTTGAAGAAAATTTTCTCTTGAGATCAGTTTGCCATGCAAAAGAATTGGACAATGTTGGCACAAAATGGTGTGGAAACGTTTGTGCCATTATGTTTTTTAGCTTACAAGTATTTTTGACAGACAGAAGTGATTTGATGGGGGTTTGGGTGCAGTGTGGGTTTTTTTCCTCTGTACTCCAAGTCTGCTTACATGTGGCAGTCACTTTCTAGAAAAAAAATTATTGAGGCAATTCTGTTTGTCTTCTTTTAGCCTAAATCTAAACATCAACATTCAAATTTTTTTAAAATGCCCTTTTTTTACTAGTGAATGTTTTAGTGCCTGGAGCAATTTACAGACTCCAACTCCAGCTTTCCTAAGCTCTGTACATTGGGACTGACCTCTCCCACCAGCATGGGCTGCAGGTATTCCTAAGTAGGTAATTTTTGGGGACAGAAGGTTTGGGTGCTGGTTGTTCCATGGGACGAGGGGCACAGGGACGGACATGGCATGAAGCCCTCAGAGCTTTTAACCTGCAGACAACATCCTGCTGAGTGTGAGCCCTGTGTGTCCATGATGGACTGACATCCCTGCCCTTTACTCTTCCAGTCTGTGACGAGCACTCGGACTACAAGGACGCCAAGCTGCTGTACCGCTTCCGCAAGGATGACGGCACCTTCCCTCTCAGTAAGGATGTGAAGGTGTTCATGCGAGGGCAGAGCCTTTATGAGAAGTACGTGAGTCCTTCCCTGGCCTTGGGGCACTGGGAGCGTGCCCTGCTGGCTGTGCTGGCTGCTGCTGCTCTGCAGCTGGGAGCCACAGCTCCCGCTGGCTTTGCTTTTCCTTCTCTGCGCTCCCTGCTGTCCCACGGGGAAATGCTGTTTTCTGAGCCACAGCTGCAGCACAACCAGCATTCCTGGGGCTGGGAGCTTTACTGTGAACTCGTGGATGCTTCCAATGGCCCCAGCCCAAGTGCAGGTTCTGGGGCCTGGTGCAGGGAAGTGCTGGAGTCCAGTCTGAATTCTCCTGGGATGAGCACATCCAGTGGCCATTCCCAGCACTCTTCCAGCCTCCTTGCATGAGCTGCTTTCACCAGTTGTGTTAGGACTTATGTCCCACCAAAGTCAACAGGGTATGAGATTTTCACAACTCTCCTGGGCCTGGGTACCTGCATCTTGCTTAGCCTACTTGCAAAATTTGTAAAGGAAAAGTTAATTCCCCAACAGTGAAGAAAATTCCTTCCATGTCCAGGTGTATAGTTTTCTTTGTTTTATTGTTTCTGGCTCTAAATCCAAGGCATCTTTCCAGAGTTCAACCCCAGCCCACCCTCTGGGCCTGTTTCTTTTAACAGCCTGCACATCTTCACATCCTCCCACTCTGGCAAAGAGAATCACAACTGGCACTGAAAGACAAGCCCTTCATCCAGGCTGGCGGTGATTTCGGGGGTCTCCCTGCCCCTTTGCCAGATGTGCATCCCTTGAACTTTGATTTTGATCCACAGCAGTGACCGTGGGATGGGGAGAGCATCCAGACAGCCTCATGGCTGAGCCAGCTGCACCCTCTCGTGGAGACACTGGATTCAGCTCTCACGTGCTGCCAATGGAATACAGGCTGATTTATCCATGCACCCGGACTATCTGCCATGTGTTACCCACCCTCAGTCGCTTGCTTGGCTTTCCCCTGTGGTCTTTAGCCGGGGTCGCAGCTGAAATGGTTTTGCTGGAGCTGCTCCCTCGCTGTGGTGAAGATTTACAAAGGTGCCCGACTGCAGCTCCGTGTTCCTCCCTCCCTTCCTGCTGCCCCCAGGCAGGAATGTTCTGGTTGCAATGCTTTGCCTGCTTCTCTTGGCCTTGCTTCATGTGGCTGCAGTCCCTGCGGGGACTGGCAGGGATGTTTGGCATCACGGGAGCCTTGTCCCACCTCTGTGCCAGGCTGGTGAGCGTGGAAGAGTCGATTCTGAAGGTGAGAGAGGAGAACTCGGTGAAGTACCAGAGGACTTTCCTGGGCTCTGAGATGATTGACTGGCTCATCCAGGAGGGAGAGGTGGAGAACAGACAGGAAGCAGTGGAGCTGGGACGGGCACTGCTGGAGCACGGGATCATTCAGCATGGTGAGCGAGGGCCCGGCTGGAGCTGGGGTGGAAAGCGAGGGATGAGCGTGGCTGTGTAGGAACAAATCCCCATTCATGCCATGCAACAAGTGCTGGTCAAGTGCCCACTTGGAGATGGCAATGGAGCCTTTTAGTTCTATGTTTGGAGCTGGTGACCTTTGAAACCGGAGCAATCTTCCCCCACCCACAAAGGCTTTGAGATGAAATCTGAGCTGTTGCTCTTCAGTTCTTCAAAGCCGCCGGCCACAGGGCTGGGCTGCATCCCTGGGCTTGGAGGGCTGGGGTGTGAGGATGTAATGTTTAGCTCCACTTGGCTGGAGATCAGATCCATCTGCTGGAATTAAACTTCCAGTTCAGAAGGCGGGGAGTCCTTGGAGTGTCTCGGGGCAGGGGCAGGTGGAGGGGGTGACACCCAGTGCACCCTTGGGAAATGGCACCTCCTGGGGAGGTGGCCCTGCTGTGCCTCCCTTCCTGTAGGCAGCATTCCCAAACAGGCAGAAAAGCTGCAGTAGAGCACAGGGACATTAAAAGCAATTCATGGGGGTCCCTCAGGATATTTTCTACATATTTTTCCACCCCCTCAGCTTCTCCCTCCTCCCTGTTCTCTCCTAGTCTCCAATCGACATCACTTCTTTGACAGTGACATCCTCTACCAGTTTTGGATCAACTTCCGCCGGCGGCGGCGGCTCACGGAGCTGCTCAATGAAAACTCTTCCCGTGCCCTCTCCGAGAGCCCCGACAGCCCCTTCTGCCTTCGCAAGCTCAACCCTGACCCAGGCAACACCAGCTTCCTCTCTGGTAATGTGGATGTGTTTGTGGAGGGGTGTGAAATCAAGGAGTACATGTCCAGAGTATCCCAGAGCTGAGGGTGTTGCTCCAGCAGAGTGTTAAATGTTCCTCCAGGCATCCCATGAAGTGACCACCCATCCCACTGGTGTGTGGTGGATGTCACAGTGCAGTGGCAGTCACTAGCACAACCCCCTGTCCCAGGAAAATAACTCAGCTTAGCATCAGCTCAGCTCTTGATCTTTCTTTGAAGCTGGTTTTACTCCTTCTAAGCTCAAATGCCATCTTTAGTGCACATTTACCTTTCAAGTGTCAGTCAGGCTGGAGGGGAAGTTTGTTATTTTAAACTGCTCTGTTTCAGCCTTGAAAAAATTGTTATTTCTGCCTCTTTCAGTCCAGACCAACAAGGAGATCAAAATTGTCTCAGCAGTTCGAAGGAGCAGCATCACTTCCCTCTCTGGAAACTCCAACGCCTACTTCAGTGCTCCTCCTACGTTGGTTTTCCCTCCTGTGGCTGAGTGCAACCCCAAATCAGGTCTGGACTTTGGCATTGCCCTGTTGTTGCATTTATTCTTTCAGGGGCTCAAGCCCAGGTCCAAAGCCTGGAGAGGGTCTGCCTCACCTCTGAGTCTTGATTTGAAAAGTTCTGCATGTGCTTGGAAAAACACTAAGATGAATGCAAAGATTTCTGTGTGGTTCTAACATCTGTTTTCCAGCTCAGGGTGCCTTGTTATGCATTTTACTGTACAAACCCCTTGATTCTGATAGAATCTGTCACCTTCTGCTCTAGTGTTAAAGAGACCCGTCACCAACGAAGAGCTCCTGTCCCCTGGGGCCCCTTATGTCAAGAAAACGCTGACTGTGAGTGACCATTGGGAATGGCATTGCTAATCCAGCAGTTTTCAGCTGCCTGCCTGCTCTTTGGTGGTTTTCTGTTGGCTGCTCTGACCTCTCTATGTTGAAACTTTGATTGCATGGCACATCATTGTGGCTTTGTGTTGGTGACTCTCTAGGGGTTGGTGTCTTCACATGTTCTTGTAGGTGAAGATGTGCTCAGCCCCTCTGATAGTTTAGTGTATATCCATGAGGTAGATCAAGAAAGAGAATGCTTCCTGGACAGAAAAAACCTCCTATTTTGGAGATTTTTTTGCCATTGGTGAGGCCCTAGCACAGGTTGCCCAGAGAAGCTGACTGCCCCATCCCTGGAAGTGTTCCAGGCCAGGCTGGATGGGGCTTGGAGAAGGCTGGGATAGTGGAAGGTGTCTTTGCCCATGAAAGTGTTTATGAACAAGATGATCTTTAAGGTCCCTTCCAATACAACCTATTCTAAGATTCTATGATTGCTGTTCCATCCAGCCCCATGCAAACCATGGAATCAGTAAGTCTTGTGACACTTGGAACTGTCACACTCACCCTCTATCATATGGCTTTATGCACAACTTTTTGCACCTTTCAGGTCCCTCTGCAGATCAGGAGTGTTGATATCTGATCATCTGATGGAGCTGCATTGAATGGGGGGAGCATCCAAGGGCCACTCTTGCCTTTCTTATGATGGGCTTTTAGCACAGACAGATCTCCAGGATGCTGCAGACAACTTGAGTTTGGGGGTTTTGCTTTTCTAATTATTTCTAAAGCTGTAGGACTGGTCAAGGCAGGGCTGGTGGGTGCTGGGTGTAAACATTGCAAGACAGCTCCTGCCCTGTGGATCCTATTGCACTTGGTTATTTTTGTGTCAAACTTCTCATCCCTTCGCTGCCCGCCTCTGAAACCGGGAATCTCACAGAGACCAGTGGGGGAAGCATGAGGGATGTCTTGCCATGCTGGTTTGGCACAAGCAGGGTTGCAGAGGACCTGTGGGCCAGGTCCCCAAATTAAGGGTGCTGTGGAAAGTGGTGGGAAGGAGCAAGAAAAGTAAAACTGGTGATTGGCAGGGCACATCTGAGGACGTGCTGTTCATTCTCCTCCTGAATGCTCTTGCCCTGCCCTTCAACTCTGCCAGCCTGGGCCTTTCATGGCTCATTTCCTCCTGCTTAGCTCTGCAGTTGCTGTTATTTATTTATATGGGTAATGTGCAAAGTCCCTTGGGAATTCCTTTTCTCTTTTAGTCACATCAGAGGGCTGCAGCATTACAGCAAACTGCTCTGACAGACTGACATCAGAGTGGGAAAAGGCAAGAGCAGCTACTTCCACCCAGGAAATGTTTTGCTGTGCCAAGGGAAAGGCACCATGTGCGTGCTCTGGAAATGTTCTCAAGCATGTTCTTGTTACATGCCTCATACTTCAGCTTGGTGCTGCCTGTGCTTCTCTTTTCTGCACTTGCTGACAGGGAATTAATCAGAAAACAGCTTTGCAGGGAGCAATTGATCAGCTCTGCATCTCACTTGGTGCGTGGCCCTTTCTCTCCCACCCATAACCAATTAAGATCACGAGTTCTCCATCACTCTAGGAACTGTTGCATCTCCTCTATCCAGCCCATTCCTTGATTTTAAGCCCCTTTTGTTCTGCTTGCAGATTGTGGGGGATGCAGTGGGCTGGGGCTTTGTGGTTCGAGGAGGAAGACCTTGCCACATCCAGGCAGTGGACCCAGGAGGACCTGCTGCTGCTGCAGGGATGAAGGTACTTCTGATTCATGGAGACTAAAGTGTCCTGTTTGAGCTTTTTGGACTGAACACATCCTCCATGACAATCCCACCTCCTGCAGTGGAGATCAGACTGATGGAGTGGGCACATGGAGCTCTGGGAGAGGTGGAGGGAAGGATGCTCTCTGCAGGCAGAGTGCTCCCTGGGTGGTGGCACAGTGGAGGATTTGCCTATTCCAGGGCAGCACAGTGACCATGGGCATCTAAAACTCGAAAAAACTCTGTCAAAAGTAAACTGTTCCTGTGGTAGATCTTGGAACTGTCAAAAGTGTTTGAGCTACTAAAAACAAAGCAGAGAATTCCCAGCTCATTTCCAGTGACTGTGTATAACCCCAGTGAGGCAGGGAAGGAACATAGCTTTATCCTGAATCAGCTGCTCTCACATTCCGAGATGTCACACGTTTTGTTTCCCTGCTATTAGCAATGGACTTCTGATTGGAGCTGTTTACCATGAGCACAAAATCTTAATAACATTAGATTGATGCCTAGATTTGATTCATCAAATAACTTCCAGTATTTCCAGCTTAGATGGAATGAACTGAGATCTTGAAACTCATTTTAGGCCCAGGCATGTCTGAGTTTCATGTGTAGTGTTTTAGGCATGAATGAAAGAAGTGTTGAGTTTCCCAGTTCCCTATAAAAACCCCAGCAGTGAGGGATTAATTTCTAAAAGCTGATATAAGTCTAAAGTCACATAAATATTTGAAATAATGGGATTCTTTAGAGCCAGAATATGACTCCTTGTTTGCTTCAGGCCTGATTGGAAGGGAATGGATGAATTTGTTTCATTTACTCAAGAGCCCAGTTAATTTCTCCTTACCTAATCTCATTTGCCACCAAATTGCTGGATGTTAATATTGTGCCTCATTTCCATATGTGAAATGAGCCACTGCTCGTAAATTAGGCTTTTTTTCCTCCGTTAGCTCACAGTGTAAATCCCTTTGGTCCTGTTTTTATGATACAGTGATTGCAGCACTGTGATTATGGGTGTAGCTATGGGGTGGGGATGTTTTAAGGTTTCAAGGATTTTGACACACACTTGCATCACAACCTTTGGCTCCAGTCAGTGATGGGCAGAAGGTGCCATGAGACTGAAGGTAACCTGTCCCTCCTCTCTTGCAGGTGTGCCAGTTTGTTTTCTCAGTGAATGGGGTGTATGTTTTGCATCTGGACTATCAGACCATCAGCAGCCTCATCATGACAGGACCACGGACTCTGGTGATGGAAGTCATGGAAGCCATTGAATGAGCAGAGGAGCCTCATCCCACTGCTGCTTGGAAAGGCAGGACTCTCCACAAAGCAGGGATGGACTGTAGGGAGGGACCAAGCTTGACCATTCACTGTGATGTGTTACCCAGGCATTTTAATGTATTTTCAAATAAATACATTCTAATGGACAAATCTTGGATTTTTATGCTCTTGAAATATATGGATTTGCCCGCTCTTGAGAGTCTCATCCCTTGCAGCTCCTTTTTAATGCCACTATGAGAATTCAGCACGTACTGAACCCCACCTTAGAACAACATTCACCAGCCAGGCTTCAAGGCAGGTGGCAAAGCTGGTAAGCAGTGAGAAGTTTATACCAAGTGAATCTGTCTGAGCTGCCCTGAGCTGTCTGTGCAGTCTTCTGAGAACACACTGTGCTCTCCAGATGGCCCCATAAGCTGTGCCCCTGGCTCTGTCAGGAAAATAAGGAAATGAACACAGGAATGTGTGTTTCCTTGTAAAGTCTAAGGCTCCTGCTACTCTCTTGGCTTAGCCACACTCACAGCCAGTCCCCAGCTGTTTCTTGAAAAGGTGACACTTCCATGACTGTGCTTTTTGTGCTCCCACCCATTAATAATGCTTAATTTCATTAATCAGCTTCACCTCAGCAAGGAGGCAGGCAGAGGTTCCAAACATCCTAGGCTGCTGCCAACCCAGTGATGGGAGGCAGTGGGGAAAGAGAGAACAAAACCAGGGTGTGCCCCAAAGGAAATGTGTCCTAGTCTGAGTTTGACTCTGGGAGGGAGCAGAAATGAGTGAAAGCCACTAAAATCCAGCCCCCCTTGACCCTGCTGCTTGCAGGATGGTTGTGTTTGCAGCCAGTGCAAAATATTCCCTGAAAACTACCCTGAAAGTAAACTAAATATAGAATAACAGGTAATAACAAGAAACTAGGGAGGTTTCTTGCTTTCCAGTTCACAGAGCATCCTGCTTGTTTAGCCTGTGCATAGACAGGATGATTTCCAGCACACCTGCTTAGGGCAGGGCCCTCAGTGAAGCTCCTTTGGCCACAGACCCAGCCTTAAAAAACAAACAAACAAACAAACAAAAAAACCCAAAAAAAAACAAACAAAAAAACCAAAACAACAACAAAAGAAACAAAAAAAAATTTGTAATTTTGATTTATGTTAAAATGGGGTTGACTTTCTTGGAGAATCTGGTGTCAGCTGTATATTAGGTTTTTTCTTACTGCTGGCTGCCTTTTTTGCCCTTGCTATAAAGGGATATATGCTCCCCCAGTACTGGTGCTGAAGTAATGGGACTACTTGGAGCACAGCATTGCTGGAACAGGGTCCAGGCAAGATGTTTGCACTGATATTCCATTGGGGTCCTTCCAGCCCCTAAGTGGAACCAGACCATCTCCTCAGCCCTTGGTCAATAAACTCACAGTTGTTATTTGTAGCCATTCAGTGCACGAATTAAGAAACCTCCAGCTGCCTTTTTGCTTTTCAGATTCTATTTAGGGAGAGTTTGGGTGTCTGTGATGGCCCAAAGGTTTAACCCAGGGTGTTTGGCAAGAACTAAGGTCATATCCAGAAGACCCAGGCATTGTGTGGGCACCTTGGGAGAGGCAGGCCAGAAAACAACACCCTGGACACAACCACTGAAAGCAGCTCCAGATTTTTCTCTGTCAGAGCAGGAATTTTTAGTTCTGGATCTGATTTCCCTGACAGTGCAGCTCAGGAGATACGTGCTCATTTCTTTCTCTCCTTCTACTTCTTAAGAAAACTGTAGCAGATCTGAGCAACCTCAGAAATCCAGTAGGAATTACAGAAAATATAATTTGTGGTATTTGTACACAGGGCAGTGAGAACCCTCTCTGCATGGGGTACAAAATGCTCTGTGCTTTGTTTTATGAAGATTTGTTGCCCACTTGTTGCCCAGGGAAGCTGTGGATGCCCCATCCCTGGAAGTGTTCAGGGCCAGGTTGGATGGGGCTTGGAGCAACCTGGGATGGTGGAAGATGTCCCTGCCCATGGGGGTGAAAAGAGATGAGCTTTAAGGTCCCTTCCAAACCAAATCCTTCTGTGATTCTATGATTTAAGCACTTCATTTTGGTGTTACTTTGTGGTGCTTTTAAGTACTTATGAGATTATAAAACAAAACTGCAAAGAACTAACAAATGTTTGTTTATTGCGCAAAATATTTTGAAAACTATGGGGTTTTTTTTCCATTTAACTCGACATTTCCAAAGATATCCATGTTTCCTGCTAAATGGCAATTGCAAGTGTCTTATAGGTCACTTGTCTGCAATGAGAGACTGATGCTGACAGTCCCTGCAGGTGCAGCTGAAAATCTGGCCTCTGTTTGTAACGAGAAATGTCACTGTCAATCATTCCTGTCCTGGCAATGAGGACAGAATATGTCAAAAAATAGAGTTTTGGCAGGGAGCTGGGCGTCTCTCCCAGGTGCTGCTGGTGCCGAGGATCTCACCCCGGAGGAGCTCAGGGCTGGATCCCACAGCTGGGGAGCCTGCAGCACCGTCAGCTCCAGCTCATGATTCAGCCTCTGGCCTTGCAGAACTTACAGATGTGCTACATTTCCTTAAGCAAACGAAACACAACTCTCCTTCAGTGCACATGCTGGGCTCTCAAAAATGTTTAATGGGATGCGAGCGAGGCTGGACTGAATTCATCCCAGGCAGTCTGAGGGTGGGCGGGAGCCAGGACTTGTTGCTGCATCCCAGGAAATCAGCGTGCAGACTCCCGGACAGAGATTTTATTTTATTTCGTTAGCAAAGCCCCTCAAAGCTGTTTACTGCTACCCATAGAAGCAGCCTCTTGCTTTTCATGCTTTATTTGGCTGCACAAAGGGGCCAAGCCGTGCATGCGGAGAGGGAGGTGGGGGAATCCCATCCCTCTCCCTCCGTTCTCCCTCCCCTTCCTTATCCCTCCTGACGCCTGGGAATTGAAATCTTTAATCACGCCGAGGAGCAGATGAGGCGCCAGGGCAGCTTCTCCCCCGGTTTCAGAATGTAGCCGGATCCGCCGCCCGACTCCGGGAGCGCCGCTCCGCAGAGGTCTGTGCCTCGCTCCCCTCGGGGCTGCGTTCGCAGGGATGCCGAGCAAGGGCTCTGTTGTTTTGGGGCGTGTGTGGGTACCCCAGGCAGGGAATTTCTGCAGGGTTTGCTCTCTGGGAAGGTTGGAGCGGGAGCGGCTGGGCTGGGGCAGCGCTGCCGGGGCCGCACGGGGGTGACACGTCCCATCCTCCCACGGTGAAGCGGCTGCGGGACACAATTCCTGACAGCCTCAGTACTGCCGGGGCTGCTTTGGCAACTCTAGGAGCGATGGCTGTGCGAAATACACTTTGTTGGTTTGTTTTTTGGTTTTTTTTTGCCTTCTCTTTTGGCGTTCATTGTACAAAGCTGCAGGAAATTGCTGCCAGGGCGTTCTTGGAAGGGTTTGTTACCTGTGTGGGTTTTTCCCACCTGGAGGCGTGGGTGCGTTGTGATGTTACTCAGCCTGGAGGGCTGGGGGAGCTGCAAAGGCTCAGCCTGGAAGTGGAACTTGTTACTTTTTTCAGGCTGGTGCTGGGATTACTGAGACTTTTTGTTCACTGGTGGAAGTGAAATACAGGAACTTTACAGGAGAGAACAGAAAGGAGTTGATGGCTGGGGGGGTTTAGTCTGGTTTAGGTCCTTTAACCAGCAAAGTACTGGTGGAATGTGGGATACATTTATTCCCTGCAGCTGGCTGCCTCGGTCAGGTCCCTGTCTCTTCTGCAGGGCTGTCCCTGACGCCACCCGTGTGTCTGGCAGGGAGTGGGACAGGGGGTGACATTGCTTCTGCCAGCACGTCTGTGCAGAGACAGTGATGACCTCTGGCTGAGGAAATGTCCCCAGACTGTGGCTGTGGAGGATGGAAATAACTCCCCGTGCCCCCAGATCCTCACCTTTAGCTGTGCTGATTTCAATATGTGACAGGAATTTTTTGCATAATTTTTTTATTTAACTGAAGTGACTTCTTGCAAAATATCCCATACAAATAAGGGAATCTCTGGCTGCCTTAACCTCCAAATCCCCTCTGAGCACACTGTTGGAGCAAGTGGAAAGTGGTGTGTCCCCCACACACCCCACACTATTTTCCAGGCCCTGGAAATACTCACCACATGCTCCATGTGTTGCTGTCTCCAAATTCCTTCCCTGGGGGTGAGTAACAGGAGAGAGGCGTCAGCCTGCCCTGGGCTCCCTGCCTGCCAGCAGGCTGCTGTCCCTGTGCTCCCCTGAGCCCCAGGGCCCACAGCTCAGCCTGGCTGGATGGTGGCACCACTGATGGCACAAATGGATGGGGAGGGACCACAGAATCCTGGAGTGGGGGGCTGGGATCTGGCAGGTGAGTTGTGGAGAGGGAGCTCCTCCAGATGTGTCTTCCACCACTGCAGAGGGATTCATTTGTTATTCCTGATTTACAGCTAGGAAAATAAATGTTGGAAGAGGCAGAATGGTGATGGGTCTGCCTCTGAGCTGGAAGCCTTGATCAGTCACAGTAAAGATCCTTACCCTGGGGACTGACAGCACCCAATCTGGGGTAAACCCAGGATTACTGTGAAGGTGGGGAGGCCCTGGCACAGGTTTCCCAGAGAAGATGTGGCTGCCCCATCCCTGGAGGTGTCCAGGGCCAGGTTGGATGGAGCTCTGAGCAGCCTGGGGTAGTGGAAGGTGTCCCTGCCCATGGCAGGGGGTTGGAATGAGATGACCTTTATGGTCTCTTCCAGCCCAAACCACTCTGTGATTCTATGAAATATTGAACTCATCTTTACTGACACATCAGAGTGGAAGCTCCTGGCTGAATCAGAGCCTGGATCAGTGCAGGCTGGAGGAGTTTCTTTTTCTGGACTTCAGTTGAGTATAACCCTGGTTAACATGGAAAGGTCACACACAATGCAGTGCTAATGCCAGAGTTTGGCATGCTGTTTGCCAGCAGAGTTGCATGGAAGTTTCAAGGAAATCAAGGGCAATTTGCAAAATGGCAAAAATGAACTTTTAATTCAAGGAATTTGAAAAATGCTGGCTTTTTGCTGCTGTTTGGCACATGCACGTCTGCAGCCAGGGCAAGCTTTGCTTTTCTGAAGGTGACAGTCAGAGTCCTGAAACCCACCTGTAAAATGTTTGCTGCTTTTTATAGACAATGACCTCATTTTATTAGCTGGAAAAATAAAGCAAGTGTTTCCCATGGCTAAAGGCTTCGGTTACACTGCAGTTGTTCCACTGATCTTCAATGCAAAAAAAACCCAAAAAAAACACCACAGACAGAGTAGGGTGGTTAACAACTCCCTGATACAACTTGCATATTTTTCCATTCATTCTTCCAGCAATTTAGAACTGATTTAAACAGATCATGCCTGGATCACTCACGTGCATATTTATTTTTCCTTGAAATTGCTATAAAGCTGATGTGCTTGAAGGGAAATAGGCCTTTGCCAGGAGCCTCTAAATACCTGTCCATCAAAGTGAGTGGAAGTGAAATGTCACTGCAGAAGAAGTGGAGGCAGCGGGTGCAGGGGCTGGTCCTGCCAGAAGCAGTGAGGCTGAAATGTGGAGCACAGAGGTGACAGATGCCAACACTGTGTTGCAAAAGGCCAGTAACACGTGCTTGAAACCTGGTTTATTGAGACAAGAAGAGGGGGTGGCACTGATTCCATCAGGGTGGTTTTCTGCTGGCCTGAAATTTCTGACCCAAACTGACTGGAGGTCCTGGGCTGAGGATGGCTCTCTTAGTCAGCTTTGAACATTCTGCAGAGGTTATGTCTGAGGCAAACTGATCCTGTGCCCCAGTAAAATCTGTAACTGCCTCTGCTTTCAGTCTCTTCAGGTGAACAAGTTAAAGCAAGACTATCCCAACAAGTCCTGACTGTAACTCCTTGGGAACAAAATAAGAAATAACCCCCTTCTTTGTAAGCTGTTCACATACAAACTCTGCTGGGTCTGTGGATCCTCCCTGCTGCAAAATTGCTTTATCACAACACAGTCATTAAATCTATGGTGTGAGGAGCTTGGCTGCCACAGAATGCTCCTCTCCATGCTTTTCCCCTTACGATCAGTGTGTGCATGGCAGGGATGTGAGAAGGTGCTGTCTGTCTACCTGTAATGATCTTGGTCATGATAATCAGAATTAATGGCCTCTGTACAACTTATACCAGAAGTTATTCTGGAATCTGTCTGTCCAATCATTTGCCAGTGTTGCTGATTTCCATGATCAGAGCAGAACCCAGCACTGTTGAGATTGCCCTGCCCAGAGAGCAGCACCCAGGTCCAGGACCAAGCAGGCTGAGAGGAGTGCTCCCCACCATGTTTATAAACACAGCTGAGTCCAAGGCACTGAACAGCTATATTGGAGAGACCAAAAAGATAAAATAATACATAGGAATCACAGGAAAATCTGTTATGTGCTTCTCCACCCACCCTCTCAATGCTGTCAATGATGCCCAGAGCTGCAGATCCCAGCTTGTGCTGCCTTAACAGAGGACTGCAAAAAAATGGATTTTGAAGCGGTGAAATATGACTTTTACTTTTCCTTCCTGACATTTGCCCTCTTGTAGGTCCTGGTAACAATGCTGATTCACACTTGGTTCTTTTTTGCCTGCCTGCCTGTGGTGAGCCATGTCTGGGGACGAGTGGGCCAAGGTAAGGAGCCTGCCTGCCCTTGTGGGGCTGTTCCCTGTGGTTTGTCTGTCCCCTGAGATAGCCCAGCCTTGCCCAAGCCCTTCCCATTGGCAGTGGCACCAGTGTGAGGGACATTCCCAAAGCCAGGCAGGATTTCAGGGGGCTGCTATGCACTGGTGTCTGTTGGTGAAGCTCCAAACAGCCTTTCCCATGCATGAGGAGCTATGAGAGATCAGGGGCCCATTTGGGGAGAGCACCTCGACCCCTCCCCACCCTGCAAGGCCTGTTCTCATCTCTGGCAGCATTTCAGCCACTCCCTTGCACCAGGGATTCATTTGAGCCTGTGCAAGCAATGAGGAGGCTTATGTGATCTGTGGAAGCCTGA
Source organism: Climacteris rufus (assembly GCA_013398175.1). Lineage (NCBI taxonomy): Eukaryota > Metazoa > Chordata > Aves > Passeriformes > Climacteridae > Climacteris > Climacteris rufus. Next base: position 705,452 of record VZRZ01001795.1, on the reverse strand, counting down.
GAAATAGGAAGAAAAAGGGTGTTGCTTCTTTAGTCACTGCATCTGTCCTGCTGCTCTGGATGTCTGTGGTGAGACGTGGTGCAACATCTGGGTAAGAAAACATGAGGTGCATTCCTCCTGTGCTCCCAGTAGTGACCATAAAATACCTACAGCACCTCAGCACAGCCTTTCTGATGTGCAAAGATCATCTCTCTATTATGTTTGAGCTCCCTGTGGAAGAACACAAAGTTTCTGGAGAGGAGATGGCACTGCAGAGCTGGGACAGATGTGCTCTGCATCTTCCAGACTTCTGCAGTGAAGCCTCAGCTTAACTCCCTGTCAGCTGGAGAGCAAGGTTACAGCATCAAATAGTGCACATCTAACACAGGGCAAGGAAACAGTGGAGCTTTCATGGCACTGGGGATCATTTGCATCCAGCACATAATGGTGCTTTAGAGGATGATGTCCTTTCTGGTCTGTCTGGGGACATTCTTGTCTTTTTAGCTTCTGGGCTCCTAGAGTGATGCCCAAGGAGCTGGACCACACTTGGCCAAAAGAAGACAGCTCCATGTTTAATCTAACTATGAATTCCCCTCATTGTTCCATGATCTTTTACCATTTCTCTTAGGCATGATTTGGGGATTTGCTTTTTGCCCCTCACCCCTCTTTCCTGTGTTTTCTTTCTTCCTCTTCAGATTTGCCTGGGGTGAGACGTGAATCTGAGCTTTGTTTCCCCATAATAGTTATCTGCTTGTTGGGCAGCCTGCAGGAAGTCTCTGCAAGGAAAGGTTAAGGCACAGATGTTGGGCTGAGGCAAGCAAGACCTTCCTGCCAGCTCTCACTGCTTTCCTGACATCATGGCAAGGATGTCAGGAGGTGTCTGGGCATTATGCAAGACCAGAGCAGGGACTTGAGGAGCCCTGGGTGACAGTTTGGCAGCACTGAGCAGAAACTCCAGGTCACCCTAAGCTTTTTTTTTCTTTGTGAGTAATGGGAAAGAGATTGGTAACAGCTGCAAATGAGGGGGAGCATTTGAGTGCAGATGTTTATAGTGTGCTCACTCACTGCAAATTAGGGCATCCTGCTGGAAAGGCAGCTCTGGGCACAGTGTCAGAAGGAGGGGAGAGAAATCTGCTGAGTTGCCATCCTACCTCCAGCCAAGTGAAAAAGTCTCCTATGGTGACATTTGTATGACAGGAATCATTGATTCCAAGGGTGACACATGAGCTCAGACATCTAGCTGGGGTTTAACAGATAGCTGTGAAATCTGGAGATGATAAGGGAATGTGTTCTTTCTTCTTTTTACCTCCTTGTCTGATACTATTTTTTTTCTCAGGATTTGTCATTTAGTTTGCAGCTCCCTGCAGCAAACTGATACAAGCTGGTGCCCATGAGTTATGGTCCTGCCAGGAGCTGTTATTTACACTTTATCAGGTTTTCTTCCTTTTTTTTTTTTTTTTTTGAACTTCTTTCTAAACCCAGCTGGCCCTTGGAGCTGACTCTGAAATGATCTTTCTGCAGAAGTGTGGGTTCCATCACCTGGGGAATTCCTGTGTTTCTCAGCAGCCCAAGCCTATTGAAGAGCCTTGCTGAGCCCATTTATGTTTGCTGCCCTCCTGCTTCAGATGTTTGCACTGGACACACTTGCTGGGAGAGCTTTCAGGAAGTGAGGGGTGCAGAGAAAGCCCCACCTCTGTGGGAGGCTGCTTTACCTTTTTTCAGGGGTATATCCTGAGGTCTCATTTGAAACTCCAGTTTGCATGGGAGGCTCCAGGTCTGCAGAGGTGCAAGGGGGCTGCAGGAGCTGCCATGCAGCCCCAGCGGATGCTGAGGACTTGCCTGGGGTGGTGAAGGTTCTCTTTGCACTGCAACTGTTCCCATGGCCTTAGAGGAGACAGTGGATGTGGGGCTTTGTGGGAGGAATTGCATCCATAACAGCACAGACACATCTCCTCCTGCCCAGGGTCAGGCCGGCTGAAACTCACTGTCCTTTCGGAAGACAGGCTGCAGATGAAGTGGAAAGAGTCTGAAGGGAACATCAGTGGCTACAAAGTTCGGGTAAAGCCCATGGCAGGTATGTGCTGACACACTGGGCAGCAGACCCAGCAGGGATTTGTGTGAGAGAGAGGCACTGAGCTCCACCTTCGGTCTGGTGGACAGCAGGACCTAAGGACAAGCATTATTTAGACCTTGAGGTGACAGAGACAAGGAAGAGGGAATTATCCATGGCTTGTTCTGGATCCAAGTATTGATTACCTACATCACAACTCTTCATTGGGCTGTGTGTGCAGCACGGACAAGGAGCCTTTCTGTCCACTGTGGAAGCAGTCTGTGGTGCCACCCCAGTGCAGGCACAGTCCCTTTATCACTCATCCACAAGAGAGAGGTGAAATTCAGCTCTCTTCATCCTAGGGGAAAGGTTTTGCCAGAAAGTGCTGTTCTTTGGGACTGTGTGAGAAAAAAGATGAGGAAACGTTCCTTGCCTGGCTCTTCTGTGGGAGCTCCCAGCTCTCCCACCACCTGCAGGGACACGGAATGGGAAGTCCTTGACCCTGTATGCGTGGGGAGGCTCATCCCTCTAGCTCCCGACCCCTCTCCCTGATTTCAGATGCTGAACCTGGTGGTGTTGGAAGGACACGATGTCCCTCGGCGGGAGGCAGGGTCGGAGGCATCCTCAGTCGCGGCTGGCATTCGGTTTCCAGGCGCTTTCCCAGTGAGCCGGAAAACGGAGCTGGCAGGCAGGAGAGCGGGCGGCAGCCCCTGTGATCATCCAGCCGCTTTTAGCTCAGCCCCCACCTGTCTCTCAGGCTGGAGCAGGAGGTTTCTCATTCCTTCCCTGCCCCGCTCCTCCGCAGAGCCTCAGCTCAGCAGAGCGTGAGGAGCATCCCGGGAATGCAGGGAATCCCCAGCGGCACTCCCAGCACACGCCTGAGGCTTTCCCTCTCGGCCTGGGGAGTTTCCAGCCCTCGGCACGAGCAGAGGGATGGCTGGGTCAGAAACATCTCCATCGCCATCATTTAGAGCTTGTAGCTCTTTCCTCATCAGAGGGGTTTAGGCAGCTGCTGTGCCTCTCTCTGTTTTATGCAGCACGGAGCCCATGGGGCAGCAATTGCTGCCCCACTCCATGTGCTCACTTCTGCCAACACAGAAATGCCCCAGTTCTTGCCTGGTCAAAGAATCACAGTCCCAGGACAGGCACCAACAGCTTGGGACATGGCTGTGGAGACACTGCCAGGCCCAGAAAGGAGCTGTGTTCTGTACACTGCAGCTGCCCTTGGAGAGAGATGAGGCAGAGACAGCACATCCAGAGTGGCTGGGATAAGTAAGAGGAGTCCCAAGTGCCAGTGGTGACCTCCAGAGATACCAAGTCACTTCTTCATTTTGTCACATATGACCTCAATCGGTTGGATGTTTTGATAAGCAGTTGCCAGTCTTTACACTCTGAGCACCAGCTTTTCACTCAACAACTCCTTGGGAAGCTGGTGAGAGCTGCACTAATACTGGGTGGGAAGTAATTTTCTGGATTGGTTACTTATCAGGGATTTCAGTCCTCAGTCTTCTCAACTCTACAGAAAAAGAGTAAAAGTCAGAGATCCTCAAAATTTAAAGAATAAATAGGGGTCGACTGTGGTCTCTAGGCAGACATTCCCTGCATTTCAGCGCTGCTTTTGCTACTGTCAGCTTAAATTTAAGCTCCAGCAGGCTCTGAACTGTGGCTTCATCCCACCTCAGGGGACTCGGAGCAAGAAGTTATGCTGAAAACCAAGACTCCCAAAGCCACAGTGGGAGGGCTGAGCCCTACCAAGGAATACACGCTGCAGGTCTACGTGCTCAACGGCTCCCAGGAAGCCCTGTTTGCCAAGAGGAAATTTGTGAGTAAGTGGAGAGGGCTGTTTTACCACTCAGAGCTCCTCAAGGCTCTTGGGGATGTGGCTCCTCAGAGAGGATATGCCCTGCAGGCTGTATGGCAATCACAGAGCCTATTAATATTTTGGTTGGAAGGTTAGAAAGGTAGATGATGCAGACCCAGGGTATGAGGTATGGAGTGATTCACAGACCTCTCTAGATGGGCAATTTCTCTGTTTTTGGTCTTCCTACAGTAGAGGAACTCAAAAATGCATCCCAGACTAGAAATAGCCGAAGGAACACAGGAGCTGCGTCAGGAAAGAATCTCACCTCCTCGGGGAACTTGGCAGCTGAGCACAGTGGGGTGGCAGAGGCCACCCCACCACCCCTGAACACTGCCTTGTCACAGACAGGTGGGTGCTCTGACCATCCTGGAGTCACACTGTATTGATTTTGAGCCATGGTTGGAGCATACAGCTGTCCCTAAAGCCATTCCCATCCTCTCCCTGCAATCTCCCTTAATTTGGAGACTCATTCAGGGAGACTTCATAGCCTGGTGTCATCCCTTCTGTACAAATCTTAACTACAGAAACACAGTAAACAACATAAAAATATTTGCCCCTCTTGCCAACCAAGCTGAACAAGCACATCCTGTGGCTGACAGGTATCCAAGTTCAAAAGACAAAAACTTATCCTTCAGCTGAATGTGGATCCTTTAGAACAAGCTGCTCCCTAAGCACTGGGGCCAATGGTGCTTGTTTCCCTAAGCTCTGTGTCCCAAGTCTGGCTGCAAGTGCTCCACAAGAAGGATTTCCTCAAGCTGCTGTGGCTGAGGACTGTATATAATACAGAGTCTCGTGTTTCCATGAGCTCAGAAGGGAACTACACCTGTTGATGGAAGAAAGATCCATCAGGGCCATTATCCAAAAAGCCTTGCACTAGCTCATGTTTTGCAAATCACAGACTGCTGAGCTCTGGAGAGTAACTGGGTATGAGGTGCCATGGGATGTTTTCCCTGATTTATATTTTATAAACATTCATTGTTTTTCACCATCGAAGAGAATAGAAAGGACAAACCTGCTGATGTGATCTATTGCTAACATTGACTCCTGAGCACACATGCAGCCCTCTCAGAAAGGTCTGAATGAAGATGGTCTCAGCCTATCCACCTATTTGCACAAACCTGTAGGAATTTTACCCTCTCTGAGCCCCCTACACCTGTGTCAAATGTGGCTTAAACCAGCCAAGGAATGGGGTTGTGTGGGGATAACACAGTTAGGGACAATGGCATTTCTCTCTTTGGAGCACAGCAAAGGACAGAGCTGAAAAGAAAAGGCAGAAGGGGATACAGCCAAAGAGCTCAGGAGAAACGATAAGAAACCAGGCCAGTGTGGAGATCAGTGTGACAGAGGCAACGTCAGTGACCCCAAAATCATCCCCGCGCACTCCAGCAAACTCGGAGCGAGAGTCTCCAGGAAAAGAAAAACCCCCAAAGGATTCACTGAGGCGAGGTGAGAGGGGGTTCAAACATGTCTTGCTCCCTTCTTCCCCAGTGTTTTCCCTATCACTCATTGAATACAAACTTTGTATCCCACCCTCTGCCCCCCCCAGAGTACAATGCTGCTGGACATGCTTCCAATCTCTAGGTCAGGCTTTGGGAGCTGTCAGGGCTCATTGGAGAAATTTGGAGTTCTGTAGAACAACATGAATTCTCAGGAAAACTGGAGTAAGGCCAAAAATTCCTTCCAGATGATTTAATTTATTGATTTTAATTGATTTGGCACTATTCTCTCTTCACGTTGTCGTCTCCCCCCTGCTTTTGGCAGATTCATGTAAGCATTTATATTCTTCAGCAGAACACCGTCAGCCATGGACCTTTCCAAGGTGTTTCCTTTCCAAACATCAGGAATGTTTGGTCCTCCTTCTGGGCTTGTTCTTCATGTTTCACAGATAACTGATCCATGATGATCCTTCTGATTCATTTGGGACTGTGATGGCTCACAGTCCTGTTGAAATGTTGGGAATGGAATGGGCCAGAGCACTTTATTTTGGTCCCTTGAGAACATAGAAATCCACGTATGTGATAGGAGAGGAACCTCTTTGGAGCCTGCTAAATCTTAATGGGATCTTCTGTTTCCCTCCACCAAAGATGGAAAATTCCTCATTTGAGAAATATTCAAGGAAGATGCATTCAATTAACAACGTCTTATCTTATCCTCTGTTAAGCTGAAGGCCTGGGGTGGGGAGAAAGGCAGGGCTGGAGTATCCATGATGCCAGCAGCTTCTTACAGAGAGATTGGATTTAATATAAGGCCACAAAATAATTGTAGCCCATAGGGAATCTCGTGATGGAATGGAATTAAGCAGTCACCTGCAGTTCTTGGAGACTTAGGCTAGATAAAAGGAAGCACTGGGCTGGGGCTGAGATGGAATGGAGCTGACAGCTTGCAGAGAGCAGTGCTTGGGTTAGCACACTCTTCCTGACAGCTTTAACCCCTTCTTTGTGGAGGTGCAGCTGCACACCGCTCAGTTCCTTGGTACTAACATGGGTTATCTTTGGCTCCGAGGTTTTCACAAGATGCTGGGATGTGTCAGACTGGCAGATGGTCCAATCCACCATCCAGACAAGGCCTTACACAGCAGATTCGCTTTTAATCTTGAAACTGAGGCAGGTTTTCCTCCTTACAATTGCTTCTTTCAATATCAAAACTTTCCCCTCCAGGTTTCCAGTTTCAGTGTGACACACCTGCAATGATTGATATTGTCCTGCTTGTGGATGGATCCTGGAGCATTGGACGCAACAATTTCAAGCTCATTAAGGAATTTCTGAGCAATTTGATTTCCCCATTCAGTATTGCAGAAGACAAGATAAGAGTAGGTAGGACACTCTCCTGTTTCCTGACCTTGGGATGCCTGTGTTTGAAGTGGCCTTGGTCTCTTGTTCCCGTGGTTATGTGCTCCTCTGAGCAGCTGTTATTCCTTTAGGATGGGGACTTAAAGCTGCTCGTGGAAGCTTTTCCCATCTGGAAGCAAGCTCTGGCCTCTAGTGGCTGTGACAGATATCTGCACAGTGAACAGAAGTGCTGTCTTTAGGCAGCACCAGGTCGGGTGGTGATGCTGAGATACTTTTGGATTTGCTGCCCACCTCTGACAGGGTGTTCAGCCACCACAACACGGGGTGCAGAGGCAGTGCCACTCTGGGGAAGCTGTGAGTTCAGCTTGGAATGATGCTGCTTCCAGCTCTGAGCGATGCTTTGAGCCAGCCTGATGTGAAATAGGAGAGTGTAAATCCTTCTCACCACTGGCAGCTGACTCGTTTGACCCTGATTAACTTTGACATCTTATCAAACACCTTTGATCATCATGACAGGGGTTTGTACCCCTGTACCCTGTGGGGTCTGAGGCATCACTTTGCTGCCTGCATGACAAAGACCATGGAATCATAGAATCATGGAATATCCTGAGTTGGAAGGGACCCATCAGGGTCATTGGGTCCAAGTCCTGGCCCTGCACAGACAATCCCAGAATCCCACCCTGTGCCTGAGAGCATTGTTGAAATGCTCCTGGAACTCTGGCAGCCTTGGGGCTGTGACCATTCCCTGGGAGCCTGTTCAGTGCCCCACCACTCTCTGTGGGAAGAACCTTTTCCCAGTATCCAACCTAACTCTCCCCTGACACAGCTTCATGCCTATTTCTTGGAACCATGCAGAAAGGTGGAGTTAGAAACCCAACCTGCTCACCTCCACTCCCTTTGATTATTTTGTGTCATCCTCGCTGGCAATCCTGACAGCAGCACCCAGAGTGGGTCTCCTGCAGCTCACCTTGGCTGGCATGATGCTGACAGCTCTTGTCTTCCCCAGGGCTGTCCCAGTACAGCAGTGACCCCCGCACAGAGTGGGATCTGAGCACTTACTCCACGAGGGAGCAGGTGCTGGAGGCCATAAGGAATTTGCGATACAAGGGAGGCAACACCTTCACAGGTAACTCCATCCTGCAGGTCTCTGCTGAACAGTGTGTGTGTCTGCAGTGGGGGAGCTGTTCCCATGGGATAACGTGCTCTGTGGGGACCATGGCCACTGGGGAGCAGAGAAAAATAGCAAAGGCAGGGGGGTTGTTTGGTTGTAACAGAACATCCATCTCTGCCCCTCCCCAGGTCTAGCACTGACCCACGTCTTGGAGCAGAATCTGAAACCAGATGCTGGTGCCCGGCTGGAGGCCGAGAAGCTGGTGATCCTCCTGACTGATGGGAAATCCCAGGATGATGCCAACCTGGCTGCTCAGACCCTGAAAAACCTGGGCATAGAGATATTTGCCATTGGTAAGGTCACAGCCATTGATAAGCCACAGGACAAAGCCAACCTACAGATTGGAGGTTATGTTCCCTCAGGTTTGACAGAAGGGCATTAAAGACCTTCTGAACTCATAGAATGGAAAGCCCAGGGCCACTAAAACACACACACACACACACACACACACACACACAGAGGAATGACTGGGAGGCTCTGCTTGGAGTGCAGGGTGAGGGTGGACTCGTCTTTGGGGAGTCCCTGTGCTGGTCTCTGGGAGTTCCTCAGCCTGGTTCTCTGGTTGCAGGGGTGAAGAACGCGGATGAGGCGGAGCTGAAGCAAGTGGCCTCGGAGCCGCTGGAGCTCACCGTGTATAACGTGCTGGATTTCCCCCTGCTCAGCTCCCTGGTGGGCAAACTCACACGGGTCCTGTGCACCAGGATCGGGGAGAGGAGCCACAAGGGAACTGCAGGTGAAGTGGAACCTCCTCAGCGGGGCCTGAGCTTCCTTCTGCTCACCATCCACCTTTCTCTGGGTGGATACAATCACCTAATGGCAATAATTACCATCCTAGGGAAAAAGGGGCTTCTTTTCCCTCTTCCTTTATCATAGGGTGGGACAAATGTGCTGTAACCATCTCCTTTTCTGAGTTTCTTCCAACCAAAAGGAAGCAAAAAACCCAAAAGAGCTAAAGTACATATTAGGGAAAGTGTGCAGAGTAAATGTGGAGATAGGATGAGGAGATGATAAAACACCTAAACACATACTTTTTTCCTCCACAAAACTTGAAAGGGTGGATCTCCCAGGCATTTTCAAGTTAAAATCAAGCAGTCTATTTCTTTCCTTTGCTGCTGAATGCTTGCATGATGGAGAGAGTGGAGAACCACTCCAGATGTTAGCTTAGATCCTCAGGAGAAATAGCATGTACATATTTCCATCTCTTTCTGCTCTAAGATTGACCTAAGCAGAATGGGAAGGTCTAAATTTCAAGCATACTTTTATCTTAATGCTCTGTAGATTCATATAAATAAAGTGATTTATTCTTATTGGTTTGTGTGTGACATAATTAGAGATTTTACAAAGGTGAAGATTAGGCTGAAGAAAAAATGGGCTTCTTCAAAAAGAAACCAAAGTAATTTTTGCTCCTTCATTTTGACAAATTTTTGTGATTGGGGAAAGATGGGTCATCAGGCAAAAATGCAGATTTGTGTTAAAAAATTATTCACAGCACCCAGCAAAATACACAGCCTGTTCTCTACAGAGTATTTATGTTCTCTGTACGCCCAGTTTTAAAATATTTATTTCAGAGCAGTTTGGAACAGTTTCTATACTCCATAGGGATGGAGACTGCAGCTTGATTTGAAAAATGTCACTCATATTTATGAGCTGGAAAGTAAGTTTGGCATGAGAAGTCTGACTATGAGAGTAACTGTGGTTTTAATTCCTAGGCAGCGCTGTGAAAGATACTCCTGTGAGCACGGGTCCCCAGCTCAGCCCAACTGACCTGAAAATATCTGCTGTGACCTCCAAGAGCATGTACTTGGCCTGGAGCCCTCCTGTGAGACCACCAAGGAAATACCGGGTTGTGTATTACCCCTCCAAGGGTGGGACCCCCAAAGAGGTGAAAGACCTTGCCCTGGACACCTGAGACTGCCACAACTTCCAGATGAAAGGCTTGACAGCCCTCCCTTGTGCTTCCAGGTGGTTTTAGATGGAGCAGTGTCCTCTCTGCAGCTCTCCAACCTGACCTCGCACACGGAGTACCTGGTGTCGGTGATCCCGGTGTATGACACCACTGTTGGGGACGGGCTCAGAGGCGTCATCTCCACATGTAGGTCGTGAGTAGGGAGAATTGTGCCCATGCATGGTGGTGAAAGGTGAACAAAGCTCACCCTCTGACCATCTCAGACTGGAGCCTGCCATTGTGTATTTCCCCCCTCCTCAAGTTCAGTCTGTCTACAGCTCTCTTTATCTGTGGAGATGTTCAGGACTCAGCTGGACAAGACCCTGCACAACCTGTTCTTTGAGCAGCAGGTTGGGCCAGACACCTTCAGGGGTCCTTTCCACCTATGTCATTCTGCAAAGCAGAACGTGGGAGTAACACACCCTGCTAGAAATACATTGCAACTCCTTGCTGAGATTTGTATCCTTAAAGTCCAAGTGAATTAAACTTACTCTGCCCCACAGTGTTAGATGTGGGGTAGGTGCCCAGCACCTTGAAGTAGCTGTTGTAAAGCCAGGTTTCCTGTGGGTTTTGTGTTGTTTCAGACCTCATACACTGAAGGTTCCTTTCTGCCTTATTTTTCTCTTCAGTGCCTTTGTCTTCCCCTCGCTCCCTGCGCGTCTCTGAGCTGAGCCACAACAGTCTGAGGCTGAGCTGGAAAGCAGCCCAGGGAGCCACACATTACCTGGTGCTCTGCTCTGCAGCCCCTGATGGAGCAGAGGACTATACAACAGAGGTAGAGTTCGTGAGAATAATGATAAAATTGTTTTTTCTCTGTCTGGGCTGAGTTTAGTGCTAGCCCAAAGCTTTAGCAATGGGTATCATGTGGTCAAAGGAAAAAGAAAGTATCAGATTTATTGCCAGAAACATCTTTCATAAAGGATTCTTTTTTATGGTGTCTCTCAAAACGATTTATAACTGTGAGGGTTTCATGCGGGAAATTAAGGCATGGGAGAGATCTGACTGCTTCCTAGGGCCCTGGAAACCCAGGCACTGAACTCACATCTTTGCAGCCCCAAGTGTAATCTCTGCATCGTTGGGGCTGTACATAAACATCTTTACTGGGTGTATCTTTAAATGTTAATTGAAAATGTGTTAGGGTGGTTTTTGCTGACATCTGAAAACAGGCCTATGACACTGCAGATGAATAAAACAATGCTTGATAAATGGAAAATCCTTAAAAACATCTAAGAAACCCTTGTTGTGCATTTTAATGAGTTATCTGGAGTACCTGTAGGCTGAGGATATGAATTTTAAATAAACAAAGGGAGAGGGAAGGAACATTTATTGCCTTTGTGAGTCAGATTCCCCCCCGAATGCACAGCAGTAGGGGCAATTGCAGGATGGTTTTCAAAAAAGGACAATTAATACTCTGCTTTCAGTGCATAAATGTGTTTTTTTATAAGACTCAGAACATTTGAAGCAAGACCAACATTCAAAATTGTATTTCAGCACATTAGAACATTTGCACAGTTACCTGACCCACTCCCTGTAAGAGTGCAGTGCTCCAGGCCTGTGGGATGTCTGCAAAAGCAGATTTTTGTAAGCGGTGCTGCAGTGTGTGCAGACTCCCAAGGGTGCCCACGGTGCATTTGTGCAGGGAGCAGCCTGCACGGTGAGAGCTGTGCCCGGGCCGTGTCAGCAGCAGATGGCAGCAGCCCGGCTGCTCTGGGGATGCTGGCAGCAGGCAGAGCTCCTGCCAGAGCTTTCCATGTCTGAGAAAAGTGGGATCACATCTCCTGCACACCCCCCGAACCAACCCAGAGCTGCAGCAGCAGCGTTTTGGTGTAAGAGACTCACGGCTCTGCAGAGCAGGGTAGCAGAAGGTGCTGTGTGTCCCCAGCGTGTTTGGTGTCCTGGGGCAAGAGAGGCAGAGCACAGAGCACCTGCCCAAGTGCTGAAGGGTCTGGAGGGGCCACAGGAGGAGCAGCTGAGGTCACTTGGTCCTTTCAGCCTGGAGGAGACTGAGGGGCCACCTCATCACAGCCTGCAGCTTCCTCCTGATGGGAACTGGAGGGTTGCTCTCATCTCTGCTCTGTGTGGCCAGTGGTAGGACCAGAGGGAACAGCTGGAGTTCTGTCAAGGGAGGTTTAGGTTGGGTATTAGGAAAAGATTCTTTACCCACAGGGTGGCTGGGCACTGAACAGGCTCCCCAGGGAGGTGGTCAGAGCATCAAGCCTGACAGAGCTCCAGGAGCATTTGGACAATGCTCTCAGGCACATGGTGGGATTCTTAGGGTTGTCCTGTTCAGGAACAGGACTTAGATTTTGATGATCCTTGTGAGTCCCTTCCAACTCAGGATATTCTGTGACACTGTGATTCTAAGGCCAGAATTCTAAGACCATTCTAGAGTGGAGATGTCCCCTCAGTGTAACCAAAGGGACTTTGGCCCTTGTCTCTGTCAGGTCCTGCTCTCTTAAGTGCATTGGGAGGTACCCTAGAGCTGAAGGTACCCTAAAACACCTCTCTGTTGGCAGGTGAAGGTGACCCAGCCAGAGGTCCTGCTGGAGGGGCTGTCTCCCAGCACTGGGTACTCTGTTGCCGTGTATGCCATGTATGGGGAAGATGCCAGTGATCCGGCCAGCATCCAGGAAACCACCCGTAAGTGCTGCTGCTGCGGCTTAGTGACTTGTTATTAAACCCTTAAGGCAGGAGCAATGTGTTAAACCAAGTGCTTCTCATATTGTGTGCGGGGCTTGCTGCCTCTTCCCTGCTGCATCTTAAGTGAATATTGGTCCCTGAGGGGATTTCTAATTACATGGTGAGCTGTGAAAAAGGAGGGATTTTCCCCCGGTAAGACAGGACTCCTGAAAGAGGTGTTCCCTGAAGTCTTTGTTGCCTGGGGAAAATAAAAAAAAGGCAATTATTTGGCTGTTTTCTCACCTAAATCTGAGGCAGCCCTTCATAATCTCCCAGATGTGTGTATGGTAGTGAATAAAGAGAATATTTTCCTGCATAGCAAATGAGCCCATTAGTTCATCTGAGAGCAGCAGGAGGCAACTGGTGGCATTGCTAGTGTGTGGCTGTGAAGCCTGGGAGTGCTGTCACTAACTGTTCTTGCAGTGGCCTTGAGTCCTCCCAGGTACCTGAGCTTCTCGGAGCTCAGCCACGCGTCCGTGCGGGTCAGCTGGGAGGCCGCGTCCCCGGCCGTGCGGGCACACCACGTCACCTATGTCTCTAGCAGAGGGGGCAACACTGGAGAGGTGAGTCCTCAAGGGGCTGGGGGAAGGAAAAGAAACTTGGGAGGTTGGAGAAGGCCTTGTTCTTCAGCTGTATGGTCAGGGAGAGCTTGAGTGCTGGCAGAGTTTGAATGGTGAAATGGGTGCTTTTGGTGTTGTTACCACCCCGTGCTGTACCCTCTAGAATCATAGAATGGTGTGGGTTGGAAGGGACATCCATAACCATCTAGTGCAACTCCCCTGCAGTGAGGGACAACTTCAAATACATCAGGCTGATCAGATCCCTGTCCAATCTGACCGTGAATGTTTCTAGGGACAGGCATCCAGCACCACTCTGGGTAACCTGTGCCAGGGTTTTACCACCTGCATTGTGAAAAGGTGTCTTCCTTGTAGCTAGTCTGAATCTACCTCTTTTAGTTGAAAGCCAGGACCCTTGTCCTATAGCAGTAGGCCTTGCTAAAAGGTCTATTCCCATCTTTCTTACAAGCTCCCTTTAAGGACCAAAAGGCTGCAATGAGGTCTCTCCTCTTCTTCAGGCTGAACAAGCCCAAGTGTCTCAGCCTGTCTCATACAATGCTCACACAACTCCTCCACTGCAGGTGGAAGTTCCTGGCACTGCCACATCCACTGTCCTGAGGCCTCTGTCCTCTCTCACCCAATACTTCATCAGTGTCAGATCTGCATATGATGAAGGGGAGTCCTTTCCAATCACTGGCAACGTTACCACCTGTAAGTAGGGAATGGAAATACTTTTGGTCTCAGGAACAGGTGACAAAGTTGGTTTGTGTGTATCTGAACTGGATGTTTGGAAGACTGGTCCCAGCAGCTTGTGGCCAAAACCCTTGCACAAAGCACAGATGGCTGCTGCTCTTGGTGTGTGGAATATGTCCAACTGTGTTATGCTCAAAATGAGGTGGAAGGGAAAAAGAAAAGAAGCAAATGAAGAAAAGCATGGTGTATCACTAACCTCTGTATCCTTGAGAGCCCTCCTAGCCTTCTCTTTACAAAACCACTGTGATATGTGTCCTCTCTATAAATGAGATAATCTTTCTTAATTAGGGCTTTGAAAATAATTTACCCCTCTCTGTCCTGATGACTGTTGTCATACAGGTCTGGAGAAGTGACAGACAGGCTGGTCTCAGACATCTGCTTGGTTGATGTTTTGCTCCCCAGCCATCTGCTCCCCACCTTGGCTCTGACAAGGTGCTGTCAGGAGCCTGCACTTCAGCTGCTTTTCCTTGTGCATCCCTCAGTGAAGGTCCCCCCTCCACGCGCTCTGAAGGTCACGGAGCTCTCCGGGAACAGCCTCCGCCTGCAGTGGGAAGCTGTCGCTGCCTCGGACGTGGTTGTCTATCAGATCAAGTGGAGCACAGCCAGTGGAGAGAAGCCTCAGGAGGTAGGAGCCCACACACGGCTCTGGGGAGGCTGGGCTGGCTCTGAACTCACCTGCAGGAGTGGCACAGGGTAAAACTATTCAGGTAAATGCACTCCAGCAATCGAAGAGCTCAGCAGGATCCCTCCTGGATCTGGCTTTCAGTGGAGCAGTCACCTTGAGTGCTGGAAGCAGGAGGGACAGCAGGGTGGAGTCCTCCAGGCTCTGGGAAGATTGCAGAAGTGTTCTGGAAAGCCTAAAGGATGAAATTTAATAGGGACAAGCAGAAAGTATTAAGCTTAGGCAGGAATAATTAACTACAGGTATACAGGATGTAGAACAAATAGCTAAGACGCAATTCAGTAGAAAAAGATCTGGGGTTGCAGAGGATCACCAGCCCACAATGTCAAGATATTGTGGATAAGAAAGAGACGATACCCAAGTATTTATAGCTTGAGGTATTGCTTCTAAGACAGATGAAGCAACTTCTCTCCTTGGTGCTAGGAAGCACTGATACGTTTGGGATACTGCTTTTTGGGAAGCATGAGGTCCAAGTGAGGAGCACACAGTAGAGAATGAGCAGAGACAGACCTGGTGCAGGTGTGGCAGGGATGGACCAGGTGATCTCTTCCTTCTCAAGCCCCATTTTCAGTATGAGGTCAAACAGCAGTTTAAAGGGTGACTTAATAGCTGAGTCTCTCCTGCAGTGCGTCACTTTTGGGCTGGAGCAGAGATGCGCTGGGGCTCTCCTAAAAGCTGGGAACTCAGCAAAGGGATTCCATGCTCCAGGCAGGCACTGCCTTGTGTCAGAGCTCTGTGTTGTGGTGCTGAAGGAGCTGCTGAAGATAACTGGGCTGTAATGCACTGGCATCTGCTCTGCATTATTCAGGGCTGGAATTTTGCCTTTGCTTAGATGTGTGCAACCCCAAACAGTAACCTTGGGCCCCAAAGCCCAGTGCTAACTCATTTGTGCCTACAGACCACCTGTGAGATGGACACTTGGGTGGCATGAACCAGCCTGGGGATGCCTGGGAACGGGACTGACTTATTTCCTCCCCTGCTGCAGCTCTCCCTGGCTGGAAATGTGGTGACAGCTGTGCTGCCAGGCCTGCAGAAGAACACTGACTACAAAATATCCATCTGGGCCTACTACAAAGATGGTGCTCGAAGCGACACCGTTTCTGTTCACCACAGGACCAGTAAGTGATCAGTGCTCAGGATCCACAGCCCAGGGATAACAAGCAGGGCAAGGGGTGCCTCACAACCCATCACACATCAGCAGCCCAGACCTGGTCACCTCTGAAAGGCCAAACCCCAATGTCTGAAAAAGGCTAGAGATATTTAGCCTTCTATCCTAAAGAGTTCTCAATCTGTCCCGAGAACAAGAGGCTGGACAAACACATCAGGCTGGTGAATTTTAGAAGAAACTTATACCCTTGCACATGTTTCCTGAAGAATACATTTCTTCCCTTCCCCTCTTCTGTGTAGGGCATTGATGCAGATGAATTCTGCAGTGTGTTCAGCTGAATTTGTCCCTGTGCTGCCTAAGGAATGGCTCCTGTTAATAAAATATTGTCTGTGAGGAGGGTGAGGATTTCTTCAGCTGCATAATTGACTCTGCCTTGGAAGCATTATCTAAATCTGGCTTTGCACAGGCAGGATATGAGGTTAAAAAGTGGCACTCCCAGAGGTCCTGGTAATTAATATTGCCTGTAAAACGGCTCTATTGGAAGTGAATGGAATACAATCCATTCAACAACAGCAGTCCTCCCTCCTCTCTCAGATCTCATCCTTCTCTGCAGAAGAAACTCATTTAGGCTGGTGTTGATCTGATGAAGCTGGAAGTAAATGGTATTCTTGGAATAAGAAGCTCAGGTTTTATTAATAATAAATAACAATAGCATTTTTTATGGGAAGCTACCTCAGACAAGTACCTTGGAGCTGCATAGTGACAAAAGGAAAAAAAAAGCAAGCATCCTATAGATATATGATGACAAGAGGACAATTAGAGCTGTTTGGAGGGTGTAGGAAAATTAATTCCTATGTTTTAAGCCACGAATTATGAAATGTCAGAGGAACTCAGCCCACTGAAATGACACGTGGCAGTGCCGTTCTAGGCACATTTGCACAAACCAGTCCTAGCTGCTCTTGGCACCCCAGTGGGACAGGGAAAGCAATTTGATTTCTGCTTGTCAGCTGCTGTCCTTGTCCAGGAGCCCTGGGGATTGTCAGGCTTTGCCTTCTGCATGAAGAAAGAAAAATTCTCCAAGAAACCAGAGGTGCAGCTGGGCAGCCTGCACAGGGTCCAGTGCCTGGGTGCTGCTGGTCCCTCTGCAGGAACAGTCAGGACTCTGCCATGCTTCTCCCAGCCAATATTTGCATGTGAAATCAATGTGTTTGATGCTAATTCTTTTCCAGTGTTTAAGGTAAGAAGTGGCCACAGAGGAGAAGTGGCACAGAAGAGGTGGCTGGTGATTTCCAGTGCTGCTCTTGGGCAGGTCAGGGGAAACTTGGGGATGCCAGAAAATTGCTGTGCAATGGATATATAGGAAGATGTGGCACTAGGCAGGACTCTGGAAAATTCTGGGATGTGGTTATATTTCAAATCTTCAGTGTTTCAAGCAAAAGCTGCCACCTTGTGCTGTGCCTGGTCAGCATGTCCAGTGTTAATCTGCTGTCAGAGCTGGTGAATAGAAACTCATTCAGACACAGCATGGCCATCTCTTATGTTATCTGGAAACCCCAAACCCCTTGGTCTGATTTCTGTGCCCTCTCCCCCTTAATTTTCATTATAAAATGAAATTATGAGGGCTGAAACATCAATGAAAGCTCTCTGGTTCTCCTCAGGATGGCAGACTTTGGGTTGCAGCCTGGTGAATAGCACAGAAGCAAAAGTGTGGGTTAGAGGAGGTTGTGGAAGGGAAGGAATGGTTTTTCTTGCTTTCATCATTGCTTTTCTCTTTTTCTCTCTTGGCAACATCTATTTATATAAGGATAGGTCAAGTCATGAAGTTTTTCTTAAAAATGTCTGATAGAATTTCCAAGAAATGCTGAAGTTTAAGGGCAGTGACTGAAGTGAAACTCAGCAGGAACTGGTAACACAAGATTGTCTCCTTGTCCTTCATCCTCCCTGGAATACTTTCTTCTTTGAAGGTCAAGGAAAAAAAATGCCAGGTTAGAGCAACATTCTTTGCACTCTGGTTTTGTGAAGTGGAACCGAGTTCCTCCCCTGGGGTGAGGTGAGAACACCAAGTTTATTTTATTCAGGACCAGTAATTCCTCTTGTCCCACCTGAAACACCCGTTTTGAGAACAAATGTGTTACATTCATGGGACCCTGCAGACACCAGTCCCTCACAGAAAACAGGTCACCAGAAATGTCATCCTCTTACAAAAAACAACAACATTCATCACTGTGATGTGTCATTTGGAAGAACTGGGATGAGGTCACTCATCTTTCCCATAGGAAGAAAAGTTGTTTCAAAGTTACGGTCTGAGATTTGTAACTTCATTAACCCAAAATTAGTGATAACTTTAGCTGGAAAAGAAAATCTGGAGACAAGGATATGGTGTAGGTCCCTTCTTGTCTTGGAGGAATTGGATTTTTAAAAATTCTTTATCTTGACTAGAGGGGAAAAAATGGTTTAGGATTGTTTTTCAGCAACCCAGTTAGCAAACTCTTCCCTGCAGACTTTGCAAGATGCAGAGCAGAACAAAAGCATGCTGATGTATTTCCCACAGAACTGTTAAAGTGTGCTGCTTACCCATGGTTCTGATGTTTGTTCTTTTCTCTCTGTTATATTTAGCCTGAATTCTCATTTGGGTTGAGCTGTCCTTTCAGTTTGTTGTATAAATTGCCAAGTGTAGCAAAGTCCTTATCCTTGACCAAAAGCTTTACACAGTGATCACTTGTCATACTAATAAACAACCTCAGTGGTACTTCAAACCCACAGAAACCTTCCAAACAAGCACAGGGAGTGCAGACGATGCTGTCCTGGAGAGGAATCTGCTGGGATATGGAGGTGTTGCTGAATGGTGATCCTTGGAAAATGCTGGAAGGGGTGGCTTTGGTCCTGCTGCAAAGCAGACAAGGATCCTCTTTTATATTGAGGGAGAGTTCTTTCATCCAGGACGAGGAAATGGAACTTGTGCAAAAGAAAAGAGTCCTTTGTTTGTCCTGAAGGACAAGGAGAGGGCAGTTTGGATGGGAGCTGCTGCTGAAGCTGGGCTGAGCCACCCTGGCTGGCTTTGTACTGAAGTGTTTTACAAAGTGCTTGTGTGCCCTGTTCCTCCAGCTAGGCTGTGCCAGCAGCATCTCCAGCCTGGGGCTGGGAAATGTCTTTATCCAGCTTCTCAGAGAGCTCTTCCTAGCAGAGCATGCATAGCAAATAAAAGGGATTGAAATGTGGGAATGAAGCTTCAACCCAAGGCAGGAAAAAACATGGCTTATAGTGAATATATATAGTCATCATTGCAGGTGAGCAATGATGAGCAGGTGAGATGGATTGGAATCTAGGGTTTTATTCTTATTTGAGTATTTATGTGCCTGTGGTGCTGGTTAGACCCGAGAGCAAGCAGAGATTCCTCCTGTAGAGGAGCAGAGGTTCAAGAGGTAGCTGAAGGCACAGATGGTGTCAGAGATGCTTCTATCCTCCTGGGCACCTTCAGGAGGTGACCTGTCCCCTGTCTGTCAGATCCATGCCATCAAATTCTGCCAGGCCTGAGGGCTTCCAGAATAAACCTGACTCTGAAGACTTTCCCTAACTTTTCCTTTAAGGTTCACATCAACAGAGTCTCCCCTTACCTCAGCTGAAGGAAATAGCCAGCAAAGGTGCAGCACTGACCAATAATAGTGCTGCTGAAGTGACTTTACCCCCCACGCTTGTTTTCTTCTCCTGTGGTGTACAGCAACAGCCTCCAGCCTGATTCAGCTGCTGCAAGCTTGGTTCAGCCTCAGTAAAACTGAGCTCATTTCATATATAAAAGGGAAAGAGAATCAATGAAGATGCAATTGATCTTCACTCCACCTGTGCTTTAAGGTCACCCCAGACTTTGCTGGGTGGGCAGAAGATTCTTACAGGAAAACTGCCTGGGTGTGTATCCTTGACAGTCTCTAGGACTCACCCATTATTTTTAGTCTCTTCTGAATAAATTCTTCTTTTTCTCTGTCCAAGTCTTCCATGTCTTCACACCAGCATGGGTTCAAGGGCAGACACGTTTTTCTGGAGAGCAAGACACTGCCTGGAAACAAGCCCCAGGGGTAGATGACCCCGTGCTCTCAAGCCCCTTGTTTGAACTGATTTAGCCCCCTCTGCCTTTCCTTTCCTCACTCTCCATCTCTGCTCAGAGAAATCCCTCCAGCATAACAACCTCTGTCGTCAGATGCACTTTGCTGCACAGCAGGACCCCAGGGAAAGAAATGCATTTGTGTAATTAAAAATTGCTCAGCTTTAGACTCTGGCAAACCCATTTCTAGCTGTCTGCCTCAGCCCATCACCTGTTTGGGATCCATCCATACATCCCAATGCAGGGCCAAAAAAGAGGGAGTAGCTCAGGCACTGTCTGTGACCCACTCCTCAGGGCTGTGGGTGTTGGTGTCAGAAGCACTAGACAAAACTCTGGTGTGCTGGATGCTCTGGGGGTGTTTTTACAGTGATTTTGGAACAGAAAAAGTTGAAAAATATTAGAAATTATGACGGATTAACCTTGATGTGTGATCCAGGTTTAAGTGGCCATAAATCTGTCCAGCTTGATGAAATTCAGTTTCAGTTTGAGTAGCCTTGGTGTTTGTTTGTGAGAGATATGAGTCTCCTTTCCTTGTGCTTCCAGGACTCTTCACCTTTCCAAGAATTTTTCCCATGTCCTAGGCTTGGAATTGCTGAATGCTTGAGTGGTGGTGTCTTGTACCTGGGCAATCCTCATCCCTCCAGGATCTGTTTTCCCTCTTGCCTGGTGCCCAAGGTGCTGGCATCTGCTCCGAGCACTGCACTGAGCACTGAGGTGTTCAGAAACGGGTCTGGAAGTGAATGCTCCATTTATGGGCGTTTCTTCCTGCTTTTTGTGCTGTTCACCTTGAATCCCTGTTACAGATTCCCGGAGCCCACCCACCAACCTCTTCATCGACTCTGAGACCCCCAGCAGCCTCCAGATGCACTGGAGCCCTCCTGATGGCCGAGTTCAGCACTACAAGATCACCTACAGCCCTGTTTCTGACCCTGCTGCCCAGCAAACTGTGAGTGCCCAGCTCCTCTCTAGGGGACACACACTCTACCACAGGCACGTGGGGACAATGTCATGCCCAGGGGAACTCTGCTCACTCAAGTCAGGTTTACCATTAGGATAACAGGACTCAAACCCAAATCTCCTCTTGCTGATGTGTTGCTTTGTAAACAGGACCCCAAGGCTTTTTTGTAATTAAGATAATTTTCTCCATCAAAGGCATGAATAACACAGCTTTCTCTGCTCCCTGAACTGGGGTGGGGAATTCTTGGAGGCAGAGGGGTGGGGGATAATCCTACTGCCCCTCTGACCTAGGGAGGTTAAATATTCTCCTTTTAAAATACTGATTTCCTGCCTAAACGCAGACTGGCTACCCTGTTACCAGGCTCTCCCACATGGAGAATATTTGGGTCCTTACAAATGCTTTTCTCCTGGGCATGGCTATTCCAACAGCAACACACAGCCAGGCTTCCTGGGCTGAGCTGAGCAGGAATGCTGCCCTGAGCCTCACATCCCAGAGGTCAGCCCCACCTAACTCTGGGCTGTGAGTAAGAGCTGGAACGAGAACCCCAAATGCTGGGATATCTCTTTCCCCCCCGTTGTAGATCATGGCTTCTGGCAAAAGCAGCAGTGTGACCCTGCAGTCCCTGCTGCCTGATCGAGCCTACAAGGTGACCATTTCTGCCATCCACTACACGGGAGAGAGCGAGAGCACATCCACCACGGGACGGACAGGTACAGGGATCAGCTGGGACGTGCTCGTTCCCCATAGCCCGCCATCCATCAGCCTTGAGGCAGCCTCTGCTGGGACAATGATAATCTCACTTGCACTGGGCTCTGGCTGAGGCCAGAGTTTTGCTCAGCAGGGTACAATACTAGCCTTGAAAAGTAAAAATCCTGCCCCAGTTTCTGTATTCCTGTGAGTTATTGAGAATCCTGGGTTGAGCGGGAAGGACTGGCAGCCCTTTGGGTCTTGAGTCAGACATTACACCCTGAATAATGGAGCTCAGGCATGGCCTTAAGTTGTGCTGCGGGAGGTTCAGGTGGGGTATTGGGGAAAATTTCTTCACTGGAAGAGTGGTTAAGCATTGGAAAATGCTCCCCAGGGAAGTAGAAGAGTCACCATCCTTGGAAGTGCTAAAAACCCAAGCAGACATGGCACCTCGAGATATGGTTGAGTGGACATGGTAGTATTTCGTCAAGGGTTGGACTTGGTGATCTTGGAGGTCTTTTCCAACCTAAATGATTCTACCTTTGCTTTCTATTTCAGCTCCGGTGTTGTCTAAATTCCCTTCAATTCGAGGATTCTCCCCACCTAAAACAGAGGGTAAATCATCTTCTCCATGTCCTGATTGCTGTTTTTTAATTCAGTAGCAAACAGCACAGTGTGGTGCAGAGCAGCAGGAGGGGGTCTGTCAGCTCTTGACAGATGCCCTTGGGGACAATCCAAGGACAACCAGAAGCCACAGAACTTCTTAAAAATCAGACTCAGTAAAGAGACTGGTAGTATTTTAGAGGATTTCTGCACAACTTGACCAAAATGTAGCAAAGGGAAGTGTGACATGTTTTAAATTAACATTCCCTGTAAAGTCCCTTATTAAATTTAATGAGAGTATGCTCTCCTAGCTGATATAAAGCAAACTATGGAATGGATTAGTGAGAAATGTTGAATTAATAGTGTTATAAAAATTTTAATAAGTAAATATTAGAATACAGATATTGTGGCAGTGCTAGCTTTTCCTGACTATTTGAAACCATTCCAAACAAAATTTCAGTTTTAAAATTTATTGAGCAAAGTCAAGATTGAGGAATGGAGCAGCTTAGATGAAACAAATGTAGTTTATAGCCAACAAAGAACATACCAGATTAAGTTTTCAAGTGGTTTATTGAGGTTCTCAGATCACAGTGGAAAAGTCCTGTGAACTTTCAAGCAGGTAACAATCCTCCCATAAGGCTGATGAGTCACCTTGTAGAATTTAATATAACTATTTGGCTAAGATAGGTGAAAAGACAATAGAAGAAATACTAAATTCTTTATGTTTTATAGAGCATCTTTTTTTTTTTTTGAAGGACAGACAATGTGTAACAATGCTGAAAAAACAGTTGGATGTGCAGTAAAAGACTTCAATATTGATATATAACCAAATTATTGAGACAAAGGGTCTGATGTTGCAGGAGTGAATGTTTCTTGTACAGTGAATAACTGCATTGGGCTGGGTTTTGGAGAGAAAAACAAGAAACTAAGAGAATAACAAGACAGCAGGAATCCTAGGCTGGAAAGTCTAGGGAAAAATCTTCAAAGCAGAAGTGAAACTGCCAGTGTCAGGGATCCTTGCCCTGACTCTGATATGCTTCACCCAAGCTGAGCATTGCCAGATCAAAGAGCTGTGAGCAACCCCGGTGCCTCCAGCCTGGGAAGGAAGTGAGAATTTCCAGGGATGTCAGCAAGAGGGACCCTGGGGCCTGGGCAAGGGTTAGAATGAGCTCACTGACTCCCGAGCAGGATAGTCAGACTCCTGGAAAATGGACATGTCTACAGCCTGCTTTGGGATAATTTCTTTTTTGTTTCGAATTCACCATGTTTCAATTCCTAGGGGGCTGGAGAGGGACTTTCTACAAGGGCATGGAATGATAGAACAAGGGGGAATGGCTTCAAACTGACAAAGGGCAGGTTTGGATTAGATATTAGAAATAAATTCTTCCCTGTGAGGGTGGTGAGGGCCTGGAACTGTGGCTGCCCCATCCCTTTTCAAGGCCAGGTTGGACAGGGCTTGGAGCAACCTGGGATAGTGGAAGGTGTCCCTGCCCATGGCAGGGGGAGTTGGAATGAGATGATGTTTAAGGTCCCTTCTAAACCAAACCACTCTGATTCTATGATTTGGAAGTTAGTTGGTTTCTGGAAGAGGAAGGGAAAAAACAGTGTGTGTGTAGGAGATGTAAGTCAGACCATCCTGAATGCAGGAGCTGGTCAAGATCAGAGGGATGGTTTCAAGGTTTAAGTTTCAGAAACTTTTTTACCTGATTTCCATAGATCTTTTCAATAGTTTTATACCAAATTCTACAGGAATTATGGTATGTATGTAAAAAATTAGGCATAATTTTAAACAATGGCGGTCACAGCAACTTGTAAATCTGTGTGGTTTAAATCCTGGCTTCAGTGATCCCATAACCGTCAGGGTTTGGGTACACTGTCTTGATCGTGAAGAATGGCATTGAAACTCCTACAGGCTTAGGAATCTCAGGTCTTTTGGGGAAGGTGAGTCAGCTCCTTTACATTTTTTACACATTTTACAAAAGTTAGGTATGAGAAACGGAAAGCCCTGCTTTTCTGATGGGGTAGGAAATGGCACTCATGCAAGAATGGCAAGGCTACAACGAGGCCTCACTATAATGATCCCTTAGATTCTATTATCCCGATGACCTAGAAAACCACTTGTGAAACAGCCCATCTAGTCAAGTATCCTTGACTTTCAGGGACAGTTTTCATTTTGCATCAAGCATTCCCTTTGTCCCAGCTCCATCTGGCAACTGTGGCCTGGGATTTACATGGCAGCAGATAATTGAAAGTTGCATTCATGAGCTGTTTTCTAAAACAGCCCCTTACCTGAGCCTTCTAAACAGAGAGAGTTTAGAAGTGCCCTGGTGCCTCATGTTCCAGCTTCACATTCCAGTCTCTTCTCCTCTGGTTTTGTTTTCTGTGGCGTCTCAGAGGATTCATCAAGGAAATTTCTAAAAGACAAACTGCAAAACTTCACAAAACTCTCTGTGTTTTCCTAAAGAAATCAAAAGCCAAGCTCTCAAGTTGAGATATATATTTTTGCTATGTGTATTTTTAACTTCAGGTACAAAATTTGCAACTGCACATATCTTTATTTTACAACACTACTAAGGCACTGTTAAAAGAAAAAAAATGTTTTGATGTCTGTTTTTCAAAAAAAAAACTTGACAAATATGATGCTCCCTTGTATTTCATATCATCAGGGGCCAGGTGAACTTGTCAAAAGAAAGTGATCATGAAGATGTTTGATGATGAAAGACACCATTTTTATTTTTGTGATAGGCAAGCCAAGAAGCAACTTTTATGTTTACAGAAATATAAATTCTCTCTTTCTCCATATATATATATATATATAAACAAGGCTAAAGTCCAGGCTCTGAATGACGCTGCAGGATATGCTAAGTTTTGCTGCATTTTTCCTTTGCTCCACCAAGAGGAACTGTGTTCATTTTGCTTCCATAATCCCCTACTGTCTTTTTTCCCCTCTAATAGTTTTCCCCTTTTATTCTATTCCCACAGCCTGCCCCACCATCACCTCCATGGAAGGCTCTGTACGAGGTACAGTAACAGACCAAGCCCTGGTGCTGCTGGGCTGTGACTGAAAACAATGCCTGGTCTTGATTTTGAGACATGCAAGAGCTGAGTGGGGAGAAATGTCCCAAGGAAAAGGGGTGTGAGAACCAAAATTGGGAAACATCTTTTATCAGGCAGAAGGATATTCTGCAGTAGCTGAATTGTTATGCTCTGCTGCTCCACCAGCTCATGCTTGCGGCTGTTAGTGCTTAATGCCAGGATTTTCACCAGCCTCGAGGAGCTGAAGCTGCAAACAGCCATTGAATTTCAAGAGGATTTCAGTTCCTAACTCACAAAGGCTCTTCAGACTGTCAAACTCAAAACCTCTCAGTCTGTCCCCATGATCACCTTTCCATCCTCTAGAGGAGGTCTTGCTGCCCGAGGTGCTCTCTGCAGTCAGGCTGCATGGATTTTGCCAGGGCAGCAAGTTCCCTTCTCTCCTGTCTGTGCCATAGCAGCTGTTCATGCTGTTGGGTTTGCTGGAGCTGTTTTTCCACTGAGAGAGCAGTTAGTTCTGCTTATAAAGGGGTATCACCTCCTTCCCAGAGAGTTTTATGTTACAGGTGAGACAGAGAAAGTGGCTCCAGTTCTCAGGTCCTGTTACTCTGTGGCTGAGCCACTTCATCTTTGCTCAGCTCCCAGCCCTGACCCCCACAGCCCTCAGGAACGTGCATCCCTTCCTGGGAGGCTCTCTCTGTACTGTTGTCCTGTCTATGCATCAAATCAGAAAGCCACAACAAGTGTTCATGTCTCCTTCTCCTCCTTGGCAAAGGTGGTGGGAGTAGCCCATTCCCTTAGCAGCTCACGGAACCATTTCATGGCAGATCCATGGTGTGAATGAACACCTAGAAGTGCCCAGGCCAGGTTGTATGTGGCCCTGAGCAAACTGATCTTGCAGGTAAGATCCCTGCCCATAGATGATCTTTAAGGTCCCTTCCAACTCAAGCTGTTCTATGGTTCCATGATTCTGTGATAATAATATGATTATATTTCAATATGTTTTTAATTGTGACTCGAGCCTTTTCTTCAGTCTTTACACTACAATATTTCCTACACCTTTTAAAGGAAGCTCCACTGTCAGAAGCTCCATATCAGAGATAAACAACCCTCAAGTAGGTCATTTATTTTCACAAACTCCCTAGCACTGTTGGAAGATGAAAACAAAAATAAAATAAAAGCACCCTGGACCAACCCAGCAAATAAAAGCTCAAGCCAAAAAACTGCAGCAGACTGTAAATGGTGAAGGGGTGAGGGAATCTGGACTGAAAGCTCTGCACTGAAATGAAGCCCTTCCATTTGCTAAAGAAGGAACCATCTCCTTCATCCCTGTCTGCTGCAAACTCAGATAAACTCAAAAAGAATCCAAACTGTGAGATCTCGTCTTACTGAACAGAAAACTGAAATGAAAATGACTTGGAGGTTTAATGATGAGCTGGGGGAGAGAGATGAAGCTGCATGAGCCAGAGGCGATGTCAGAGGTGCCAGAGGAGAATCTCTAGCCCACACAGGCCAGGTCATCCCTGGGTGTCTCATGAAAACAGAGAGAAGTTGAAATGTTCATATTTTAAAGTTTTTTCCTATTTTTTTCTGACTCTTACATATAAGGCATTTCAGAGTAGAAACAATGCTCTCTCCCTGCTAGCAATTACTGGACGGATTCCATGCCTTTTGAAGATAACACTTCACATGATGTCGAAAAGGAGAAATTGTTGCAGTAACATCTTTCTCATTTGTATTTTCATTCTGAAGATTTGAAAACACAGTTGTGAAAGTCTCCATCTTTAGTCTGCTCTCCTCCAAGAGGAAGAGATTACAACCAATGTGCACAGAGGGTGCAGACACAAACTTCTTTTCCCTGGATGCCACATGTGGGGTACACTTGAGCTGGTGTTGTGTCCCTAAGGAATTTTCTCCTATTGCCTTCACTGTGTTAATTCTACCTGCTCTTCAAACACATTTCTTTTGCTCTCTTGTCTAATCACTGATTTTTCTGTTTTCTTGTGTTCCAGGATTTGATATGATGGAAGTTTTTGGCTTGGTAGAGAAGGAATATTCCTCCATTAAAGGCGTAGCCATGGAGCCCTTTGTGTTCAGCGGTTCCCGCACCTTCACCCTGTTCAGAGACATTCAGCTCACCCAGAGGACCAGGTGGGACAGAGCTGGGGCTGTTGCCATCCTCATCCTCAGTCTCATGCCATGCACACAGCAAAGGAAGGTCATTGTTTTGGGGAGGAGTGATGCAGCCGAGTTGGCAACTTCAGAATTCAAAACTCCGAAATTATAGAGATGATGAGCTAAATCAAGCCATCCGTAGGTTGAAAAGAATGCCAGAGAGTTTTTGCTTAATGTATTAATGAATAAACCTCTGACTTTCCTCAAGATGAGTTGTCACGGAGAAGTTAAGGTGACACAATAGTATTTATTATATCTTTTGTACAGACAAACATTTTCACAGTGCTGTTTTTCCTTTCTACAAAATCACTTTTCCCCAGCTTTTCAGTTGCTGTGATGGACCTCAGGATCATGTCAGGTATGAACACTGCATCATTCTTTAGGCATTCTGTCCACAGCCACCTACACCTCAGTGATGGCAGTTTGAGGTCGCATTTTCATCTTCAATCTCCTCTCCCAAACATCTCTGGTTTGGAGAGAGATCTTTGCTTTAGAAAATGTTACTCTTGTAGCTGCTGTCTGCAGCCTGGGTTGTATTGATGAGAGAGAGGGAATAACCACTGGCTCTGAGTTGTGACTTGACCCCATTTCATTGCATATGAAGCTTCTCCACAGGGTCACAAGCAGGCCAGGCAGCTCCTGTGACCTCATTCCTTTTTTATGATTATGAATCAAGAATGATCTGACTCCTGACATTCTTTGCTACTTTGTTTAAAGCCTAATTACTGAGCCACTGACTCCACTTAATCTCAGTTACAGAAGCAAAGCTTCTTAGAGTAAACAGGGTCGGGGAGATTCAGAGAACCCTTTGGTCTAAATACTCGGAAAATGATGGGCAAATCCTTTTGTTCAGCTCTTACAGATGCCTTTCCAAGGACACTACTCCTTCAGAAACTGAGAGAGAAAGAAAAATCTTGTATTATTTATGTATCAGTCCTGAAAAGATTCTTGATGGGTTGTGTTCATGTCCATGCCAATGTGTCCTGTTTCAGATTACAGACGTGTCTCAGACATAACCAATTTGACCTTCCCTTACTGCCTTGTATCCTCTCACGGATGCCGAGCCTAAATCCTGCAGCTGGGATGTGGGGATGCAGAGGGGGCTCCTCTGTGGGCTCAATGCTTATCCCTGAAGGGCATTTACACTGATTTAGAATAACAGAATCGTTAAGGCTGGAAAAAACCCTCTAAGTTCATTGAGTCCAACCATTAACATAATGCTGTCAGGTCTGCCACCAAACCATGTCCCTAAGCCAAGAGTTTTGTGCCAAGGTTTAAAGAATTATCCCATTATATATGGCAACCATTCCTCCTTCTTGAAGAGGAGACCAGGGGGAGTGTTTTGGGCCCTGGCAGGGATGTTTTGTAATCCTCCACTGGGCTCTCTTCTGAAAAGCATTAAGGCTGCACTCCCTGTGCTTGGCATTCCCTGAGGCAGCTCTGGCAGTGATGGATTGACACCAACTGCTCCACCTGAGCATCCCCCAGGCCTGAGGCGAAGGACCATGAGTGCTCATCACTCAGCACAGACTTCAGCAGCCTGAGAGGGTCCAGGCTCCTTCTGGGCATATCATGCAAAGCTTTCCCAGGAAACAGGCTGGATGAGCCTGCAGGATGTTGCCTGTTGATTTAAATCACTGCTGTTTCCTTGGTTTGTGTCATTCCAGTGATGTCCACCTCTTTGCCATCCCACCTGAGCACACCATCATCATCCTCCTGCGCCTCCTGCCCGACACCCCCAAGGAGCCCTTTGCTGTCTGGCAGGTCACAGACGAGGACTTCCAGCCTCTCCTGGGAATCAACCTTGACTGTAAGGGTTCTTGTTGAATACACGAAATTCAGGTTTTTCCACACATTTGGTGAGTAGCAGAACTCACTTGGAAAGTTTCAATGGTTTTCTTACTCAGCAGCAGTTTCTTGGGGAGCTTTGTTTTTGCTGCCAACCTTGCATTGAAAACACTGCCCACTGCAGTTAAAAGACATATTTTCATTTTTATTCTGCTTGTGACATATTCTTTATTTTTACATATTCTTTTCCACTGTTTAGAAGTATTTCACGATGACATATGAAATCTTCAACCACGTTTAAGCCTAATTATTGACTATTTTTTATGTGTGTGAAATCAATTTATCTTTTCATTCTGAGCTGTTTTTTGTCCTATTTTCCCTGTAGCCAGTAAGAAATCCCTGACCTATTTCAACCATGACTACAAGGCTGATTTACAGGAAGTCTCCTTTGACCAGCAGGAAGTGAAGAAGATATTCTATGGGAGCTTTCATAAGGTCCTTATCAAGAGAGGGAGAAGTGTGGCTCATGATCTCACTCTGGTCTGGGAATGTTTTGCCAGCAATGTGTATTGTTCAAAATGAGGAGTGATTTTCCAAATGCTTTGCTTTCCAACTGCCAGGGTGGCGCTGAAATTCATAATGGTAAAGAATTTAGGTTGATCTCATGATCAAAATGTAATTTCCACATATTGATTGCTTCCCTTTTTCCCCAGACACTCCAAAACTGAGGGGTTTTTTAAGGTATTTATAACCAGGAAAAATTGAAAAAGAAAAATAATATTAGAATTTTGAATTTTGGTGAATGTGTAGTGCTGGAAGAAAGGAAAAGAGAATCCAATCTTGTGAGAAAGCCACTTTATCACTCATAACAAGGGTGGGTTTTTTTGGCTATCTATGTCCTCAGAGCAAAGCACCCAAATGAGCAACGAGCTCTTTCCATGGGTATCTGTGGGCAGGTTCATTATTCAGCTCCAGAAAGGCTTCTCCCAGGGAGAGGTGAGGGGATCAACAAGGCAAGGCACATACTAAAACTTATTCCTGAGGCCCCTCGATCCATTCCCTCATTAAACCCCCCCACCAGTGCCAGCAGCAGGCTGGGAATGGGGCAGAAGGCACTGCTGTCAGTAGGAGACTCCCTCATCCCACCACGGAGCTCCAACGGGCCTTTTTCCACTTGCTGCCCAGGTGCACGTGGCCGTGAGCCACTTCAAGGTCAGACTCTACGTGGACTGTAAGAAAATAGCAGAGAAACCCATCAACACCCTCGGCAGCATCTCCACCGCCGGCTTCATCATGCTGGGAAAAGTGACCAGGACCAGAGGGCCCCGCAGCGGGTCCGTGCCGGTGAGTCCTGGGAATGGCTCCAGGAGAGCGTGGGGCTTCCACTGGGAGCTGGTTGGGGTGGAGTGCCATGGCACATCACCCTCATCTGAGTGCCTCCCAAGCTGTGCTGCACAGCTCTGTCCTGATCCCGCTGATCCCTGTGATTTTAATGAGCTTTCCCAGCACTGGGAGAACCTTTTTGTCCCTCTCACCTCCTGCCTTGGTATGGGGACTGTGATCAGGGGTGGCAGTGTGATTCTGTCCCAGAGGAGCCTTCTGTTGCCTGCATCCCTGGGGAAGCACAGCTCCTGCAGTGAGATGCTGAAGCAGACAGGAGGATTTGGGAATTGCTTTTGCATGGAAAGTCGTGCACATCAGCCCACATGGCGCGATGTGGGGAAAAGCTGGTGGCTGAAGGCAGCAGGGCTGGATGTGCTTCAGTCCCCAGCATGTTTGGACTTCCTCTCATGCAAATGAGAGGAAAATAATCTTCAGTAGAGAGGCTTTTTATCAGCTGCTGCTTGGAAAATAAAACCCAACCCAGTGTGTGCCAGCCTGTGAGTGTGTCCTCACTGCATCACACAGCACTGCAGGGAGCTGCTCCTGCAAGGGAACGTGTGGACTCAGTGTCCTGCCCAGTGCTCAGTCCTCAGGGCAAAAACACCCTTCTCCTGGCAGTCTGCTCCATACTTACTCCCCAAAACAGGAGTGTTAATTATGTGCAGAACCAATGGCAAGTTCATCACTCACAAGGCTCTAGTAGGGCTGTAGGAAATCATTCACCACTGATGTGAAGCTTTTGCTCCTTGGCTCTGCTTTTAGATCTAGAAAGCCACGGGAAAATGGCTCATTAGGTGATTTATAACTCCCCTTGCCTCAAAACAGCGCAGTAAAAACAGTTTCTCCCATGTGCATCCCTAATTGCAAACTGAGAGGCAGAGGTCTGGGATATCCCAGGAAAAGAGTGGAATTGCCTGTAAGATCTGGGGTCGACTACGTAACGAACCAGGGGACAGCAGTATTCAAACAGCATTTACTTATTTCCTAAATAATTTTGATCAGAAGCCTGTGGCCATCAGGGCAGGAATCCATGCTTTCATTGTCCCTCCCAAATTCTCCTTACTAGCAGCTTAGCTAGACAGGTCTGGCCCAATAATGAACAGCTTTGTGCCATCCCTATTCCCATTGCCTTTCAAGCACAGCAACGTTTCACATCTTCCACAGCTCTGCTGCCCTTGAGAAGACAGAGTGTCTCATTATTGGTTATCATGGAACCTTATTTAATTTAAGAAATCTTTAAATGCCACTTGATCTCCAGGGCTCATCTGTATCTGTATGCTGCCTGTCACCCTTCCTGGGCTCAACAGCTCATTCCTTGTTAAATGCATGGAGTGAAAGAAAAAAAAAATAGATGAGAAATGGTGTCAAGGAAAGAAAAATTAATCTCTGCCTCATTATTTTGTTTGGCTTTGTGCAGTGTGTGCTTTTTTGTTAAACAGAACAAGAAGATGTGGCTGTTGTGAGGGATGCAGTGAGAGAGACTGGTTGGGGTTTCTGGGGAGGGGATCACATCTGCCCTGAGAAATGCTGCTGCCACATTTACTCTTCTCTCCATGGTCCCAAGGGGAGCAAATCAAAGTTTGCTTTCACATTTTGGTGGCGCTGAAGCCCAATTAGTTGAGAACCTGCTGCTACTGCAGGGCTGTGGATAAATTGGAGGCTTGGTGTGAAGCTGTTTTGCTGACTTGCTCAGCAAGGCAGAGACCTGAGGGCTTGTGGAACACAGTCTGGGGTAGTTTTCAGGTTGTGGCTTTTTTGGGGCACAGTTTTAGTTGGGATCACATGGAAGAGTCCTATTAAATCAACACTGAAGATTTTTTCTATCACTTGAACTTAATAAGATTTGGTGATGGGTGCTGGGAGCCAATGCTACTTTCTTAGCAAACTCTCTTTTTTTTCCCAGTTCCAGCTGCAGTCTCTGCGGATCTTGTGCAGCAGTGTAGGGGCAGAGGAGGACAGATGCTGTGATCTCCCTGCACTGGTAAGACAAGGGGCACCACTCTGCTCATTGACAGGAAGATGGGGAGGATGGAACAAGTCCATGGCACTCAAGTGACATTGCAAACGATTTTAATAGGCTCAAGAGGGAAAGCAATTTTTTTTTTTCATTTTCTTTTGGGAATAACATCAGTGTGTTTCTTGGTGAAGTAAACAAGACTATGTTTGCTTCCAAAAGAATGAAAACTTCAAATCCTGGTGCAGTGCTAGTCCTTCCTGTCACAACTTCCTCCAGGAGCCCTGACAGCCTTTGCTGCCATCTCAGCCCTGAGGCACAACATCCCCCACTCTTCCTTTCACTTCTCAACACAGAAAGCTGCTATGTGGGGTGTATAAATGCTTAGAAAGGAGAAAATTATCTTCCAATATGTGTTTTGCACGTTGCAGGCAGGGCCTGTTCATATTTTTTTTTGTCTAAACTTGTTATTTGACAGAAAAATAAAGCACTTGGTTGCTCACAAAAATCTCTCAGTGAAGTAGAAAAAAAATCTGCTTTTCTTTAAGTGCAAGACTGAATTTCGACACAGTGAGTATGTGATCCATCCAGTACTTGTGATCCATCCTGCTCTTGCTGTGCAGCTGCTCATGGCTGTTTGGCTTGATTTCATTTCAGAGGGATGAGGACACCTGCCCTACCTTGGCTCCTGCCTGTTCTTGCACTTCTGGGCGCCCAGGCTTGCCAGGACCTCCAGGACCCCCTGTAAGTTCAGCCTCCCATCCAGTGTATTGCATATGCTGGTGTGGTTTCATTTTTGGGGGGCATCTTGGGCATGTGTATAACACTCCTGGGGCTCTCACGGTTTTGGAATCACAGAATCATTCAGGATGGAAAAGATCCTAAAAGTCATTAAGTCCACCCATTAATCAGTGCTGCCAAGCCCAGCACTAAACCATGTCCCCAAGTGCCACATCTAGACCTTTTAAATCCCTGCAGGGATGGTGATTCCACTCCTGCCCTGAGCAGCCTGTTCCAGAGCTTGATAACCCTTTTAGTGAAGAAATTTATCCTCAGATCCAATCTAAACCTCCCCTGGTGCAGCTTGAGGCCATTTCCTCTCATCCTATCTCAAGGAGCTTTGCCAGGACAAGGCTGAGTTTCCCTTCAAATTTTAGATGGTGATGAAAAGGGGAGGTGGCAGTGCCACAGCTGCAGCTGGGAACAGGCTGAGCAGCTCCTGGTACCACATTAATCCTCTTAGGAGATGAGGACAGGTCACCCTCGGTGTCTGCAGAGATTTCATGGATTGGAGGCTCTGAAACTCTGTAAATTTAAAGAAAAAAACAAGTCACCACAGAACCTTCCTATCTGGATCCTGTATTAAATTGGAATCTTGTAAGTGTCTGTGTGGGTGGACAGTGTAGAGAGATAGGGGAGACTTTGCAATCCTGTCTGTCCCCAAAGCTCTCTTTCTGTTCAGGGAATGTCACTTGCAAGAAAACCCTGAAGAAATGAGGGGGAAGAGAAAACAGTCATTACATATGCAGTATGCTCAGGAAAAAGGGCATCAATTCTGCCCTATCTATTATGGATTCAGGAAAGCCATCATGGGCTTAAATCACAGGAGAAAATATTCCTGCTAAAAACTAGGAAGCAGTTACCAAAAAATGTAAATTCGGGGGAAAACATTTTATTTGCATAAACCAGCCAAAACCTGACAGACAGCCTGTTCAGAGCACCTCAGTTCAACCACCTCAGGTGTTTTCTCCTGGAAAATAACCATTATAAAAACATTTGCCTCTTTTCTCAAGTGAAAAGGTCTCAGATCACCTCCTGCATTGCCTGTGGTTTAGCTGGGAGTTCAGTTCCGTGCAAGGAAAGTGCCTCATTGCAGAGTAATTACTTGATCATTCCGGTGGAAGTTTAATTAACAGCACACTCCACTGTCACAGTTTGCTCCAATATCCTAAGTGCATAATTAGCAGTTTGAATTGCCCTGTGGTTTAAGCATCTCCACAGACAGCTTCTTAAAGAGCAGGACTCCTTAAAGCATTAGAGGAAATCGGGTTTTGACACAGAACCTTCTCCTCACACCACTAAACCCTTGGTAATTTGCTGCAGTTACAACAGCACTCCTTGCTATTTTTAAAACTCCAATTAGCAGGACTGTGTCCCACCTTGTATTTATCACTGTCCTTAATGAGTGTTTCTGTCCAGATCCAGCTGACTTCTGAAATGAGTTTCTGGGCACTTCTGAGAGCACCTTTCCCAAGGCCTGTGCTTCCTTTGGATTTTTAGGTTCAAGAATAGCAACGTTCAGATTAAGCTGTCGAAATTCACACAAACAGGAGTTCATGCCAGAGGGTTCTCCCCGTCCAGAGTTAGGCAGAGGCAGAGCTAAGCCATGTCTCCCAGAACCAGTTGCTGTCCCTGATTTCAGCACGTGTTTCTTCTCTGGGGTTGATTATAAAACCCAACAGGGCTCTCTCCAAAGAGGTGTAAATGTCAGGACCCCTTCTTCTCCTTCTCAAGTGTGTTCCCATGCCCGTATGTGACATTGTCTCTGCATGGATTCCTGAGGGAGTTGGAGGGAGGTTGAACAGGTTGAAACTTCATCTCTCCTTGCTGGGTGTGAGTGCTGTGTTCCCACTGGTGGTCATGGAGGGACGGTGCTCTTCCTTTCTTCTTCCCTTTTCCACATTTCCTGGACAACTCAATTAATTTTCTTCTTGTCTCTCTTTGGTGCAAGCTCTGTGGGGCATCTTTCACTGCAGGGCAGCGAAGTGCACCAAGTTCTGTCCCCCAGGCTTCTGGTTACAGTGCAATAAATATGATGATGTTTTTTGTGTCCCACTGGCAGGGCAGCCCTGGGAGGAGAGGACCTCAGGGGGAGCAGGGGGAGCCAGGACCCAAGGTGAGTCCTTAGGCTGGGGACTGTCTCACTGCACCAAGCTGTGCCCAAACAGAGTCTTAACAACACATCAAGGAGGACAGGATCACTTATTATTAATTAAATGCTCAGTTGGGCTTTGGAAATTGAGATGATGAGCCTGATTGTTCTGAATTAATGCAATGTACACGGTCAGCAATGTCCTCGGAGAGCAGCCCTGCTGGGACATGGTCAGGCTTGGTGCTGTGCTTGTTGTTGCTGCCAAACCTCCAGACCAGACAGACTGGTACTGCTCTGGGGCAGAGCAGGAACCACAGCCTGAGGTGGGCATGAGGAGTGGCTGGGTCAGTATCCCCAAACCCTGGTGATAGGAGCAAACCCTGGTGACAGGAGCAAACGCTGGTGCGAGTGTTTGTGACTCCATGGATCAGCATGGGGCAGAGCCAGAGCAGCCCCTGGGCCCCTTTTTTGGGATGACATCTGGGAAAGAAGCATGGCTTACAGGGGAAAGATTTGGGGGAAGGAATGAGAATGGACACACATCACAGCAGTGGTTAAGGAATGTTTCCCTTTGCTCTCTGACCACCTTGAATAACAGGAATGACTGCTTGGGAAGGTGAATTGTGCTCTCCAAAGCACCCTCTGCAGCTTTGCTGTCTGCTCCCATGAAGAATGAACTAAAACCTTGGACCTACAAGGCAAAGGCAGATGAGGTCACTAGAGATGTTCTCACTGCCCCAGTTTCATCTTGAATCCTGTAGATGGTTCATGCTGACCCAGTGCAGCCCATGAGGACAGCAGGCACCAACCACTTCCTTTCCTTTTGATTGTTTTGTCTTGGATTTTAGGGTGAACCAGGCCCACCTGGACAAGTAGGACCAGCAGGTCCCAGTGGCCAACAAGGCTCTCCAGGTTCCCAAGGAATCACAATTCAGGGTCCTGTGGTATGTGACCTCTCCATTGCCTTTTTTTTATCACCTCTAAACTCTTTGCAGTCAGACCATGTCTCACAAATGGGTGGCAATACTGGGATTTATGTATTTGCATCATCCTCACTAACAGCTGAACAGCTGCACGAGGGAGGGATGACAATCAATGGGTTTTGTGCTGATGAGGCCCTGCACTTCATCATTCTGGCCAAAGCCTGCTTTTGTCCAGACTCTCCTCAATGGGCTTTTATTGAAAACAGCCCAGTGGGGTCCCTTCCAACCCAGGATATTCTATGAATATTCAGGCATTTTTCTTTCCAGTGATCATCATTGCTTGGCAGTGAGTAGTGATGAGGGCTGCTGCATGTCTGGGATGGCAGAATCCCCATGCACATGATGTGGCTGTGAATTATCCCAGAACACTGCAGGGAGCAGGAACAACCTGGGACATGGATGTGGAGCAGCAGGATGCTGTTTGCCTTAAAGGGTGCTGCCACATGCCCAACTGTCTGCTTCTGTTTTAATCCAAGGGACCACCAGGAATTAAAGGAGAGAAAGGAGACACTGGAATTCCTGGCATGCAGGTAAATGCTAAACACCACTCCTTCTACTTGTCCCAAAGATTTGCCCTTTTTTTTCTGAGTAAATGCTTTAAGCAAGACTGAAAAGTTGTAGAATTGTTGGTGTTGTCTGCTTGGGAACTGTCTGTGATTTTGGAATGTCATCACTTTCCCAAGGGAAACTGAGTCACTTGGTATAAGAAAGATAGACCTATGTGGAAGCTAGGTAGGATGGAATTAAAGCTGGGATAACAGTCCTTGCTCTATTTAATTGATAACTCTTTTTCTTCTTTGACCTTTTTCTTCTGTCCTGTTGCAAGATGAATTAGGGCAATGATAATCAGATGCTGACTTTACCCAGCCATTCTGATTTACAGGGCATTCCTGGTGTGCAGGGAGCTCCAGGCAGGGATGGACTTCAAGGAGCAAAGGTAAAACACCTCATGCCCAAGGTTTTGTGCGTGGTTTCCAAAAAAATCTGCTGTGAGTGTACCAGCAGAGACCCAAAACAACCCAATGCAGAAGTGAATGGTCTTTTCACAAAACCAGAGGGATTTGGGGGAAAGAAGGGAATAATTTCAGGTTTGGCCAAATTTGAGCAGGTGCCACCCTTCCTGCTGCTTGGCAGATGCATTTTTTACCAATTTTTAGCAAAAATTGATAAAAGCAGCACATGGGAAAAACACCTCACTGCTTATGAGGTCTCTTAGAATCCTCTCATTAGTAAATGACTGGATTTGGCTTTGCAGGGGGTGAGGGGACTCGAAGGCACAGCTGGGCCTCCAGGACCTCCTGGACCAAGGGTGAGTACTCACCGTGAGTGATGATCACCAAAATCTGTTCCTTAGCAGAGCCTTGTGGTTTCACCTGGAACTGTCAGGGCAAAACCCCTTCCCAGGGTACCATGGGGAGCACCTGGCACGTTGTGCAGGTTCCCCCATTCCCTGCCACTCTCAGTGAAAGAAGAAAAACCTTGGCTTCCTCTGGCAAGTCCTGAGGAAGCTTCACCCCAGAGAGGAGATTCTTGTTTTGCTGTTTTCACTTTCCTAGCACTACTGTTTTCCAACTGTTGGTTGAGTTGGAGGGGATTTGGCTTGTTAGACTGAAACCAGCAGGAGCTGGAGGATGTGAAAGGTTTCCCCCCACACCACTGCCAGTGTCTGCTGCCAGGACTGGATGTAGATGGGTGTATTTGCACTCAGCGCAGCAGAACCTTAAGATCTGTTGATTTACATCTGCTAATTTGAAGGCACCACAGGTACACTTCATTTTACATGGGAAACTGTACCAAATTTGGGTTTAGTTGATGGATGGTGGACCTGATAAATTACTGAATCTCACAGCTGAATCTCACAGCTAAGTCTCACTGCTGAATTATAAGGAATTTGGCAGTAGCTGTGCTAAGTTATTTATGGGAGCTAAGGTTGAATTCAGCTCATAACTTCATCCTGGGAAGATGTGGAGCTGGCAGGGCTGAGCCTCAGCTTTCTAAACACAAGGAAAGCACTGTAGCCTTCGGAACAGGCTCTGAAAGCTGTTCTGGTGCTGCCTTGAAAACTTTTTTCATTTCCACTGTTCAGAAGAGTTGCTAATCTCTACTGAGCTTAAATGTAACAGTCAGAAAATTATAAAGCAAAGTATTTCTACTAGTTGGTTTTTGCTTATTATTTTCTTCCCTTTGTGGCTCCAAAAGGCGCAGAAACGTCACAAAGAGGAGATGACCATAGAAGGAAATTCCCACTCTTTAAGCTGCTGCTACTGCTATAAAGTATTAGAGGCCAGCACAGGTTTTAAAGGAACAAGAAAACAACCGTGTGGTATTGGGAGGGTGAAGAAAAGAGTTTTGCTCTAGGCTATGTCTAAATCTGAATATATAATGAAGGGTTTAAAGCCTACAAGGTATAAACTACATTGCAATTTGTTGGTAAAACTCAACTTTGTTGGCTGGGCCATAATTGAGATGGTAATGGGAAATGATGTGAACATGACTCACACACGATATGCTCTTAACAGTGAGCTCATGGCTGGACAGGAAACTTAAGGCTATTGTTCCCTTGCTAGAGTCCTCTAAACTCTTGCTGCTGGTGCCCCTGGAGCCCCTTGAACAGAAGAAGAAGAAGAGGAGTTAGGAAATAACTGGATCTTAAATCTGTAATGTCTGCAGGGTTTCCAAGGAGCGACAGGAACCCGAGGCAGCAGTGGCGAGAAGGGACCTCCAGGTGATGTTGGGCCAACAGTAAGTTTCTGCTTTTGGCTCTCCAAGAAGGCCAAGACGTGGAATAATTACACAGAAACAAGCTGTTCCCACAACAGCTCTCCCTCAGATTCTGAAGAATGATTTAAATTCATACTCATCCTTCTCAAGGCAGTGTCTGGGTATTCAAAGCCCAGGCTACTAATCTGTTGATAAAGCATTCAACAAATCCCACCTCCCTCTGCCCTCTCTAGATTCAACTGCTACGCAATATCCAACATCCAAACGAATTTCTGGTGTAAGATTCTAGAATAAAGCAAGGGAGTCAGTCCTGAGCTGGAGCAGCCAGCACTGGGCTTGTAGGTGCAACCACAGATCTAAATGTCACAGGTATTTCTTCTCCTCAGGTGTTAAAAACCACCTGCCCAGCTGGGAAATCTGTTCTAAGATTACATCTGAGAAATTTCTGCATCCCTGTTGATGGTGCTTATGCCACTGCTGCAGTTATTGACTTATTACTGTTTTTTAAAAAGAAAACAAAATGTTCCTATGAACTTAAAGCTCTTCAAATCACTGTCATGAGGTCAAGGAAACAACCAAACTTTGTGCTCCCCATCCCAATAATGTAACCCACATCCCCACTGAATTTGTTTGTGTTCTGTTCTTTCTTTCCATAGACTTCTTTATTTTATTTTCTTTTTTTCTATAGGGGCTGCCAGGTCCAAAAGGAGAAAGAGGAGAGAAAGTGAGTTTTTCTGGTTCCAGGTAACACTGTGAGTGTATCCTACACTCAAAAGAGTGGATGTGGTAACCTGATTTGCAACTTTTCCTTACAAATCTAAGCCAAACCTCTCCAATGTTGACTGTGTCTATTGCTTGTTGCCTTTCCATTCACCTGCATGGGCTGGGCTGGTGGAACTTAATAATCTCACAGCAGTCAGGAGCTCCTTAGCATTATTTGCAGTAATGAAGCAGAAATGTCAAATGCAAATCCATTCTTTGCTGAGAAGGGAAAAACCAAAGCCACTTGGCTTCACTTTGTTCTGGTTTAATGTATTGCAAAAGGGGACTCATTTGTAATAATCCCTGTCCGTGCCCCAGCACAGAACCTTGGCAGCCAGGACACCCACACTGCCTTGGAAGGTTATTTTGTTGGGAAAAGAAGTTTTTCTCATCCAGACTTTTGGTTGAATCCAAATGCCAAGTCTTTCTAGGAGTCTGAGGCTCATTGTCAAGACTGACTTAGGCAATTTAGGCTTCAGACTAAGGGGTGAGGTTCTTTTGTTTTAAGTTAATGCCTCAGTATTACAATTTTAAGCAGCATTCTCCTTCCAATTCCACCAGCTTTTCCTTTTCTAGACTCTTTTTTGCATTGGAACTTTCCATTTCCCCCTCCTTTGGGTGTTGTGCAGAGCAGTTTTTTAAGCCTGGATTATCTGCACTGTGATCCAGGCAGAAATGTCTGTTTTATAAACAGATCTGGAAGTACGTGCATCAGGTATGAATTTTCACAGTCAGTGTTTATTTCTTAGCAGGTTCTTGCATTTTTATCACTTTTCTCCACTTTACTCCAACTTTCTAAAGAGCCTCTCATATATGATTTATTCAAAATACAATGAGAATCAATTTTCATAAAAGATGAAGTCAAAGATAGGACGTTGTAATATCTGATCATACTAAATGTTTTACATATCACAGAACACTGAGTTATAGACGTAGCATCTTTTCTGATAAAATCTGAGGTTGAAATTCGCTCTCCCTTTCTTGGTAGCTTCGGTAATTATTTAGATTCGGTCTGGGCTTTCTGATGTGCAGGAGAAAAGCAATTATTGATGTTTCCAATTTCAATTTTCTGGTTTCAGAGCTTTGTGATAAATAAATAGAGCTGCATTTCACAGTAATTAATAGCTCTGAAACTCAAGCTGAGAAAATGAACAGGCAGAAAGCTATCATGCGTTATGATAT
The DNA here is from genome assembly GCA_013398175.1 of Climacteris rufus. NCBI lineage: Eukaryota > Metazoa > Chordata > Aves > Passeriformes > Climacteridae > Climacteris > Climacteris rufus. The sequence continues at coordinate 664,681 of VZRZ01001795.1, read as the reverse complement.
TGATCCTTTCTAAAAGATATTAATACTTCCTTTTTTCCTTAATTTCAAAAAATGCTTCATTTTAGGGGGAACCACAGTCTTTGGCCACAATTTACCAGCTCGTTAGCCAGGCTTGTGAGCGGATGATTCAGAGTGAGTATAACCAGACTGGCTCCTGAGCGTGTTCATGTGGTGATAGCACAAGAGGGGGATGGCATTAAGCTGAAAGATTAGATTTATATTAGATATAAATTTTTTCCCTGTGAGAGTGCTGAAGCCCTGGCACAGGTTGTCCAGAGAAGCTGTGGCTGCCCCATTCCTGGAAATGTTCAAGGCCAGGTTGGATGGAGCTTGGAGCAACCTGGTCTAGTGGAAGGTGTCCCTGCCCATGGCTTTAAGGTCCCTTCTAAGTCAAACTATTCTGTCATTCTATGATCCTATGACTCTCCAGTACTGGAAAACTAGAGGAGAGACAGCCTGAAGCTGTAGTGATCCCAGGAGCTTCTCCATCCTGTGCCCTGCTGAACACCACAAATAACAAATGTCCCATCACAGGCTCTAAGTTGCTGTGTTGGCTTTATCAGGTGGCATTAGCACAGAGACCTGTGAAATATTTATTTGCAAAACCCTCTGCTATTTTGCAAAGCCTCCTTTATTTCTTAAATGGAAAAGCTTGAAACTAATTTGAGAGAAATTATTTTTTCAGCGATATGTGCTGATTCCCCTTGAGACGAGGCATTTTTGTAAAGATTCTGTGCTGTGATGCGCGAAGAGAAGCAGTGATTTGTCCAAGGTCAGGCAGCAATGTCATGACTCAGCTGCCCATCTTCATCTTCTGCCTGTCTCAGTTTGGACAGACAGCCTTTTAGCACTAGCTGATCGTTCTAAGCACCTTTTTAGACAGAATCCTTTGATTTCTATCTCTTCTGAATTTCCCAGCCAAGAAACGTTTCTCTTCTGTCTTGCCTTCTCAGCTCATGTGTTGAAATTTGACTCATTCATTCATGAACATGCAAGGAAGCCAGTTCCCATTTGGGAAGAAAGGTTAAAGCCAGGAGAACCAGGTCCACCAGGTCCTCCAGGTCCCCCTGGGAGCAATGGAGAAAGAGGAGAAAACGGCACCCCTGGACAGCCAGGCAAAGATGGGTATCCAGGGGAAAGAGGTATGGACAGAAGTGTTCATAGGCATTTTTCACTAGATCTTTGATACTTTAACTAAGCATTTCAGTTCCTCAAGCAGTACTGTAAAGATAATCTATTATATTAGCTGATTTCATTGCTGTTTTCCTTTTGGACTTCTCCATTCTAGGAAGAGACACACAAGTTCTAGATCTCAAAGAATAGGGAGAACCCAGAAGCAGCCCAGTCTATTTTCAATCTCTGCATTGAGAGGAAGGCCTGTTTGGTCCTCTTTGTAAATTTTTGGGGCATTAAGAGTTTAATTTCAGAGGGCAGGAGTCTTTACCTACAGAAAGGCAAGAGAAACAGGCATTTGGGTGAACAAATGGTGGTGGAACAGATCAACTTTGGGCAGAAATGAGGAGTGTTGGAATACACTGATGGAAGGCATGAGGCAACTGAAGGAGTCTTGAAAGGGCAAGCAGGTTCCTGGAGCAGTACTTTCAACAATGAAAGACTCAGACATGACTAAAGAAATAAATTCATGTAATCTCAGCAGTGACCTCAGTTATTGCACACAAATGAGTGAAAGGTGGGAAAATCTTTTGCTTGGATTCACAGACAATGTTTGTCACTGGCTTAAGTAATTGTCTGTCAAAATAAAAAGAAAACATTGGTTTCAGCAGTGTCTTAACACCTCTGAGTAACTGGAAATGTTCTCCTGCTTCCTGCAGTAGTCAGTTTTAGCTGGTATCTGCAGAACTTATCAAAATGTCACTTCAGAGAAAAGGGAGTAACAACCTGCAGATTTTTCCAGCCTGTTGAGCAGGAGATGGGAGAAGATGCATCTCAATGAAAAACCACCTTAAAGACATGGCTGATCAAAATATTTTCATCTTAAAACAATGAAAAATTGTATTTTGGCAAAATGCACCTGTTTCTCTGAGATGTGCTGGTTTCACGAGTAATTTAACATGAAAAAAGCAATCCTGACTAACCAGCACCTAGTCATAGAGATAGCTCAGCTTTGTGATGTGTTTGATCCACATGAAGAGCACAGAAGTGGACCTGACCCTCAGGCTGGTGCAGTAAGTCTATTGAGCATGAATATGAATTTCTCTATGAATTTCTCTGTGAAAAATGTTTATTCCCACCCCTCTTGGGCTGCAAATCAGGGCTGTTTGGATCAAGGAAATCAATGCCCTGTTGGTCACAGAAAGAGTGGGTGCCCAGAATGAATTAAAGCAAATGAATGTTTCTCTGTGTTGCCAAGGGCTGTGAATCCACTTTGAGATGTGGGGAGACTGCAGGAGCCTCAATTCGTGGTGACATGTGAAATGCAGTGAAGCAACACTTATCTCTTATCTATGAATAGGTGCCCCAGGGCCCAAAGGAGAAAAAGGGATGTCTGGAGCCAGTGAGGAAGGGAGCCAAGGACCCAGAGGCAGAACAGGTAGAGTGACCACAAGCTCTGTGTATTGACCCAGTGGGGCCATGTGATGCCCACCAGCTCTCACATTCAAAGCATCATCCAGCTGAAGGACCCCTGTGGTGGGGTGGAATTCCCACTCTGGCATCATCCTGGATGGTTCCTCTCTGCTAAAACATCAGAGGTTACTCCAGGCAGATTCTTCCCTCTGGCACCTATTCCCAGGGGATGATGTGTTTTAAGGACCTGAGACACATCCAGGGAGATTTAGTTTTGCTGCCTTTTTGCATGCAAGAGCAGATGCTCAGGGATAGAAACTCTGAAAATTCAGCTCGTGAAACATAAGGGTTTGTGAATAATCTGTTAGGATTTGGTGTGCCCCTTCATCCTGATCCCTGCTACTTGGAATCTGTGGGAAGTTTGCCACTGGCATAACAAAGCAGGCACTGTCAAAAGAGTGTGGTCAAACACATTCTTCATGGTTTAATTTTTTATAGGTGAGATGTAAGGATACAAAAACAATGACTGGGATGGAGCCTGGGGTGAAGGTGATTCTTTGCATTACCATGTAGATGGATTTTGGATTCTCATAACTAGACTCTATTTTTAGCCAAGCTGAGCATCCTTAAGGTCAAAAATAAGCCCTCTAGTTACTGGGATTCAGAGCAGGTTTTCCAACTGGCAGGTCCTATTTGTCCAGAAAAGGAAGAAGCAATGCTCAGAAAATTGCCTGCCATGTAGGATGGAGGAAAATACAGAAGAGGTTTTACACTGAAGCAGCTAAAGCAGATGTGCTACAGCTTACAGTGCTTCTCCTTCTTCAGGTCCACCGGGAGAAGTTGTGCAGGGGAAACCAGGTCCAAAGGGCTACCCTGGGAATGCTGGTCCTCCAGGTTTTCCTGGTGTCAGAGGGCAGCCTGGGCAGCCTGGATATCCAGGGGGCTGTGACATCTCTGGATGTTATGAGGCCGATAGAAGAGGTAAGTCCTGTACAAAGTAAGTCTCAACACAGAAGTTATGACTTTATGGCTGGTCTCAGTTACTTCTCATGAGCCAGGCAGAGACCTCTGTTCACCCTTCAGGCACCACCAGTCCTGCAGCAGCCTCCTCTGCAAAGCAATCAGGGTGATTCACATGCAATCCATATGGATAAAAGCCAGTTCCACAGCCTGTTCCTCAGCCATCCTTCAGGGATTAACACATAACTGCAGCAGTAGTCAAGCAGGTGGGGAGTGATCAGGGGGGATCAGTTCTTCATGTCCCCAGCAATGTTTCCATGGTGGATGGAGAGGAACAATTCCTCGGTTCCTACATTTACGTTTCATGGAGGCTCAATGGTACAAAGACCTGGCAGAGGACGAAATTTACTGGCACAGAACAAAAGGTTTACAGGGGAAAAGGATTAATTCTCTGTCATTCCTTCTCAGACCCTGACACTGATTTATTAATTTGCTCAGTAGCCTCATGCTTTCCACACACAGATTTCATCCCCTGATGGCTGGGGCAGAGGCAGCTGAAGATTTTGCTTTTCCCTTGAAATCTCTGGAAGAAAACTCCATGCACTCCAAGAGAAGCAACAACCCGAATACCAAATGTCTTGTTTAGGTTCTTTTAAAGCCCCATCACTTCTGTATGGACAAGTCAATCAAACACCACAGCCACCAACCCAGCCTGTGTCTGGGTGAGCCGTCTGTCTGCACAACTGCAGTGCTCAAACTTCATTGCACGTCCCACAGCAAGACAAAGGCACAGCTGGACATTCAGGCTGACAGACTTGTAAGAAAAAGAAATACTGTATCAAAATGCTCAGAAATAACAGATAATTTCTGCCCATTTGTCTGCTTGTGGTTTATTTTTGTCAGTTATTGTTCTGTGTCCCCAGCACAGAGAAAAACATCACCTCATGCCCACAAAGGTAAATCCAATGGAGCAAAGCTGCATTTTCTGTTGGCTGCCAAGGTAACAAAGTCTAGCATCATTTTGGCTGTTTCTGCTTTTGGCAGAATGCTGATGGTTTCCTTGCAGGGGTGTTCTGTACACAAACATTGCAGCCAGAGATCACCTCACTGTGATGTGACAAACCCCACCACTGTCCAGCTCCTTCTCTGGGGCTTGGCAACTCAGGCAAAGCCTTGTTTGAGTCACAACCCTGTGCTGAGAGGAGCTGGGGATTAACCTACTGCCTTTTCCATGTCTTCCTCCTGCAGTCTGAGTAGCTACTTTGCATTTTATCAGGTGGAATACTGAATAGCTCAGAGTCTGGCTTTTACCTATATGACATGGAGGTAATTGTCATGTCACGCCCCTTTCCTTGCCATCATCTGAGATATGACTGCAACAAACCCTGCAGATACTGATAAAAATGTACCTCCTTCTTTGCAATCACTGCTTCAGGCTGTGCTTGATCACTGCCTGTAACATGCCCCTGCTTCACAAACAATCCTGAACTCTGATTTAAACCTGGAGCAACAAAATATTCCATTTTTTGCTAAAGCAGAATGATACTAAAAGTATCAGTACAGATTTTTCAAAGCTGTTAAAAGCTGAAAAATGGAGCATCATGCATATTCCTATGCCCTTAGTCTGGATGTGTAATTTCTGCAGCTACAAGCAGGCTGGCAGCTGGGTGTTCATATGGCTACAGCCAACCTTTGAAAACTTAGCAGCAAATACATCACATTTAGAAAGCATTCCCACATCACTATCAGGAAGAAAGAGGTTTACCTTAAGATAATTAAGTTTTTTAGACAAGAAATCCAAATATTATTTCTTCACATCATTATGGAAAAATCCTATAGAACTAAGAAATTCTGCTAAAGGATTGAACATATCAGACTTGAGTGGGAGCCACCCTACATAAAACAGGATTACTACATCCTGTAAGTATCTAAAGTAGTCTTTGGCTTCGGAGGTTCACTAGAAACTCCCAAGAATTAATGTTTTCATCCATTCTCTTTAGAAAATATAGGAAAAGGCATAGAAATACCACTCTGTTAGAAGTAACATTTCTGTTCAATTTGGAGCTCTCTAGAGTTGCCTTGACATATGAAATGGAAATCTTTTAGCTCAGATGAGATGTTGTTGCAGACAAAGCTCCAGTCAGCAGAAAAAGGAGAGGTCAGAGGAACTGGGTCAGAGGAGCTGAAGGTTCCAGCACACCACGAACCTGGTGTTTGGAAAAGAGACATCACTGCGACACCCTGAATAGGTGTTGTCGAGTTGGAGGTGTCTCTGTTCAGGTCAAAGAGCTTTTGATCTGTGTTTTTCCTTTTCTTTGGGAAAAAAACCCAATCAAAACAAAACAAAACAAACAAACCCAAACCTGCATGAAGTTGTTTCAGAATGGTTCTGAATTTAGCTGTGATAACTGGCAGGTGAAAGCAGTGGGCAGCAACAGCAAGGAGATAAAAGGGCATCTGCACACCAGAACCAAAGATTATTCCCATGAAAGTCTCACCAAGTGGGGAAGGTGAGCAGTTCAATGAGGAACATCTGCATTTGCAGGTAATTCTGCTCTTTCTGACTTAAGCCTGTGCAGCCAAATTGCCAGTTCTGAACTTGCTGTTCTGCCTGTTCAATTCTGGTAACTGCAGGTGATTTGAGATAGAACTCCTTTATATTTCTTTATCAACTGCTTCTGAAAATTACTCACATCCCTTCACTGCCTGTCTTGGGATTTGATCTATTTTGACAGAATTTCAAGTGACATTTGCTTTTGTCTGATTATTTCAGATACAACAGGAAGGGTCAGACTTTAACAAAATTGGGTCCCAGAAGGGCTATTGATCAGGAAACAGACAACCTGCACAAACAACTTGTCCATTTATCTTCCTAAACTTTGTCCCATGAGTGGTTTTATTTACTTGAAATCAGGGACATTTAGTCCATGTATTATCACAGAGCATGTACCAGTGCTTTGTTATCCAATTCCTTGAGCCAAGGAGCATTTCTGCTGGGAGGTTTTAGGCACTGGAAGTGTCCTAACCCAAAAATAAATTATTTCAGCAGCTGGAAAAACACAACAGCCCTAAAGTTGGAGGTGCAGGGAGGCTTGGGGAACACTGTCCAGCCCAAATTGCAATTCCCTCCTGTCAGTGAGTACAGAAACCTTGAATTGTTATAAATTTAGAAGTTTGTTCCTTGTGCAGAGTTTGACCCACCTGGTGCAGCTGGATTCTGTCAGAGGCTGAGGACCCTTCAGGGACAGATATTTTTGCTACAAGCATTGTTTTAAGTTATTTTAGCAGTCTCAGGTGTAAAGTACAACCACAGACGAGTAACCAGCAACACTGCTAACAAGCAGCAAAGCATGTTATAGCCTTTCTCCATGACTCAACAGCTTGGTTGGACCAGAATTAAAAGGCTGAAAACAAAAAGTCATCCTGGAAGAGGATGAAAGTTCTCATTAATGGACATCACTGTGGTCGGGGAGAGCCAGGTGCGACCATTGAGTCAGGTGAGGCTGTTATGGGGGTGTTTTTCTCAGTACTGTACATGAATCTTGCACCTCACACCTGCATCTTTCTGCCTGTCTGTCTCTACACCAGTGGATTTCCTTAAGTTCAGTTTCTTGATAAATGTTTAGAGAAGCATATCCAAAAAGGAGGTGGTATAGGCTATGTGGGCTAACTCATTGGGGAATGAGATGTAAATCAGTCCTGGCAATGCTGGGGAAATGGGGGTTACATAGATCATCCTATCAGCCAGCTGCAGATAAAACACCCTGCATCCTCTGTGGCTGGGAAGATGATCTGGACAAAGTGAGCATTAGGGAAGCAGAAGGAATAAGATGAAGTGAAAACCAGAACAATGGAGGTAACTGAGGCTGTTACAGTCAGTTTTCTTCCATTCATGCTCAAAGGAGCTGTACTGGAGGGAAAGCATCAAACATCACAGTCAGTATACAGTCTCTCCTGCACAAATGAAACAGAAAAGATCAACATCTATGTCTGCTATCTTTGATGCCTTTGGGGTCTCTGAGCTTAGTTTTGCACTCCTGGAACCTGAAAACCATTTACTTTCCTCTGGGTTTCTTCCAAGACAATTTTAGAGCTCTTGCTGTATCCCACTTCTGCTTCCTCACTCTTCTGATGTCAGCTTGTTCACTCAAGTCCTGGGAATCATTTCTGAGCTGGGAACATTACAAATGCCAACAGTCTGGCTGCTTGCATTTTCCTGGAGTCTTTCATATGCTAAAAACCTCTCTTTGTGTTTCATGGGTTTGAAATAGCACAATTATTCATTATTCTACAGTTATAGTCTGGTTCATGTCCCAGTTTTATTCCAGTTTCTGACTGTTGAATCCTGTGGAGGGATAGCATCCTCCTAAACAACCCCTAAATGGAATAACCTGTCTAAGAAAGAGTGGTAGGTGTTGTTTCCTAATTCATCCCCTTAGAATTTAAAAGGAGGCACGTCAGAAGCAAAAACAAGAATTTATTTGAACTTTAACCTGGGGAACTACTAATGAAACATGAGAAGAAATGTAGTTACCACTGTACAAAGAATGTTATGACATTAGCAAAGCAGAGGATGCCAGAGACCTGCCCTACTCCAGCTTCCCCCCAAACACCTTTGTAACTGGTTTCACCTGTCACTTCCCATCTTGGCCTGACAAACCCTGTGATCCTGCAGTGGCACCGACTCTTCAGGGACACAATCACATCCTTGGCACTCCTAATCACACCTGATACTTTTGATGTGCTAATGGAGCTCTCTCCTTCTCCTCCTCCTGCGTGGCAGGGCCATTCTGGCAGGGATTTCATGATCTGCCACGCTACAGTCATAGTGCCACATTCCCCTGGAGACACTGCCCTTCACACTGTGTGCACTGGCAGTAACTTGGAGCAGAAAAGGTGAGGATTGGAGATGGGCCCTTTGCTGTGAACAAAGTACAGCCTATGCCTGTCCCTACTGAGTTTCCCAATATGCCACCTTACACATTTGGTTCTTAATCTGTCCTTAAATCTTAATCAGTTCTCCTGGTGCCTCCAAACCACTCCCTTCTGCTCTCAGGGGCCCAGCAGCAGCCCTTGCTGTCCAGCCACCCTGGGTTGGCTTTGGCCATCACTGTGCTGCTGCCCAAGCCTGTGTTTGCTGGGAGATGTGAGCAGGGACTCGAGCTGCTGCTGGCTCCATCCCAGCTTGGAAACTGTATGTGGTTTTATTGCTAAAAATGTGCATGCACAGCCAAGCCTCCCACCTGCTCCATTGCTAGTGGTTCTCCTGTGTTCAGGAGGAGGAAGAGGAGGAGGCAGCAGGAGCTCTGTGCACCCGTTGTGGGCATTGCTGTGATGCGATGTCCCTGACCCAGCAGTGCCCAGGGTCAGAAATCTTCCACCTTCATGATCATTTTGTCAGAGCACTCAAAATGTGAAAAGGTGCTGGAGAGGGCTCAGGCTGCCCCCATGACCCCATCATGGCTGTGACAGAGCGAGAGGCAGCCCCGCTGTGTCACAGCCCTGCACACAGACTGCAGCTGTGCTGGTACATTTATGCACTAGACCTTGAAGATGTTCAACTGTTTGTTTTCCTTTCATTGCCATAAGCAAACTCACTGACTGTGAAAAGGGATAAATTAGCATCTCCAAAGGCTGAGTCTCTCTTCATTCTGAAAACAAGCAACGAGGAGCAGCAGCTCAGGCTCCCTCATCCTCCCTCCCCACGCTGTGCCAGCACAGCTCTTTGTGGAACTGGCCCAAGCCACGGCTAGTCTGGTTTTTTTTGTGAGCCAAACAGATTTTAAACACTTGGCTGAGTCTGTGAACACAGAGGTCAGATGTAGTTTCTTAGAAGAGGCCTCACAGGCTGATCACTGCATTGATTTTTAACCTGTGCTGTTCAGGCCAAGTGCAGTAACTTGTATTTCAAAGAAATCTCTAAACCACATTGTTTTGGTTCCAGCATTGCTGTCACAAGCCTGAGCAGCTTTGTGCTGCTCACTGAGCTGAGTGGCAGGAACAAGCCTCATATGCCAGGCTACCACATACAAGTGACACACGTCTCTCCTCAGGTCTCACTGTCTCTGGCTTCTACCAGGAGCTTCTGTGCTGGCCTCCAGACAGCTGCCTGCTCCTCCTGGTGTGCATTGTCCTAAGTTCAGGGCAGGGTAGACTTCCCAGCAGCCAGACAGTCTCACGTGTGCTGATCCCAGCTGTGGGGTGTGGAGGAGGTGCTGGGCAAAGCCCAGACCCCAGTGTGGCCTTTGAGTCGTGCTCTCATGGCAGGTCCTGGGGGAAGCTGCATTTTTAGACCCTTTTTAGACCCTTTTTAGACCATGTCTTTGCTTGCACACACTGGTAAAATGTTGATAAGCCCTGCTGCCTCTGAGATCTCTGAAGGAAGTGGGAAGACACTGGGCTGTGTGCTGATCCCAGCTGGCACCCAGCAGTGAGGATGGGAATGGGGAGCCAGACCAAACTGAGCTGGACAGACTAAAAGACAAGAAGTTTCACCTCAACATGAGGAAGAACTTGTTTACACTGAGGGTGGCAGAGCACTGAGGCTGCCCAGGGAGGTCTCCTCTCTGGAGACATTCCAAATCCACCTGGACATGTGTCTAAATAACCTTCTGTAGGTGGCCCTGGCACATTTCCTTATTATCCTAACATCATCCAGGATTTTGTTGTGGCTTCCACAGGTCTAAGTACCCTCCTCACCTATACCAGGAGTTTTACAGCTCAGGGTGACCTCTGATATTTTTCAGTAGCCATAACTTGGATCCAGGAGATTTCCTCTGAAAGTACACTAAAAGCATTATCAACATGGTCGCAATCTTAACCCCAACTTCTCCCTCCCTTTGCTTGATCCTCACTCAGCTCCTGTCCCCACGGCTTCAGAAAGGCATTGGCCAAAGTAAAATCTGTATAAAATCTGCATCTGTTCTGCTCATGATCACTGTTGGTCCCAAAGCAATATTTAAGCCTTTCCAGTCTCTCTGCCTTTACCAGCTGACCACAGAGCACATCCTGCACAGGTATCCCAAATCTGGAACTTTATTTATAAAATGACTCATACAGGGACACACAGTCCTGAAAGACTTCAGCCTGACAGAGCAAAATCACTGGGCAGGGCACAGCGAGACCTCTGAGGACGACTGGAGCTATTGCCAGGGGCTGGTTTGTGGATGCAGAGCCCCTTTCTGTGCTGCTTGAGGGAGAAGCTCATGTTCTTACATTGCTGAGTATATGCCAATGAATGCCACCATGCTATGTACAGACTTTAATTAGAACTTTTCCCCTAAATTAGATGGAGGAGATGAAAATGGCTTAGCAAAATGATGCGACCTCGAAAGGTTCCCCAAGAGCTTGGGGGCAGCTCAGGTGCACACACGCAGTGAATTATTCAAAGGGCTGCCTCCATTTCTCTGTTCTCTCCTCCCAGGTGAGCTAAAATCCATAGAGTGGGACAGTGGGATAACACTTTCTTCCTTTTGGTGCTATAGTTAGATCATTCCTGCCAGCCAGGGCGGGAGAAAGAGCCCAACAGTTCCCAGCAAGCACACAATGATGAACATCCAGAGGAAGATCCTGTCGATGACCATGGCAACATACTTCCAGTCTTCCTTCACCTGGAACACAGAGGTGAAAGGCCAATTATTAACATGTATTTGAATTGAAAAATTATGAGTAGGGTATTTTCATATAATTCCAGAGATAGAAGGGGAGGGTCTCACTCATATTTAGTGGTCCTGTAAGATGGCAAAGATATATTCTATCAATCACCTGCGACATTCCCACATGCAGGGGTGTGCATGTGCAATCACAAACCCTGTTCACAGATCCCCAGGGATGACATAGGGCTGTGGATAATTAAAGTCATCTGCACACTCAGTCTCCCATTTTCCATGAGTAACAGCTGTAACTGGGTGTGTAAATGATGCTGTGATTCAAGCTGGGGAGGATGGAGGGTAAGAAATGACTCGTTTCCTCATGCTCATAAAAAGACTTGCTTACAGATTAATGAAGCCAAACTCTTTCTGTGAAGGGATTTACAGCTTTGGGTGAATAAGCAGTGAAAACGAACAAGCAAATAAAAGCAGTTGTCTCCCTCACTCTCCTTTTTCCCCATATTTGCCTTGCTGTGGGAGGATTTTCCAGCAATTCCTCTCTGGGGAGGTCTAGTACCATGAAGCAGAAATTGTAAGTGGCTGCTTCATTAAGAAACCACATACATATGAAAACCTCTTTTATTCTATTGCTGTTATTAATTTATTTCCCAGGCAGAGAACTGATCAGATGGCAAAGTTGTATTTGATATGACTGTATCCATTATAATTTCCTACAATTTCCCACTTGGTGATTAATAGACCCGAGGGCTGAAATTTGGCATGCTGCCTTGTTCTTTGGGGAAAACATCTCAGCAGGAGCTCACTCAGACCTCTCCAGTGGCTGTGAGTGCTGAAAGGAGAAGGGGACAGCAAAGCTGCTAAAAATGCATCTTGGTAAAGAAGCAATCCAGACACCAGTGAAATGCCATTTGCAGCAGACGATGTTTCCACAGGTACAGAGGTGTTGCTGAACTCCTTGGCCCAGTGAGCAGCTTTGTGAACTGGGAAATGAGGCATGCACTAGAGACCATATTATATTTTCTCTGGACAAAGCATTTTCAATTTCAGGAACACCTGAACATTGTCGAAAACATAAGAATCAATTCAATGTTTTTATGCAATGGATAGATTTATTCCTTTTAAAACCACCACCAAGTTAAGCCAGCCTTTACTATTGAATAGGCAGAAGAAACAGACAGGTTCATCCTGCATCTTGACACTTTCTTGGGGAAAATCACGTTATTTTATGATTGTACAGCTCTCTGCACAACCACTGAAAATTAGTAAGTGAAAGAAATAGTGACCCTTGAAACCAAAAACAATTCTCTCATCCCAAGCTTCCATAATTTATTTGGGAATTGTAATTTATTTAAATTTACAAGACCATGTAGTGATATGATGAGGGGGAATGCCTTCAAACTGAAATAGGGTAGTTTTAGATTAGAGATTAGGAAGAAATTCTTTACTGTGGGGATGCTGAGGCACTGGCGTAGGTTGCCCAGAGAAGCTGTGGATGCTCCATCCCTGTAAATGGATTGGGTTGGACTGGGCCCAGCTGGTGGCAGGGGGTTGGGATGAGAGGAGCTTTAAGGTCCCTTCAAACCCAGGCCATTTTGTGATTCTACGATTCTGTGATAAGAGCTCAGTGGATAACTCCCTATTGCTGCATCTATTTTCTGATCTATTAATCACTTGCTGAGAGCTGGAGTCTCCAATGCTTAAAATTCCTCATGAGAAAGGCAGCTAAGCAAGCTCTGGATGATTATTTTTGTGGGATTAATGTCTCATGACATAACCAATGTGTAAAGAAAATCTGAAATTTACCACCTGATGTCCAACTGGAAAGCGGGATTGAGTAAATAATGCCCCATTCTGGTAAAACAACTTTCTCTGAATATTTATGCTAGTAAAAATAAGTGCTAGATTACATGAAGAAAAGGAACTAGATGAGTTTCTCTCTAAGAAAAGAAGAGGAAAATGGGAGAAGAAGAACAACTTGGATAGAAATTTGCTTTCTAATGTAACAGTGTATGCAGAAATCCTGAGCCCGTCTTGAAAATGATGGCTGGGAGTGCATCAGATGTTTGTAAAATCAATATCCAGCTTCAGACTGAGAGCACAGAGGGTGAAATTGGAAATTATGGGGAGATAATGAAAAAAAAAAAGGCAATGAGGGAAAGAAAATGATCTGGATTTTTTGTGTTGTGTTCTGCCAGCACTGTAGCCTTTCCCCGTGGTCCAGCACCTCACGTGGAGTCTGATCCGCAGACGTCTCTCTGACATCTCTGCAGCTGCCAACATCTGCCACCACAACTCCTGAGCTGTATTTTGATTAGTTTTTAAGAAGCTCACTCAAAACTATTTTCGGGAAAGGATCAGGGGCAGGAATCAGCTGACTCCCCCACTCTCAAATTCCCCAAAAGTGAGGGAATCTGCAGCTCTTCTCAGGTCCAGCTCCTTGTGGGTCTGAACCTCAGGATTTGAGTGAAGGATTGAGGTGCCTTGGTGACATCTGACCCCAGGACCTGGAGTCTGCAACACAGATTAGAGCAGCCCCAGGTGGTTTTATTGTACTTTGTTAAAAATAACCCAGTGAGATTATCCTGTTTCCTCCCCCTCAGCTTTATTTTTCCCATTTTATTTTTAAGCTGTCTTCAACGTCTTCATATCAGAGTATTCTGGAATGCACCCAGCCATGGACAGAAAGACTTCCCAGATGGTGCTGGTGGTGTCTGGTTATTTTGGCTCATGTGTGACATGGAACTTGTTTTGCTTTTCAGTCAGTAATTAATTTCTAATGTCATTTCCATCATCTGCCGGGACAATCCCGCCATGCGTTTTCCCCAGTGCCCCATTGTGCCTCGATTGTTTGCAGATATCTTTTTGTAACAAACAACTGCCTCTTGCATTTCCCATTTTCTCTTCGCTGAAGCACTTAATTAAATGAGCTATTTACTTTTAATTTAGAAGCACTGCCCCCGTGGCAATGGAGCTTTAGGAAAAAAAAACAAAAACCATGAACTTCAAAAGAAGCTCTATTCTCCTTCTGGGAAGGTGAATGTCTCTGGAAATATTGCCCACGAGACAGTGAGATGTGTCTCAGCAGCTGCATCAGAGGTGCCTGCTGATAGATTTATTGAAGACTTCCATGAAGAAATGCCACAATTTGATTTTAAGATGAAAGCAAATTTCTGAGTACTGATTTTTTTCCCCAATAAATTCTCATTTTATTAGATCAGTTCTGCTCCTCACAGTACATTTCCATTCCAGAAGATCATTTTCCTCCTTTTTCATTTCCACCGGGAGAAAAATATGTGCTTTCCTACTTGATGTTACTTGGGTCCAGAGAGAGAAAATAGTGCAGCCCCACACTGGAGTCAGCATTATTCCCTCTCTCTGGAAATTCAAGCTCTGCCTCCTGTGCCAACCACAACTGCTGTGGAACAGTGGAGAAAGGTCATCCCCAGTCCCCAGGAGAGCCCACAAACCTGCCCACAGCTCATTGCTGGATGTTTTCCTGGTGCCTTTTCTCCCAGCCTGGGCTGACAGGAGGTTGGGTCAGAGACCAAAGGCTAAAAGTGCTCCTTTTCTTCTGCTTTTGATGTTTAGAGCTGTAAAAAGCTTTCTCCTCAGAACAATCGCTTCATTTCAAGAGGGAAGAGTAGCAGAAGGTAAAAGAAGAAAATTTGTGGTTTCTGAAGACTGCTTTAATTTTAAAAAATTAATAGGAAGGAACCCAAAATATTAATTCTCTCAGTTCTTGATAGCACCAACCAGCTCAGCAGGGAGAATCTTTGAAATGGAAAGTATTATTGGTATAATATTCTTTCGTTTGCACCATGGGGAAGAAATTGAGCTAAACTCAACTGACATCCATGGGTTTGTTCGTGATTATTGCCAGAGGGAGAGAGCAGAGTTTAATTCCTGCACTCCTAATGTGCTGCTGAAAGTGCTTTACCCTGGCAAAGAGTTTTGGACTGGCAACTAATGAAGACGAGGATTCAAAGCCCATCTCTGCCACAGATTTGTTCTGTGACGTTGAATAGGAAGTTTGTGTTTTGGCTGTAACTCCTCAACATAAGGAATAAACAGTTTCTTCCTCAGAGGGATGCTGTGAAGTGAAATACATTAAAGAACAGAGGCCCTTAACGATGGTTCCAAAGAGTATAGAAATGGACAGTAGCATTTAAGCTTTTCTTGCTGTTGCGAAGTGCTCAGTGCTGTGAAAAATGCAATAAAAGACATTCTTCATGCCCAGGAAGTCTGGTATAAAAGCAGTGACTCGCACTGATTCTAAATCTTGAGAAATTTAAACTGTAGGCAAAGCTAAAAAGTACCTTTTGCAACTGGATCTGCCTAGGAAAAGCTAGATAAGACTTTTCTTTATTAAGATGACTAACTTCAGGTTATCTTGTGCCTCCCTTCATCATGGCCATAATTACTAGCACACTATATACATAGTATTGCAGGAAAGAGCTCAAGAGGAGTGAAAGGATGTGGCATTTGTTATATGCATCACTATCTCCATTAAAAGAAATCCTTTCAGCCTCTACTTCCTTTCTCTATTTGTAGCCATATTTACCCCCGCAGAATAAGCAGGAAATTTGTTCCCCCATCTCTCTGCACAGAGCCAACTGCTCCAGTGGAAGTCCACTAATGAGGAATCACATCACAAAACCTTAGCAGAGCCAAACAGACCCTGCAGGGAGATAATGATGCTACAGCCTCCTACATCCACAGCCTGCCTGGGGAATTTGCTTTCCTGGGCTCTGCAGTCAGAGTCAGTGCTTGATATAAAACAGAGAGTGTGAATTCCCCATTTGTCAGAGGCTTGAATAAAGGATAAATCTCTGTTCCCACAAGATTTGGGGTTTGGGCCTCTTTCACAATCCTAACTGCTTCCTTGCAACGTAACAACTGCTTTACTCCTATTTTCTGCTGGAGGATCCATTGTTCTAGAGCAGTCCTGAGCATGACCTGGCAGTGCTACCCCCTTGGCCCTCATGCCTGCCAAGGCCCCAAGGACATCTCCAGCTGTGCCTACAGTGGCCAGTGAGTCCAAAACCCACAAGAGAGGGTTGGCTGAGCCTCCATCAGCGTGCACACACTCTGTGCAGCTCAAGGTTATGTGGGGCTCCCTTACCAGGTAATTTTTGACTTTGTGAAGGAGAGCAGGGTCCGCTGGAACACTTACTGAGAAATCCGCGTCCTCTGCCCGCAGGTGGTCCGCGATGTAGTGAACCCCTTCCACGGCCAGCTTCAGGGCTGGGGACATCAGCACGAGGTGTTGCTCTTTGGTGCCGTGGCTCTTGCTCCCCTGGGCTGCGGTGCCGGCTGCCTCGCTCTTTTTGCACTTGCACTTGCACTGGGGGGGCTTGTGCAGGGGCTGCTCCCCGTTGAGGCGGCACCGCTGGGATGCTGGAGAGCCGGTGGATTGGCCATTGGTCTGGGAAGAGTCCTCCTGCAGGTAGCAGTACTGGATGCTCCGGGACCTGCAGCGGATAGTCCCCTCCTCCGCCTTGTTGGGGCTGTACATCTGCTGGACACTCAGTGACCTCCCTTTCAAGACAGAGGTGGTCTGGGTGTCGCTCAGGTGGTGGCAGGAGGGCTGTGGAGAGGAGCAGGTGACCTGTACAGGCTCTGGGTGCAGCACAGAGTACTGCCCAGAGGGAGACTTGCAGATGGGCTGAGGCTTGGCTGGCTCCTCAAGGTGGGCACAGAAGGAAGAGGTGGGTGATGGCTCATTGCTCTGAGGGCTGGGGGAGGATGAGGTAGTGAAGTTGG
The DNA here is from genome assembly GCA_013398175.1 of Climacteris rufus. Classification (NCBI taxonomy): domain Eukaryota; kingdom Metazoa; phylum Chordata; class Aves; order Passeriformes; family Climacteridae; genus Climacteris; species Climacteris rufus. The sequence continues at coordinate 647,822 of VZRZ01001795.1, read as the reverse complement.
GTTCCACGTCCATCTCGGACCAAAGCCTCGGAGTGTTGGTTATTTTGTGCATGGATTCAATGAGCTTCTTGCAGTTGTCCTTCACTGTGGAGGGACGTTTCATGAAAAGGATACGAGGGACTACGTCAAGGAAGACCCTCCTCACCCAGTCAGGCATCGTGTGGGTGCGGGGGGAGCGGTGGTGCACATTGAGCACAAAGACAGTGATGATGATAGACAAGGTAACAAATATCATGGTGAAGAGGAGGTATTCCCCAATCAGAGGAATGACCAAGGAGGTGGATGGGATGATCTCTGTGATGAGCAGCAGGAACACAGTGAGGGACAGCAGCACAGAGATGCACAGGGTTATCTTCTCTCCACACTCGGAGGGCAGGTAGAACACCAGGACAGTCAAGCAGGAGATCAGCAGGCAGGGGATGATGAGGTTGATGGTGTAGAACAGCGGCAGCCTCCGGATAATGAAGGAATAAGTTATATCAGGGTAGATCTCTGTGCAACACTCATATTTCTTGCTATTGTAATTGCCCACAGCGTTGATGATGACCCACTCCCCGCTCTCCCAGTAGTCCAGCTGGTCCACGTGGCTGTGCATGCTCACCAGGTCTATCTTGGCTTTGTCGTAGGTCCAGGAGCCAAACTTCATTGTGCAGTTTTGCTGGTCAAAGGGGAAGAAGGTGACATCAATGCTGCAGGAGCTTTTATAGATAGCAGGGGGCATCCATTTAATTCTCCCATCATAGAAGAGGTGAGCCTTGGTCAGGTGGGTGACTGCGAAGTCACCATCAGCACTGGGGACAGATGGAAGATAAAAAAAGACTGAGACTTCTCTAGGACCTGTCAACTCTGCTAAAGAAATAGGATATTTACTGCCTGGCTTCCAAAAATGCCCTCAGGGCACCCGGGAGATGCAGGTGGCACGTCATGTGCTAACACTGGATCCATCTGTTCTGTCCAGTGGATTTTTAACTCTGTTGGCTTATACAATCCCTGGATTTGCATGCAAATGTCAGCCTTTCCCTGGCATAAATCAGTTCCTTGATGTGATTGTACACAAGTTTTCCCCAAAGGTGTCCCATAAGTGCTGTGGAATGGGTTGAGTTTGCTTTAGAGAGGTGGGAACAAGTACTATCAAGGTAGCTATGGAATCTGCGGAATTATTTTTGACAGCTGCTAAAAATGAAAGTGTTGGGCAATCATTCAGCCTTTTACATGAAAAACAGCAAGAACATGCTATTAATAGGAAAAATGAAAGTTAATTTTTCGATTTCCCAGTCAGGAAGAGAACTGTCTTTTGTGGTGACCTCTTACAGGGACTCTCAGTTAGGGTCTGTGTGGTGGTGTCAGATAAATAACAGCCCAGGAGTTTGGATTGGAAAGCCATTTCCCAGACTTTTGGAGGACAAAGGCAAGTTACAAACAGCAGTGCTGCCAGACAAAGGGGAGGCTGAGGAGGGGAAGAGAGCTTCTGCTAAAAACTCGAGATGAATTATTCAGGCTGATATAGATAGAAAGCTCTCTGTTCCTGCCTGGTCCTTCCAGCAGGAGACAGCCCAGTCTGCAGCCGCTTTCCCAGCAAATCCCTGGGCCCTGCTCTGCTGCTTCAGCACCCAGATGTGCCCTGACAGCAGCCACACAGCAACGGGGGTCAGACCTCTCCTCCTCCTCACCAGCAGCAAGATCAACAACACAGGGAGGATCCAGCAGGGCCCTCAAGCTGCAGAAGGAAGAGGAACTTCCCTAAATTAATTAATTTAGGAGACCATCCCTTCGTTCATACGCAAAATTGGAAAAGAAAGAGGTTTTGATACTTCATAGAATTATGAAATGGTTTGGGTTGGAAAGAACCTTAAAGACCATCTCGTTTCAAGACCCTGCCAGGGACAGAGACACCTTCCACCAGACCAGGTTGCTCCAAGCCCTGTCCATCCTGGCCTTGAACACTTCCAGGGATGGGTCATTCACAGCTTCTCTAAGCAACCTCTTCCAGTGCCTCACAACTCACATCACGTATTTCCTCTTGCCCTGTGAAACCTCCTAAAAATGAGACAGGTGCAATATTGTTCATTTGGGTAATAGTGGCAGGATCTGGCCCTTGCTGAGCTGCCTTGGCTAACACTGTATCTGGGCAGAGATGGAATATGCCCCTGATCCTCAGGATCACAGCCCAGATCAATGTCTTTGAGACAATTTTCTAGATTGGTTGAACTAATGGAAAAATAGTCTCAGAAATCTTGTGTGGTGGAGAACCAGGTTTTACTAAACTCTTCTTTCTATGCTGGAACGCGTTTTATCCTTGTGGCAGATTTAAGAAAAACAAAAGAGCACAAAAGGACACAGTGCCTTTTGAACTCTAAACTGGATTTAAAAACAAAAGATTTAAAATGCCTCTTTAAAAAAAGGAGAAGGAAAGCAAAAACTACATACAAACCTAGACTGTCACAAAGGGATTCAGACAAAATCAGCACCGTGATTTACTCTGAAGTAAACTAACCGGAGCAATGCACTTGTGCAATCCACCCAGCTCCTTTCTTACCTCTTCTTCCTTAAATCTAATTTACATTCCAGAACATGTTTTGGATGAAAACCACCCCTTTTTTTTTTTCTTTTCTTTCCTCCTGGATTTTGCCAGGAGCAGAGTAAAGCCAGATTGAGACTTAAAACATGCACAGCAAGTGACAGTCCAGTGTTTGCTCTTCTCAGTGGTTTTCTTTTTAAATCTCAATAGGAATATGGAATCCAATTCTGCATTTAATGATATCTCTGAGGCATGATTAAATCGCTCATTAATGGAGCAATGTTTATAATTGGATCTTATTAGAGGAAAGGGATTATGGGCATCCACCAAGAGTGTTTCCCTTCTTGGGTAGAGCAGCATGGCAGTGGCTGGGTAAACAACACAGGTGTGCATTTTTCCTTTGAAAACTCTTGGAAAAGAACACTAAACTCTTGCTAAAACATCATCCAGGAATGGGAATAATTCAGGTAGCTGTGGTTCATTCCCAGAAATGTCTTGCCTGGTAGTTTTTCTCTGTGACCATCCACACATCTTTTCTGCAAGATTTTGTCACTTATTTCTGTAAATTTCTGCTTTTTGATGAGGAACATATTTTTTAATTTTTTTATTGCTTGCCTAACAAACCCAGCTTCATCCTGGGTCGTCTTAAGCTCACATATTATTACAAATAACACCAGTTCTGCTTTCCAGGCTGGATTTTGCCTGCTGTGCTGCAGCAGGAGTGAAACCAGCAGCAGCAGAGCTTCTTGGATTTAGTCGGATATTGACCCTGAGGAGCCATGAAACACCCTGGGATGCTCCTGCCTCACCAACCTAACAGGACTATGAAGTAATTCCTGACTTTAGCACGTGTGTTTGAACTTCTCATTGCAGTTCAGTGCAGAGGAATTTGTAAGCAGTGTAAATTAGTCAGGCTGTGTACATAGAATATACCCCAGCCAGATACATCATGCAAAGGCACCATTCCCACTTGTCTTACCCTTCGTGCATCCATATATTTTTGCCTCCTTCCCCAAGCTTTCCACCCACACTGGACCTTCAAGCATATGTTCATTGGATTGGAAGCTGTGCCTGCTGGCACCCTGCCCATGCAAGAGAACCTGGAGAGAATCTGTCACCCTCTGTGAGACTTTTTGCTCCTCTCCACATGAGAGAGGGAGCAAATGAGGTCATCTGGCTGTTGACTGCCTTCCAAAGTCTTTCCCCAGTCTCCTCCAAGGGATGAAGGTGAGACAACCAACTGCAAATACAGCCTGTGGTTGAGAGATTGGGGAAACCCTGTTTTCTTCTGGAAAGCTTTGCTGTGGGAAAACCCATTCCTGTGCCGACAGCCCTGACTGCACAACGGGAATATTTCCTTAGACAGGAAGGTGGGAGACCTGATGTAGTGGGACAGAGAAAATCTGCAGACATTCCTTTAGAGCAGTAGCACATTCTCATCTCACCCAGTGGAGACCACTCTGTTGTGACAGTTGTCATGAAAAACCATGTGGAAGAAGGCGTGAGTGCAAGGTAAACACCACAAGAACTGGAGAATTAAGATAGTCAGGCTCTCCTGGTTACTCTGACCTGACAGCTTTAAAAATATGTCAGTAATAAAGAACTGGAGCTCTTACATTTTCATGTCAAAAACAGCAGTGCACACCAAGAAAGAGAGAACACAATTACTTATTTTTTTTACCAAAGAAAAATCTCTGCTGTGCGCTGTAGTCTTTGATTTCTCATTTTGACAATAAAGGCTACTCTTCTAAATCTCTTAAGTTTATAAGGCTTTAAAGATGGCCTTGTTTTACTGGCAGCCATCAGCCATGTTTCATTAAAAAGCTCTGCTGATGAAGAAATTTTTTTTGCTACTATTTTGTTGCAGTTGGGAGATACAACATCTCACAATTAAGTGTTTTCAGAATGCATGTAAATGAGGCACACATTTATTTTAATTTCTGATGATGCAATTTAAATCCAAACAGACCTTTAAAAGTCTGAAAATTATCTATACACATATATGGATATAGTAGAATGTCCTTATTTAAAACATTTTTCATCAGAGCATGAACCAAGAAAAATTGTAGTATTAAGAGCCTGCACCCTTTTGGTAAACATTGAAGAGATGTTTCTGTAATGTTCAGATTAAAATTCTCTCCAAAGGTGTACCAGAAAATATTTGGTTTAACTACTGTTTTGTGCTACCAGAAGATAACTACAAATGCTTGGGTTGGAAGGGATCTTCTACCCAAAAATTCCTGCCGAAAGCAGGTCAGCTACAAGAGGATCAGGACCTTGTCTGGTTGAGTTTTAGATGTCTCCAAAGTCTTGGCAACCTGGGTACAAAACATCTTGGGTTGGAGAGTTGTCTGTGCACTGATGTTACTTCTTTTGGTCACATCCCAGCTTTTCCTGGATTTAGATGTTTAGAAACCAGTGGTCACTGGTATTTTGATTGTTCCTCAACAAAACAGGCATCGTTCTCAGAAATGGCTATGCCATGCCAATGGAATGAGCACAAGTTTCTCAGGAGGCTCTGACAGTGCTGAATTGGTGCATTTTGCTCCAATTCTTCCATTTGCCAAGGATCCTCATCAGCACCGTGAAGGCAAAGCTCTTGCTCTGTCCTTAGCAGAGTGGTAGAAGCCCTTGGATGTGAACACAGCAGCAGCCCAGGAGAGAGATCCCTCCTAAAGATTTCTTTCTACCCACTCCTGTATTACTGGGCTTGGCAGCAAACCTCAAAGCATCTGAAGATATCCCTCTCCAGAAGCACAGCCACTGAAACCCCGAGAGGAATCAGGAAAGCTGAAGTGTGAATTAGTGATTTTTGGCCTATTGTGAGCACAATCTGGTGCACAGTGATGAGATCTGTGCCAGTACACACAAAGAAAATATCAAGAATGTTTCCAATATTTTAAAGGTTAGAATGGGGCATCTTTTGGTATTTCTCCTCCAGAGAGCTTTATGATGAGTCATGAAACCAGTGTCACTCCATAAATCTGACTGGCTGCAAACACCACAGTATTGTTCAAAAGAACAAGCTGCCACAGTACTTTTCAAAAGAACTCTTTGCTTTCTCAGGATTTTCAAAAGCCTCCTGCCAGATGATCTAACCCAGCCTAGTAATCCTTTTGTGTCCATTTTACCACTGGGTGAATTCCTCAAGATATTTCCTACTCCTAATTACAGAAACTTGTATTTGATTTTCCTTCACATCTGATTTGTCTTTTTTTTTTTTTTTAACTGTGGCATCTAAGGTAGGGATTACTTTCTGGAACAGATAACACCAGAAAATACATAAGAGAAACTTTCGAATTCTGAATGTTCCCAGTAGCTTCTTCCCAGGTTTTACAATCATCAGGCTAGAGAAGACAAATGCTGTGACACAACCATGACTATCCAGTTGAAAACCAGACAGTGAAGCTCACATTTCAAGTTCCCTGCTCCTGCATTAGGCTCAAGGGCATGGGCTTGGATTACTCTGGGCAGCCTTTAGCAGCTGGAGCACCTGGATGCAAACCTGTGCTTTCAGGGGTTTCTCCTCTGGAGCTCCTCTATTGCACAGGGTCCAGTGACTCAACACAGTGGGGAAGCAAAAGAAAAACAACAAAAAAAAACCCCACTACAAAGAAAAAAATGCAACCCATTGAGCTTATTCCCTCATTAGGGAAAAGTATACTTTTTTTTTTTTTTTACACTTCAAATGTACAAAGAAAAGCTAAAATACGCTTCAAACCCATTCATGAATGGAAGAACAAATCAATGCAGAGGATTAGATAATTCATTTAGAAATGATTTGGTGGTGCCTGGAGAGCCTTTACAACCTCAGATAAGGAACAGCCGGGTTTTCTTGGCAAAGAGGAGGCTTTGTCACTTCCCTATGAACTCATATTCCTCTGTTACACATATGTTATGTCACATCCAGTTGAAACTATTTACAAAGTCTTGGAACTTATCTCATCAAGCCTGAAAATTCAACAGCATATTAATTTCCCTGTAGGATATTAATTTGGTTTTGGATTCCTTATGAATGTTGACAACTACATGTACTCTCCAGGCCAAACCAGCTGAGTTTACTGATTTAATTTGAGCCTCTAGATTGAGTAAATGGAAGGTTTTTTACAATAGTGAGCCAAGATATGAGAGCAACCTTACAACAAAGGGTTAGATTTCCTTAAAGATGTAGATCTGAAACTAATTTAAATTTTACCATTTCTCTCTATATTGCACAAGATGAAAGCAGAAGTGGCATTTGTAGGATTGCCTGCCTAGAAAGTCTGTTTTCCAAAGGATTCCATCCCAAACAGAAATATCATATTTCTGTCAGAGCATCTGATAAGCAATAATCATCTCACACTAAAAAGCCTGAAGAGTGCAAAAGGCCAGCGTGGCTGCTCATTCTCTTCCACCAAGGTTTCTTTGCACATTTTTTTGCTCTTAGACACCCAGAATTATGTGCATCTGTGTTAAATTCTCTCTAAACTATATATATATGTGTAAAATATGAAATTAAATCCTTGTTAGCATCACCCACAACTAATCACTAACATTTCCAGCTGAGCCTGATCTTGGTGTCCCATCACTCTACAGGTTTTGCTTTGCCTGTATTGCATTTGCCCTGCAATCCCTAAAAAATGTGAAACCTGCTGTAGATATTGACTGCAGCTCCAGGTGTGTTTGATAGGAAGTTAGGTAGAAACATCTCAGGGTGGAAAACACTTTACATAAGGCTGTGTAAAAGAGCAGAGGGAATTACAGCTGTAAAGACATATGGAATTAATGGGAAACCACTTATGCCTGGTGCCTACATCCATGTTTAATTCATGGATAAAGTAACCAATTAAAAATGCATGGTAGACTCCTGACAACCATCAGATGAATATATGATTATTAATGATAAGTGTAGATCAAGGGAGAGAAGGAGCTTGGATTTGGGTAGCTGGGGCACGAGATGTCCCTGTGTGAGCAGGTCCTCAGCACAGTCAGATTTGCTCCTGCAAGTCAGAGCAGTAAGGTGGGAAAGACTGAAAGACTCACACCCCAGAAGAGGATGAGAGGGACATTGTGGAGTAGCTGCTGTGCCAGGAGATCAGATCCTGGAGTCCTTTTGGGGACTCAAGTGACAGTGACAGTGAACTACAACAACAGGGCAGAGGGGCAGAGTGTGTGAGGGGCAGGAGCCAAAGGCTGCCCAGCTCAAGGTCAGGGTGTCCATGGACCTTTGAGGGATGCCTGGGAGATCCCAAAATACCCCAAGCACTAAAGAACACCGAGGTCTCTTTCTGAAGGCTTCCCCATGCCTAGAAGTGTTCAAGGCAAGGTTGGACAGGGTTTTGAGCACCCTGGCCTAGTGGAAGATGTCCTTGCCCATGGCAGGGGGGTAGAATCAGGTGATCTTTAAGATCTCTTTCATCCCAAAGCATTATGTGATTCTTCATTTCCAGGCCCCTCCTTGCATGGCCCACCCTCATCAACCGTGGTGAGCCAAGGGAGCAGAAGCAGAGGTGACACATCAGGCTCTTATGTACCAGCACTCCAGCAAAAGGATGGTTTGACACACAAAAGTCCTGTGGGGATTGGTGGTGCACTATTTCCTTGGCTCCATGGTTCACCACAATCACCACCAGAAGCTCCAAAAATAATAATCCTTGCCATTGCCATTAATTAAGCAATGAGAATGACAAGGACATTAATTTTTTTTCCAGTGGAAGCTGTGAATACCTTTCTTGGCTACAAAGTGAGGCACTTGGAATGCAATATTCATGCTCAAAGTGTGTCCCTGTAGGGCAGGAAGGTCCAAGTGCATCTGAATGAGTCATTACCATTGGGCTAATCTCTGAAAGGTGCTAAGTGAGGATGCAGTGATTTCCAAGAGGTTTGCAATCACTCCACACCACTGAGGAGCTAATGGGAAAGATAACAGCCCCTGTAGTCTCCAAAGCTCAAAATCCCTTGGGCAGATTCCTGCTTCAGCCGTTTATTTTGCTTTTAAACAGAAGAAAAATCATATCAAGCTAAAACCAGGCAACTGTTTATAAAAATCAAGCCTGGCTGCTGTTGTGAGGGTTTTCTCTGAGTGTTGCCACATATAAAGATGTTTCTGTTTGATGCCTGCAGCAAGTGTTTTCTCTGGAGCCTGTGCTGGGGAGGGACACTGGGATATCTGACATCCTGGGAGACTGGAGAGCTGTGGTGGGAGCTCCAGGGAGGAAACAGTCTTGGCACTTGGGCAGCATTTCTAAGAATATCAACAGGCTCCAAAGGGAAGAAAGAAAACAACCACCTGCTCCCTAGAAAGTGTCCATACAAGAGACAGATTCCAAGCATTTGGGATGAGGAACAAATACCTACTTAGGAGTCATTCCAGAATGGTATTTAGCTGATCTGAAACCTGTGTAGATGCAGAAGCCTGACATGTTTCAGCATATTTTTATTTAAGCCCATCCTCAGTAATTGGCTTTTCCAGCTGATGGTGATGAATTAGGAGAGAGCTCTGGGTGAAATGAAACTGAAGAGGACTGAAAGCTCAAATCCAGTCTAATTGTGCATCTGACATGTGAAGACTGAACAATACCTGGCATCCCCCAACAAACCTGGCTGCTCAGAGGAAGGATCATTAGGAGAGCAAAGCCCTTGTGATGAATGTCAGTCATGTCATTCAAGGCATGTCTGGGACAGATTCTATAGAGTCTACATGAAATCCAACCACAAAGAACAAAATAAAGAGCAATAATTGCAGGAAGCATTTTAACACCATGAACAGGGAAAATGTGCAAGGATGGGTTTGCCCTCAGTGCCCACACTCACTTGTTGTAAAGGACAATGTCTGGCCTCCAGATGAGCTCCGAGGGAATTCGGATGGATGTGACATTTTCATATTCCTGGGGGTCCCAGCGCAGCTTGTAGTCATGCCACTCCTGCCAAAAAATGAGGTGGTTACAAAGCTGGGAGAGTTCAGTAGAAAAACTGACAAGAAACATGGAAAAACATGTATTTGGGGGCACCTACCTGCTTCACCCAGACATTTGTGGTCATCATTTGATTTTTCTCATCCTGAAATGAAAGATCAGATATTGGTTACAGGAGCAGATGAAGCACCCTAAAGGACCCTCTTAATTTCTCTTAATTGTATTTCATTTATTTAATTACAAATCACCACTGCAATAAATGTAAGTTCCGTCTTGGAAATAAAAAGCAGATGTTTCTGTCATTTGACATGGGACATGGCACAGCTGTCTGATACCACTGAACAGCTGAGCCTGCACCTAAGCAATCCTGTGAGCAGATGGACTGGAATTTATTGGGATTTTTCTCAGTGCTGATGGATTCAGCCCAGGATGATGATACCAGGTAGAGGGAAAAGCTCCCCAGCCTGCCTTTGACCCGAGCACTGGAGGAAGGGAGTGATGGATGTATAAACCATTACTCACACACATGTGGGGGATTACAGTGCTCAGCTTCATCTGCAGTGGTGTTCTCCTGTGAAATATTATCCATGAACACAGTTCTGGAAACAAGAAGTTCAGCAGAATTTCCGCTTTTTACCAAATTAATTACCAAATACAGGAAATTACAGCACTATGGATTGGATTTTCCAAATAAACCCAAACTGCTCTCCTGACATGGAACTCTTGGACAGCCTTGTGTATTCCCATGCTGCCAACAGGTAGAATTTTCCCCACCTCTAAGTACAAATAGTATGGAAAGGTAGGACTATGTTTATTTAAATAATGTAAGGCAGATATAATGCTGGCAGCACTATACTGGAGTTAATTACTGTTTGCTGCTTGCCTTTTGTGCCCTCTGTGAGTAATTCAGATGAATTACATGGGGCAGAGCCTAATGTCGGTTTGACTGAAGTGTCTCACCAGAGCTCAGGGTTTGTGTGTTTGTTTCTTTTCTCTCTTGCCTTGGTTGGCATCAAACCCCGCTGAGTTGGCAGGGCTCATTTGACAGCAAACTGCTCATCATTAACCTTGCTCTTGTGGCAGTTCAGGATTGATTGTGAACATTAAAACCCAGGAGGTTTGGGGGGGCTCTGCCTCCCCCTCCCTGAGCCTCCTCATTGCTGTTGTGACACCGGATGTAAAGCTGACCAGAGATTCTCTTCTCTGGGGTTAGGGATCAGAAGCACATGGTGGAAGGAGGAATACAAAAGCACTCCAGTGAGAAACAAAGAAGAGGAGATATCCAGCTGCTTCCTTGGGTGCTGATAGGAGATGAAGAATGTCATGGCCTGGCCCAGTCCTTGAGAACCTGCTTCTCTTATGACTTTGCAATTCAAGCACCTGAGGGTGTCCACCACAGCCCCTGCACTGGAAATCCCAGAGGAGCAGGTGCTGCCCTTTACTGGAATTTTCCTCCTGGGAATCACCCTTTGTGGTTCCTGCCCATCACCACACCTGAGACTCTGCCATCCTCTCCTTCCGAGGGAAGCAGGGCTCCAGGCCTGGAGTCCCGTGGGGTTATCTCAGAGGGGTTTGCAATGTGCTAATGACCGAGTGCCTCCTCAGCTGGCACAGCCGGATGCTCCTCATGGAGCCAGCCCAGAGGTCTCCACAGCCACGGGTGTGTTGCACTACCTGGCCCCTTTTCCCAAGGTGAACACAGCACACGAGGTCCTGGAAAGGCTCAGGAGCCCAAGTGTGTCTCTCAGTGGCTGCTCCTGGATTCTTGATCCCTCCCCACTTATTCCTGGGCTCAGAAAACCCCCAGCACACCAGGGTGAGGTAAGGACATGCAGAGATGTCGAGTTCCCCATTGATTTCTGTTCCCCTGCCTCCAGCTTTTGTCAGCAGGAGCCAGGGTTTGAGTACAGCTCTGATTTCCCTTTCAGACTCCCTGTCGTGGGGAGCTGAGTGTTGGGTCTAACAACTGCAGTGGGGTTTGCACCAAAACTGCCACTGCTGGGAAGGGGGAGAGGAGCTGAAGTGCTGCAGTGGTGGCAGCAGTGTCACCAGGCACAGACTGGGGCAGGAGGGGTGAGAGCTCTCCTCCAGCCATGCCCACAGGTCCCAGCAAAGCTCTGCCTGCATGTGGCACTTCTAGCCACTGACATGATTTTAAGAAGATTAATTCTTCTTAAGTAAACAGGGAAAGCACTATGGAGCAGGTGTATCGATCCCATCTCTTCCACAATTCAGCAGCTGCATAATGGAAAGTCTCTCCCATGCCTCCACAGACACTAATGGCTCATCTTTAGTCTTATCAATTATTCAGATGAGAACCGTACAACTTCAACATTAGCAACAGCAAAAGCCCTGGATCTCTCAGGCTGACGTAAGAGCAAGGAGGGGAAGGGGAGACCATTTCTGTGCTGCAGAGCTGGAAGTTGATGGCTTCTGCACGAGAAGAGACTCTCCAGCAACTGGTGTCTTTGATTCCCCACCTCCTGCACCATCTCAGCTGTGTCCTTTGTATCTCAAAGCTCTGATCTCAAAATACAAAGTGGTGTGGAGAGTCACCTGTTATATGATTGTCCCATACCAGTAATGTCTTTAAGTTGCATTATACTTTCCATTATCATAGAAATCACAGAATGGTTTGTGTTAGAAGAGATTTTAAAGATCATGAAGTTCCAACCCCCTGCCACAAGCAGGGACACCTTCCACTGGACCAGGTTGCTCCAAGCCCCATCCAGCCTGGACTTGAACACTTCCAGGGATGGGGCATTATCACCCCTTTTTCTCTGCTACATGACTACAATAAAAAGTGACAGGGAGTCTTCTCTTCTGAAAAATAAGGGGGTTGGACTAGATGACCTTTAAAGGTCCCTTCCAACCCAAACTGTTCAATGAAAGCCAGACTGATACCTGCCCAAGGAATGTGCAGATGCACAGAAAGGCTGTCCTGGGACGTGCCATGAGCAAACAGGGACAGGAAGGAGAAAAATGCAGGAGCAAGATCTGCACAAGCTCTACAACCTGTGTGTCTAACATCTGCAGCCCCGCAGGGACCTCCTTTGGATCCAACACTTGACCTCAACACACTGTGGCAGAATAATCCCTTAAATACCATTTCAGTGCACATCAGTCTGTGTGCAGATCACTGTGTTTTGTACAGAGCATATGCATTTTGCACATGTGTAACTTCTATTTGAGCAAACATTCAGAAAGAATTTTCTTGTTAATATCTGCCCCATTAGCTAAAAACCCTCAAAACTTTCATTTGCAGAAACCTCTTCAGGCAATCTGTCTTCCCAAGGTGCACAAAGCGCCGTCCCTATTAGCTTTTGTAAATTAGTGTTAATGATCACAGCTCACATTCCAAATTAGGTATTTGATTTATTCCTTTGCCAGAATTCTCTGGCATTTATACCAGTTGCTCCACTACTCTGCTGTGATCAGTCCCATGGGTTTTGATAGGGAATTTTGGATTTTGCCTGTAGTGAATGAAGAATAAAGGATCCACTTTGATGACCAGCTACTCATGAGTCACCCTTTGTTCCAGCTGGACTTTCTGTGTGATCACCCTTCTCTGCCAAGGGCAAAGTCTTCCCCAACCCTGGAGCAGCCAGTGAACCCCACGCGTAGCAGGAGCCTCTCCCCAAGCCCCACCCTGGCTAATCTCAGCCTCTTGCTGCCCAAAGGGGTTGCACTTACGACATCGATGAGCTGGGCGATGGACAAGCCGAAGCGGACGAGGACCACGTCTGAAATGTTGGCAACGGGACGGGACCACTTGTTATAACCAGAGAAGAGTTTCTTCAGGAGCCGCTCCTCCGCGTGGGCTCGGGTCTCCACGTGGCCAAAGGCTGTGGGGAAGCAATGGGGGTGTGAAACACCTGCAGCTCCAAGGGCTGGCATAGCTGGAGCCTGCTCCAGAGGGAGACTGGCAAACCCCAGCGGTGGGCACGTGGGGATACATGGGAGGGTGATGCCACCCGGGGGATTTGCCTCCCCTCTATCCCAGGCGTTGCCAGGTATTCCTCACTCCATTCACCCACCATGGCCCTTTCCCAATATTCAGTTTCTGTTGCAGAGCAGGATTGGTCTGAAGAAAGTGGGAGGACAAGTAATACTATTTGGAAAACACTACATGAATTCTTCCCTGAATCTGGTCTAATTTTTGTGGCCACTTTGTGGCAAGTTTCTAGCACTGGAGTCTGCAAGCAGGGGAGAGGGGTGCTAGACGGGCAAGCCATAAAAGAAAAAGCAGCCTCCTGCTGGGAGATGGGGATTTTGGATCAGATTTACACCTAAAAACTGTCATCAAGTGCACCAGGAAAAAAAAGGCAGACTGAAACTAAGCTCTTTAACCTTCATAGTGGATATTTCACAAAAACAATGGGGGAAAGAAGAGGGTGGGGGAGAGCACATGTTGGATAACCAGATCACAGTTTTGCTCAGGCATAACTTTAAAAGTTGGAGGCTGCAAGGAGAAGCCCTGACCCTGCACATAGGCTACAGGAGCTGTCGGAGGTGCCTGGTGATTATTAAAAATTAAAGCCACGTTTCATCCAAGGGCTGTCGGAGGAGCTGTGCTCCTGTGCCGGCTGTACCAGACTGAGGGGAGAGGGAGCCGGCGGCTCTCCCCACTTCCCTCGTGGAATATGGCTTCTACTTAGTCTTTAGCTGCCCTGGATTATACAAAGGAAAGCATTAGCTGAGCGCTGGCTGTGCTCTCCCCAGCCGGAGCTGTAGCCCCGAGACACATTAACACACTTTACCCAGGGAAGAAAAACCCAGGCAAGAAGCAGGATGCTGAGTCCTGAATCCCCTGTCTGGATTCTCCCGTCTGTCCCCTTCCCACCGTGGCTTTAACCCTTTGTCCATTAAATCAGACAAGGAGCAGAAAATAAAGGCAAAGCGTTGCTCAGCAGAGGCTGGTGTTCAGGGGACCAGAAATGATGGGGCAGAAGGATGGAGGAGTCAGGGAAATTCCCTGTTGACAGGGACTGGTCTCCACAGCATGTCTTTGAAAGGGATAAAGGAGGAAAGAACTAAAAGCAAAGCAGAGGGAGAAGAGCTTCCTCAAACTTACCGGGGAAAATGCTGGCACACAGCAGGAGGAAGAGGTTTCCCTTAGGCAAGAGAAATCCCATCGTGGAGCAGAGCTCTAGTATGCAGAGTCTCCTGTCAAGGCAACTTTTTCTCTCTGGGTCTCTGGATCCTCCAGGTTCATTCCCCTAAACTCCTTTCACTCTCTCTCCCTCTGGGAAGGGATAACAGCTGGTGCTTTGGTTTCTTTTCTTCTCTCTTCTGAGTGATTTCCTGCTCTTCCTCCTAGAAGGATGCTCTTTCCTGGGACACTGATGCTCCTGTACTCACAAGTGATGTGTAGGGGCTGCAGAGAGCTCCTGTAAAGGGATTGGGATGCTCCAGCCTCCCTGGGCTCTCCTGCTGCTCCTCTCCCCTTTCCTACGGGGCGCTTTGGCTGCTTGGTTTGTTTGCTGCTGCTGCTGCTGCCGCTGCTTTCAGCCTTCCCCCAGCCCTCGGGGCAGCCTTTGCTCGGATTTTGCTGCTGATGGGCCACTGATGATGCCTCTGGAGCAGAGAGTGAGCACAGCGTGTTTGTATATTTAATGTAGTCAGACCTGCCCACCTCCTGCTTAGGAGGAGGAGGAGAGAATCCCTGCGCTCCAGCAAACAGGCTGCAGGGAGGAAAACTTTTGCAGGAGAAATAAAGGGGGAGATCCAGAGCCCAGCTGCAGCCAGAGGTGGATATGGGGCCAGCTGGGATCTTTATAGCACCGGAAGCCCAAACAGTTCTTAATTAACGAAAGCTGTCTCTTTAATCTCGTCCAACTGCTTTTCAAAATCACTCCAGTGTAATTAGACTGAGATATTTCTGGCTTGGGCACGTATCTTTGCTGTCAATAATTACTGGGCTGATGAACCTGCCCATGAGAACACGGCTGTGCTGTGCTTGGTGCTGTACAAACACATAGTACAAATACAAATATTAGTGTCTGCCCACAGGCAACATTGCAAATCAAAGGTGAGACTGAGACAAGGTCACTTGACTTTATCTATATGCTTGAATGTACCTTAAGTACATCACAAAAAAACTCTGCTGAAGTCTTGAAAATTTTATGGAGGAAAGGAGGAAAGAATAATTCCTTGTGTTAGCAAGGAATTATCACTCCAGCCCTTCATCTCACATCCCTGATTCCTTGCATGGAAGACATGGAATAGAGCTCTCCCTGTTTCATTTTAAAACTAGCTTTGATATTAACACAATTACTTCCAGAAGGATAGCAAATGGATTTAATTTTCAGGCAGGGGTAATGTTGCCAGCTGCAAAATTAATCAAAGTCTGTTCTAATAATATTAGCTACATATTTTATGTATAATAATTTCCTTAGTCCCAAAGCATCTCAAATATCTTCCAATATAATAGATTGCTGGCTGCAAATGGGGAGGATTAAAGTCACAAGAGAAATTAGGTCTGTAGTGAGATTATAAATAACATCAGTGTAGCACCAAACTTGTTTTTCTTATCTCAACTCTTCCTCAACAATTGTCAGCCTTTCCCGTGACAAATCACACCCATTTTTCCCACTTTATGGATTCCTGTACAGTTGCCTGCTTTGCTTTCAGTGTCCTGACCCTCACTGCAGCACCTGAGTACCTGTGATTTGCTATAAAAATCTGTAGTGCTCATTCCAGGGAACCATCTAGCATTAATTTAATAAGCAGCAGATGTGAGATCAAATTAACTGAGCTGAAGTGTGGGATACATCCTGAGAGCCAGGTCCTGTGCAGCACTGAGCACCCCTCCTTGCCACAGCCAGCAATAGAGGGGCAACACTGCTCACCGGGGTTCAAACAGCATCACTCTGTCACCCACTGCAGCCACACATTCCCAAAAACAACTAGGAAAAACTCCCAACATTCCTTTGAACCCCTTTGCTCTGTGGAATCTGAAGTCTGCAAGTTCTTGTTCTCCTTGTTAAGTCCAGCCCTGCTCAGTTCTGACCCAGCAGCCTTAAATGGGGGAATCCTGGATTTCAGCCCACCTACATCCAGCCACAAGCACCAAACATCACAAATAAAGAGTGGGAAATAGGATTTCTAAAGGCCATTTTTCAGGGAGACTGGTATTCTGCACAGGTCACACATTGGGTGACCAAACCCAAGGGATGCAAGATCAACTATTCCCTTTTGAAAACCTTGGCCATAAATAATAGAGGTATCCTTGACTACAGGCCCTCCTGCACAGAGCTGATTCAAATCCCATGGACAAACCCCATCCATCTTCACCTTGCCTCACTTTCTGTGCTGGCAAGCAAACACTGCCTTTAGATTAACCCTATAAATTATTTTGATTAAAAAAGGATTTCCTTCTTTTGGAAATTAATCGTAAATCACCACTTCCTATGAGTGAAAGGTTTATCCCTCACCTCCCTGGCCATGTGGGGAATGAGCATATTTTACAGAGGTTTCTGTGCCTTGAAGTGACCTTGTTAAATCTCACTGCCAATTTATTTCTGCATCATTGGGCCATAACAAAATTTCTATCAGCTCCTGTGTGTATTTGTAAGGTGATTACTTCCACTGGTACATGTGCAAGGGACTCTGACTGGAACAAAAGATGCCATTTAAGGGTTTTAATGATTTTTTTTTTTTTTATTGTGGTAGAAAGCTGAGACTCCAGCCTGATTTCCAGGGATCCAGCTCTGAACTTCCTCATTATTATTATCTTCCTTTGTTTGAAAAGGATGTGGATAATTTGGGTGTTCCAGATGTTCACAAAAACTGATTCAAACATCCCAGCTATAGAAGATTGTAGACTGAACAAAACAGAAACAGGGCAGTGTTTCCCCAAGGTTTTCAGTGAAATCTCCGACTTGTCCTTGGAATAAGGGCAAGCCAGTAACAAGCTCAGGTTTGAGTCATTTAGTGGAATTCCATGATTTTGCAAGGATCTGGTAAGTGTTGACTGTGTTGTCTTGCCTTCTGCACTCCCGTAAATCTCTTGTCTACTTTTACCCTTTCTCAAATAATTTTTATCCCGTAAAAGGCACTGGCAGAAGGGCATTGAAGGTCCCCGAGGGTGGGTGCCTGCACAGAAACTGTGTCTAAGCCCCCTCCTGCCATCACTCATTCAATATTGAAAAAATCATCTGCTTAGGGAGGCAGAAGCAGGAGGCACTGTCAGGAAATCCTAGGACTGCAGGTTTCCTTTGAATTTGCTCTCTCTCTCCATGATCTTGTCTTGGATGTCACAGCCAGCTCTCCAGGGCAAGCCCTTGACCTCTGTTTATTTTGTAAAATGTCATCTGGATGTTTAAATCTACAGAAGTGAGACATAATAATGATAATATCTCCTTACTCCTTCCCCGTTTGGGCTTGACACAGGGGACAACGTGGGTTAATGGAATGCTTGAGAAACACCATTTTTGCATTTAAAGGTGATCTGAATTTTTTTCCTTGTCTCCATTCCTGTGATAAAGATTTCCCTCTCCTGTTTCTAACTGCTTTGTCATCAACAGAGCCTTCAGGTGGAGGGAAGAAAACCAACAGTGAAGGGGGGAGAGATCTCTCAGTGAAATGTGCACTGAAATGAGCAGAACGGAGGGATGTGCAGGGCTGTTTCTGAGCAGAGCAGGCTCCATCTGCCTCTGGGGAAACCTGCAAGGTACTGCTGGGCTCTCAAGTGTGACTCTGATTTATTCATATTCATTCCAGTTTGTTTCTGAAGTGTCAGAAGACTTTGAAAGACTTTTTAAACTAAATCAAAGATTTTTACTGTGTAAGACGCTTCTGGCCATGCAGGGGAGCTGAGACACCTGCATGGGAGTAAGAACAGCAGTAAAACAACAATGTGGGAATGTAAAGTGATTCAAATCCTAATGAGCACACAGAGAGGAGGGAGAGATGCTGCATGTAAATGTAGGAATTATTATTTCCAAAACAGTGGGTATAGTGATGGAGTCCAGGCTTCTCCCAGGCTTCTTGTCCTCTTGGAAATTTGCTGTGGAGTGGATGTGTTTCCAGCCACAAAATTCTACCATATCATATTATTATTTTCTGGAGGACCTTCATGGCAATGACCAGACCCTGCAGACAAAGGCAGTGCCATGGCTTTGCACAACCTCACCCCCAGGGAGATCCCAGCTGTGCCAACATGTCTGGTGTGAGGTGCTCCAAAGCTGCATCACCCCCGTGATTCCCCTCTAGACCAGTGTCCTTCTGTAAGTGCACACAGTGGGCAGACTGGGTACTTGGCACCAGGTTGTGCAGTCAGGGTCCCCCAGTGCTGAGCCAGGGCAGCCCCACAGCTCCAGCTGGGAGAAGATGCTCAGTGGGGCTTGAAGCAGAGGATAGATCCACCACACAGCAGGGCAGCGTGGCTGAGGCAGCAGTTCTCCCTCCTCTCTGTGTGCTCATAAGGATTTGAATCCAAGTGCAAGAGCCATAATGAATTCACCATTTGTGTTGGAATTCTCACGCAGTGCTGGGCTGGGGGCTAAGGGAGCTCACTACCTTGCAGGATTAACTCCATAACAAAGCTCTGGGGAGAATCCAGTTGTATTTACCTCTGAAAAGGCTGTGCTGATTGAGAGCAGGGGGAATTATTTCATCCCTTCTGTCTCCAGACTTGTTCTCATCCATGTCCTCCACAGGAACGTGTTGATCACCTTCTTCTCTGACCGATGACTCATCACATCAACAAAACACACTAATCCAGACATTTCTTCTTCCCTGGATTTCTCCTCTTCCTGTTGCTCACTCAGACATATCCTGGGAATTTCTGAATAAGGTTCTCTATTAATAAAGCAACAAGAGGATTTGTGGTTCTGGCTATGCTTAAACAAAGCAACAAACAAAGTGAGCCAAGCATTGAAAGAGGAAATGAAGCAAAGCAGCAAGTCATGGCCTCATTAAGGCTTTCAGCTCTACATCTATTAAAGAGCTCATGTTACAGACCAGATGAACCTCTACATCTTATTTGTAAATGCCAGACTCCATTGTAAAGAGCCCATAAAGAGCAAGGAGGCAGCTTTCACTTCTCTTAGGATCCACAAAGATGGATTTTTAAATTAGAGAACTGAAGCATGTTTCTCCAGGCAAGTTTGTTCTCCAAGGATAGCTTTGGTTTCACTGCTCAGCTTTATAGATCTAAATTAGGCTCTTGTCCTTCCTCACCAGAGGGCAAACACTGCCCAATTTACTCACTGAAGAAATTTGGAGTTCAGTGATTGACAGATCCTTTCCCTTTCCTCTCCACAATCAGCACCAGCTACAGATCACAACATCCCAACCAGTACAAACCTGTCCGAGGGTGCTGCAGGCTACAGGCAAAGCAAGGCTGATGAGAACACAGTGTAATTAGCTGGATGAAGTGCCTGACTACATCACAACCTCCCCTGAGCTTCTGGCCTGATGTAGCAATGTGAAGTGTCATAAACCTGCTGAACACTGTGGGCTGTGAGGGTCAGGTGCATGAGCTGTCCATCCACCTGGAGAGCAGGAGCTGGAGCTGCTCCAGCCATCCCTGTTTGCATCAGTGGAGCACAGGAGGTGCCTTGATTTGAAGCTCTTGATGCCACTGCAGAGGCACGATCTAGAACCACTCTCATGAAAGGCCTCAGCTCCCTGAACAGAGATTATTTCAGCCAGGCATGGAGAGCAGAGTGATTTGAGCCTGATCTGCTTCAAGTGCCCTCACTGAGGCTGCAGTGAAGGCAAGGATGAGCTTTGCCAGAGACAGACCCTACTCCAGGCTCTGTTTGATGACTTCAGGCTTCATTTTCAGGCCCACACCAGTGTGAATGTGATCTGTGTCCTCTGTGCAAAAATCAGCTTTTAAAAAATGCAGCCAGTGCTAAAAACTTGGTCATAAATATTGTGCTTGGCACAAAGCTTTGGCCATAAATATTTCCTTGGTTAACCAATAGGAAATGACAGCTCTTAAATCTCAATTATAGTTGAGTAGTAACTGGCTCACAGTCATTGGCACCAGGGTCCTGCCTTGCTTGTGTGGGAAATAAGGGCAGCTTTCCCACAGTTTTGGAAGCAACCCTGAAACTCTGATTTCTAATTTCCAGAGTTCAGCACCATTGTTTTTCCTTCTTACGTTAGAAAGAGATAGGATGAAAAAAAAAAGAACAACATTTGTACTTCCTTAAGCTCTGTCCAAGTGCCCCCTGCAGCAGAGGTTGTAGAGACAGTTCTTTCCCAGCTTCTTATTTTTCCATCAGATTCCTCACTACTGGATTCATTCATATATAGCTGACAGTCAGTCTTAGGATGTGAATCTTCAGAAGTACTGCACAAACAGGAAAGGAAAGGTGGTATTTTTTAGGAAATTTATAGAATTGGGAGTTGTTGAGATGCTACCATCCTGTCTGGTAGTCTGGCTATGGTCAAGCCAGTAGAGATACCTTTGGTACTTCCTATAAAGTCTCTGTTCAAAGTTTAAAAAAAAGGGGGGGAGGAGGTTTAGAGCATCATCTTTTGTGGCTGCAGACAAGCTGTGGCCACACTCTGCTGTGGGTGCTGCCTCTCCCCAGTGTGCAACTGGGAAGGTGCAGAGGGGACAATCCAAGAGCTCCAGAGAAAGATGCTTTAAACCTGGATTACAGCCAAAGATCCTTTTAACCCTTCACATCTCTTTTTGTGCAACAGATGAGAATGTCTTTCATCAACCAGGAAGGTAGGGCCTGATTTGTCTGCATCTTTCTCCCATGTTTCTGGTACCTTCAGGCTCACAGCTTCCCTCTGCTCATTGAGACACAGGCTTCTATTATTTTCCTGCTGACTGGCCCACATGAAAAGAAACATCAGCCATCTGTTACTCCCACAGTTTTCTGGATCACAAGAGTTTTGTTGATTAAGGAGGAAGTTTTTCCAAAAGGCATCCATTTCCCACTGATTTCCCCAAAAATATAGCGTCTTCCTCTAAAATTACAGCTTCTTATCCTGCATGTTAACACACTGGCCTTTACTTGGGTCCAGATTCATGCACAACATTTGTATTTGCACAGCAGTTATTTACAGCACTACTCACTACTCAGTCAGAGTAGAGGAACACAAACACTTAATTTCAAGTGCCTGAATATCTTCGGAAATCTGGACCATGCCCACCAAAGTATTGTCAGAAATCCACAGTAGTCTCATGCTATTTAGGAACTCAGTTATTTTTTGCACTTTTCTACAAAAACAATTTATCATGATGTCTTTAGTCTTCATCCTGCCACTCTAAACATCCAAAAGTTCAGGGATATTTATACCTGGGCTGCTTCTAATTTTGCCAAGGAAGATAATTGGGCTGGCATGACTACAGCAACTCCCATCATGATGAGTGTAGAGCTTGGAATTAGTGTGAAGATACTTTGACATATTTTATTCCTGATTCTATTCTTCTCCTTTTGGCACAGACTAGTGTCCCATATGGCCCATTGTTGGACCCTGCACCAGCTGAAGGAAAAGCTTCTTTGATTGACACTTGAAAATACCAAGTTGTGCCTCTGGGCTGGCTCAGGCTGAAAATGCTCTTGGCAAATGGAAACATTCATGTCATTTTTATTTCACTGTTCAACAGGAAGAAGACATTTTCCACACTGAGCAAAACACATAAAAGTTTATTTTCTAAGGGGATGAAATATTCCTCTTTCGATCTCCTGTAGCAGGTTTCCAACTGGAAACTGGTTTCAGATCAGACATTGAGCTCTGGATGGAACTTGGAGAAATAGAAACCCGTTCCTAGCTCTGGCCTCTGGGTTTAGAAATCACATGGCTCCTTCCCTTAGGGAACACAACCCTTAGTTTGAACAATCTCCTGCTCCATGGGTTTGAAACTCTCACGTGGGTTTGCCCACACCCAAAGTACACCCAAAGAACAAGATCCATCCCCTCCTCTCATCTGTGATCATGGGAATGCAACCAAACTGTACAGAGTGGCCTGGGGAGAGCAGTTTGAACACACAGACACTGGAATATTTCTTTTTGTAACCCATCTCCAGAACCACGTCTCTATTTAATTTCCTTGATATCCTCAGGATGATCCAGACTATCAAAAGTCCATCTGTTCTTTCAAATTTTGCCATTGTAGACTAGGAGAGAAATTTAAAAGGACTGTCCAGACTATTTCACACAAAAACAGGTGTGGATAAATGAGAAGCAAATAATAAAACCCCTTGTAAGCAGCAGGCTTGTGGTAACATTATTTTTCTTGCAAACCTGATGAAAGCATTTTACTGCAGTCAGAGAGGAGCTGACTAATTTGTGGGCTGCAGCAAGAAGTTAAATTTGTGTAAAGTAAGAAAAGATGGGCATGGAGAAATTATTCCCTCTGCCTATCCAGAAAGTGCTTATAATAGAATATTTGCAATCCTCAAATGTTCTCAGTCATGATCCTGTTATTGGCAGGGGAATCAAACCAGGTTCTTGGAATAGGAGAACACTGAAATCACAGATGATGTCCATTCTGTGGGATGACAATTTTGATGGATATAGAGCTGTTCCTATGTGAGAGCAGTTGAGTTTGATCCTATGGATTAGGATATATATCATGTAATATAAAACATATGTCCTATAACACATGAATTCCTTGAGCAATGGAGTTTTTAAATGGAAATCAGACAGACACAGCACAGAGTGAAAAATCAATCAGCTGTAATGGCAAATCTAAAGGCTGTGCTGCAGGGCTGAATAGTCATTTTGCCCTGTGTGTTCAAACACCTCCAGCAGAAAAGGCTCCTGTGCAGCATCTCCTTTCTGCCAGAGAGAGATTTCTCATCTCAGGCCTTAATGAAGACTCAAATCATTGAGCTGAGCCTTGCTTTTTTCAAGGAGGAAAGTGCTGACTACTTAACACAGAAAAGCGCCCACAAATATGAGTCAAGGTCCAAAGAGCAGGAGTTTTTCTTTAAAATCATGGGATTAAATGTGTATAAGGGTCTTTGCAACCCTTATTACCTCCGTCCTACAGAGACCACACACTTCACTTTCTGACTAAGATTTTTACAGCTGTAAGAAAAGGAAACCAGAGGCTGTCAGGTGTTTATTCACCTTCAGTGGCTGGGGCTGTTGGTGAGACATCACAAGCTCTGTGGTGTAACCCCAAGACCTGGCAGCCCTGAACCTCAGCCCTTCACCTGGGATCAGTGTTCAGCCTCTGCCAGAGACAGAATTCCAGGGATGAAGCAAGTTGAGAATGGCAAACCTCTGGCCCCATTTCATCATGGCTTGTTCTACTCTGGAAAATGTTGTTTGCTGGAACTGTGGAAAGTTTTCTAGATATGACAACCCACACAATAGTAATATTTTTTATTGCTGCATTTTGTTATTTTCTACTCCTGAGAGTGCAGGAGTTTTGGAATTCATGAAAATGTTTTGTTGAGGGATATTTGCTTCAAAGCACTGCCTTTGTTTGGTCCTTTAGTCACAGAAGGAAAACACAAATGGATAAATTATGCAGGCAGAAATCAGTGAGGCTTCTGAGGGGGAATTCACTGACAGTGGTTTGGAAGGCAGCGAGTGGCCGGTGACTCGTAAGCACCAATCACACCAGGGTTTATTAAAAATCCAGTCAGGTCCCTGCACAAGGGATGTTATTCTAATGTCCCAATCATTTCAGCAAGGTGTAGATTGCTGTGTTGCAAGGAATGATGTACCCTGAGGCAAGTTATCAGTTCTGTGGAGCGAGGCAGGAGATCAGTCGTGAAAGAGGCAGCACAAGCGCAGGTGAGGGGCTGACAGTCGGAATATTTCCATCAGGATCCCAACTGTAGCAGCCAAAGCTTCAGTCAGAGGCAGTCATTGCTAGGATACAGGGAAATGTCCAGAGTCACAGCAACAACTGGTTACAAGCAGTTCCCCAAACGTTTGAGGGGACAGTTCACTGTAGATCAGCACTTCAATTTCTTGGTCATTATCCAAGATATAAACATCTTTACCCAAACAATCCAGCTGTCAGCCATGAAAATGGATTAAATGGAAAAGTGGATGCCTGTAAAATGGTCTCTGCAAAGATCTCTGTGTAGGTGGAATCCAAGGGGGTCAGCAGTATTGGTCCCACCTTTTCCCTTATCCACACCACACTGTCCAGCCTTGTTAAGGTTCTCCTTGCCCCTCAGATACCACATTTAGGGAAATACAGCACCAAAAATTTAAATTTAAATTTATACGCTGTCTCCCATGAAGATGCTGGGTGTTTTAAGCAGCCAAGGCTAGAGATGGTGCTTGACTGGCTACAGGCATCCCTTACAGGGTGGATGAGGGTAGGACCTTTTGGAAAGCAGGGGCTGATGGCACCTCCTGGGAAGCTGGACTGCTGCTGCCATCAAATCACCACCCACACATCAAATAGTGGCCAGCATCACTCCTGGGACACTTAGTTCCCTGCAAAATATGACCCTGTGCCAAGCAGGGCAATGGTTTCCACAAGGATCTGTGCTTTTAATCTGTGGTTTGCACCCCGAAGGAAGAAGTTTGATTTCCCTGCATTTCCCAGACTTGGAAGTGGCTCCCCACCTGCGGCAGGACAGTCCCTTTCCCTCAGGCCCCTGTCTTGATTTACCACCTCCTTTCCCTGGATCCCTTCTGGCAGAGAACACTGCCAGGTGTGGGCAGAGCCCAGAGCTGGCCTTCAGGGCAAGAAAGAACTGACAACCAGAAAACTCTGAACTAGTTAAGTGTTCACAAGGGAGGCTTTGTAAGTCTAATTAGAGGTAATTAGAAGTCCTCCAAAGCCATCCACTAAAGCTCTGATGAATATTTATTGCACTATTATGGACTGCTCCCAGGTATTCTCCAAGAGCTCTGGTAGGTTTTTTGGGGAAAGGCAATGATATATGTACTTTTAAAACAATTATTTTCCAGAATAGCAGTGGTCTGTGCAACTCATATGACTTTTCTACACTTTTTTTTAATTTTACAGGGAAGCACAATGACTTCTCTCAGGATATATATGAGAGGTGACTTGACCTTAATAGAAATCTGCTATTTCTACACCATTTGGAGTTACACTTAGGAATCAAGGTGTCATTTGCACCCTGGGCTGTGTGTGCCATTCTGTTCTAGTTCAATGAATCTACGGGTTACATCAGTCTCTCAGAGGAGGGGAAAGTTTCTGGATCCAGAGAGTAAAGGTCCAACAGTGAAACAGTCACAGCAGCTGCAGATTTAATGATGTTCAAGCATTTGGGATGTGAGCCCTCAAACTTTTCCAAAAGGGAAAGTAAGACTGCATTGCTGGGATCAGTCTGGGCTACCAAGATGGGATTTTGGAGGATTTCAGTAATACTTGCCTGAAAAAATGGTACACATGAATAAAACTTTCTAAACCTGACACACACAAAACTGGCTTGTGAAATGCCTTTCCTTTAAAACTACAGATTTTTGAGCCATAAAACATCCTATATTTTACATTATTTTAGATGCAAATTTGTAAATCTAATATTTGCAGCTAAAGTAAAAAAGGAAGTTAATAAATCTCAAACAAATCAAACAAAATCTCAAACAAAAACAAATCATCTATGAAACCTCATGATTTTAAGCTTTTTCTTGAGATTTTCATGGAACTGACACACTGGTTTGGAGAAAGGTGCTACACACAAGTAATGTGTCCCTCTCCCACCAAGCATCACATGTTGCCCCCAGTACAGGCAGTACCTGCCTCATCTGCACTGGAAACCACAACCCCATGTGAGAAAGAACAGAGGAAAGGGAGAGAAGGAGAAGTTTAACAACCTGAGAAATCCAGTCAAGAGGGAAAGTTGCTGCAAGGCATGTGCTGTGCAAAGGGATGAGGTGGGATTTCAGTGGCTTTTGTACTTTATTTTAGGCACAGTAGACATGCTTTGGAAGCAAAACCCATCTATCAAAGTGGGTTTTTGTGCTCCTGATGCAAACACCAGCAGGGGTGACACACAAGGCTCTGGCCATGCACCAGCTTTGCTTCTGCAATTCAGCACTGGAAGCGTTTGACATCTCATGGTGCAAGTCAGGTCAGAACTATGGGACTTATGACTCTGAAAACATACAGGACCTTGGATATTCAGGCTCAATGTTAAAAAAAAGGAATTGATCCCACACGACCCCACAGCCAACATTCCAGGGAGATGAACTGAAGAGTTTGTGCACACTCCTGGTTACACAACCCACAAATCAACCCCCCTCTCAACACACATCTCTGGAAGAAACACAAGATAAATATAGAGAAGGCAGTAGCTCAGCTAATTAAGCTCTCACAAAGGTGAACTGCTGCAAGTTTAATTAGCTCACTGATGTTCCTCCTGCAAGGGTGTTTAAATCAAAGTCAGCTTCATCTGGATCTAATTTGTAGTGTACAAGAAGCCAGAGGGGTGAGCAGACTTTCACCTTTATTTGGAAGCAGCACATCCTCTCAAGCGTAGGGAAAACGAGGTAAATGACATCACTGGGCTCCTCTGGGCAATGTGTTACATTTTTCTGTGGAAATTATTCATCTGTTATTTAGCTTCACATGGCGCCTGTTTCCACCAAGGATGCTCAGCTCAAAAATCCAATTGCACAATTCAGCTCAGTAGTCTTGGTTTAACAGGAAAATGCTCATGGAGGGGCTGTGGAGGGGCACAGGGCATTGGGTGACCCTCTCCTCGTGAATCCCACCACAGGGATCCAGCTGGAGGTTACCAGAGCTCCTGGTTTGTTTCCCCACAGGCTGAGCTTCTCTTTATGACATTTAAACAGAACATAGATTGGTGTTTTCCAAGGAAGGTAGAAATGTGAGGCAGAGGAGATGGGCTGTGAGTAATCACTCCTGAGTGTCCATTTCTCCTTGTAGCCACAATCAGAGCTGCTGATCCAAGCCAGGGCTCTTCCCAAAGCTGGAGCAGCACCGTTTGCTCTACAGCAGCAGTTTGGGGTGGGTACTTCCTGTGCAATGGGGACACTTTATAAATCATGACAAGTGCTACTTTTAATTTAATCTTGAAACCATCAACTTTCCTAAGCTAAAGTGAAAATCCTACCCATTAGCTGAAGACTCTCCAGAGCTTGAGAGAAGTGATCAAAGGCAGATGGAAAAGACATAAACACATGGCAACCATTAAAATTTTCAAATTGGATTCTTCACCTGCTGTGTCCAAAACTTTCTTCTCTCCAAAGCATAAATCTTCCTTTGAGAGTGAAGCATAAACTGGAAACAAAATTTCTGGCATCTTGCAAACTCTTCCCCACACCCCTAAAAGGGGAAAATCCACCACTGGCCACCACCAGCCTGGCTTTTCCCCTCCATGGTCACTGCAGTGGGGTACCCTTGCTGAAAAAGCATTGCCTCCATCTGAGACTCCTGCACTGCCCACACAATTCCAAGGCAGTAGGAGCATGGAGAGTTTCACAGAACTTTCCTGCCCTTTCACTGAATTTGGCCTCTTTCTGCCTCTCCAGGTCAACCCCCAGTGACACTTCCCTCTGGCACTTCTGTCACCACTCGTCCCACAAGGCTCTGAGCCAAATAATGGGAAGCTCATCAGGAGCATCCAAGGAGAAGGGAAGGTCAGACACCATCACCACACTTCTTGAGCCAAAAGCTGCTAAACATGAGACCCTCTGCTTCAAAATTAGCAATGATTTTCCATTAATAGAAAACCACTATTTGCCTACTTATTCTGATACGAAGAGACTGGACAGACGGTAGATTTAAATGGATGTAAATAGATCAATTTAAATATACAGCAGTAAAACCATCTCTTCCCTCCCTTCTTTCTTAGATTTAAAATCCAAAGGGTGTCTTAATTCTGTCTATCTCTGTCTGAACACGTCAGCTGTTCTGGTCTGCCCATATGCAATCTCTTACCCCACAGTAAGAGAGAGATGATTGGAAATGGATTGCCATGGGTGATTCAAAACTATTTTTTCCAAAAGCAAATCTTGGGAGTCTGAGGCTGTCCCAGACATGAGAAATTATGATGTTTCTCCCCTCTAATTTAATATAATCCACAGACCTTTGATTCCACACCTTCCCAGCAGTATTAACAAACAATTTACATTTTTGCTGAAACTTGTTTACGCTTGCTTTACTTTCAAAGGAACAGAAGGTATGGCTTCCTAAAACAAAATTACAAAAAAAGGAAAACAGCAGAATATGTCAGTAGGAAGGAATTACACAGTGCCTGGAAGAGAACAATTAATAGCCTCTGAGAAGTTGAGTAAGAGCCACAAAATTCATTTGTATCCTAACAGGATTTTCCTTTGTAAAGGAAAACATGAAATATAAATCAGCAATTGACATTTCTCCTTAGGGAAAAAGAGAGAAAAAGTGACATCTGACAGATGGCAGAGAAGTGACAGTACACTTTGCAGAGATGCTCAAATCATTTGTTGACAAGGAGAGTTTAAAAGCTTGAAGGAAATGAGATATTTCTGCTCATGCATTTAGTCAGATAGTGCTTAGCTGGTTTTGTGATGAAGGCAAAAAATGCTATTTAAAGTTTGTGAAGGTCTGAAAAAAAAAACCATTTCATGGATGATCATTTTCTTTAAAGTCCAAGTTGTGAAAATATGATAAAGCATTGGCAAAACATTTTCTTCAGGATAAGACTTGAAAGGCAGCACAGGAAATAGGTTAAATAAACATAACTTTACTGTCATGTGAAATTATAGTTTTGCATTTTCCCTCAATTTTTTTTTTTTATTTTTAGGCAGGCAGCAGCAACTCTTTAAAGCCTCACTTTAAACACCCATATATTTATATATACACATATATACTTATATTTACACATACAAAATATATTTAATATATAGACAAATACATAAATAAAAAATTATAAACCCCACACATATACTTTTTTATGTATTGTTTTTTATCGTTAGTCACTGAGCAATGAGAAACAATGAAAGGAAACTTCAAAAGGTACCAAATAGGATAGAGAATAAAGTGGAACCAAACTTCAAAGTCATGTCCAGCTCTTCCAGAGGTTTCTCAGGAGTTCAAGAAGACAACACAATCCCTTGTTTTGTTTGTGTGGATCAGCTTTGCAAAGCCCCATCTGTCAGTAACAGGTCTGGACCATCCCAGACCAGAAGAAGTCAATGACACGAGGTCTCCAAGAGCTGTGTAATATTTGGTTCTTCCATATCAGATGAATCATTCCTGTTTAGTTCTGGTTACACGTTCCTGGTGAGTGATGGATGGAAACTGGTTCAGCTTCTCCCTTCCTCATGAAATTTGACATTGCAAGTGCCCAGGAACAGACTCCCAAAAGAGCATTTTTCAGCTTTCAACAGAGATCATCTGCTCTCTCCACACAGCAGAGAAAAATGTTTTATCTGGGTGCTTTTAACACAGTGTGCTGTGAGCCAAAGTGCTCAGACAGGACGGGAATGGTGGGATGTGCACGTGGACCCAGCCACGGGTGGTTTCTCACTTCACACCTCTGTGACCAACTAATGGTGTGAATTCTGCAGCACGATGCAAATTCAAAACCTAACACTTAAACAATAATGAAAATAAAGAAAATAATTAGCAGAACTACTTGACAGCCTCTGCCTGGATAAATCCACATCCACACTTAATCTGGAGTGGATTTAAAGTCCTGAAAATTGTGGTGCCTTCCTCATAAGAGTGTCACCCCTGCACAGGATCTGCTGCAGAACAGGGTCTGAGGGTGACTCTCCAGCTCTTAGAAGAGGAAACAGGAGACAAGAAATGTTTTAGCCAGAAGGAATTCATTGAATCTGTGCAAACTGTGAGGTCTGTGTTAATAGGGATAACAAAGCTTGTTATCAGATAGAGATGGGCATGGAGAGGAGTTTTTTAGGATTATCAACCCTCATACCCTGTTGGTTGGGATTATCATGCAGCAGAGAACTGTCATTTCTGTGTGATGCATTTGTTCCCAAAGCCTGGGGCGTTTCAGAGAGAGGACCACACTGGGATTTGAGCTGTTTGCTCAGGCTGAGCAGAAGAGGATTCCTAATTCCTCCTCCTGTTCAGTGGAGCAGTTGCTTCTCTTCAGCAGAGGAACTCGCGGAGGCCGGAGGGTCGAGCAGCAGGGAGATAACCTTGCCCTGCAGGGATGGGCCATTTTATGTATTCCTCAGCCATTCCCTGGCATGCAATAACAGCATAGCAATGAGCTGCTCCCACCCTTTCCTCGCCTCTCAATATATTAGGAATCAGACAGAAGATCAAGCTAAGCTTCCTATTAAATGTAGTTCTATTATCTTTATCTTCATTTCTCAGTTAAAAGAAGAAAAGAAAAAGGATAAAGGAAAAGACTGGAGAATGGAAATTTAATGGGGAACAACAGCTTTAAGTGAAGTGAAGACAGGAAGAAGTTGAAAAGACAAAGCCTAACACTGTGGATCGTCCATATTCTAAGTTTCTCGTTGATAGTACATTGCCAGAGAATTTTCTCTTCTTTACTGAAAGGTTTTTTCCCCCCTAAAAACTGCCTTAACAATTTTTTTCTGCTTGTTACAAATGAAACAAGAGGAAGCTGATTCACAGAGATGCAGGTGCCTCTTTTCTGGTGTGGTCAGTACAACCTGAAGTCCTGGAGGAGGGACAGGAGAAAGCACTTAGGTTTCCAGGAATAGGCTGCGTGAAAAAAGATGGGTGAGCCAAGATGATAAAGAATTATCCTTTCGTGTGTACTTCAAAGACATGCGTGAATTTACGGCAGGAAAGAACAGTCTGAACCCCTGTTCTGGTAGCTCAGCAGGAAGTTGGGGGGTTACTAACACATACGGAAAATTACCGTGGCTTTTGCTGCACCTCACGGAGGTGGCAAACATCAGCTTCAGCAGCACCAGCAAGGGAATAAAGTTGGGAGCAGCCTGCTGCACTCCCGGCGTGTGTTTACTGCAGGGACAATGACTCCTTGTCAGCACTAATTCCGTAATGGGAGTGACAACCATTTAGGGGCTGAGTGGTGTCATTAGACGTGGCTCGCACGCTCTCCCAGCTACTTTTGCCGGCAATTTGTGCCGTGTTGTCTTTCAGGATGCGCGGGGGGGATGAGGGGAGAAGGGAGTGCAATGGGTTATCTATTTCCAAACCTTTCTAACAGGGAACGGCGAGATCCTGCAGCCTTAAGGATTCACTTGGGGAGGCATGGAGAAGAGGAGGAAGCGTATGGGGAGTGAGGAAGCAACCCTGAGTCTGCTCTTCATCGCAATGTGCGGGTCCCTGATGTTCCCTCATGTCCCTCTGAGCCTCTGTGCTTGTCAGTGAACAGCCAACAGCTCCCGCTGGGAAGGGAACCCTTTTCCTGCACAGCAACACTTAGGATTTCTCACACACCCAGAGGACTGCTGGATCCTTATTTTCATATCACTCTTGTGTGACTTTTTTAGGCCAAACAGTGCACATTCATCCAAGGTTTCCCTCCTGGAATTGCAGAGGAGGGAACTGTTAAGCCCAGTACAAATATGCTTTTTGACTGACAGCTTAAAAAACTTGAGATTGTGAAGTAACTTGTCCCCTGGTCGACTATTAATCACTTACCATTATTCCCCTTGGAAAATAAAAGTTGTGGTAGTTCTCATGTCTTAGCTCTTAACAGCAGCTTGACTTTGATCAAGGGCAAACAAAATAGGGAAGCAGAGAAAGCTGCTGCTGGAGCTGGAAATGCAGTTGTGGTTTTCATTTTTTGAGTCTGGTCTCTGGCTCTCACCCTGAAGCCACAAACCAGCACGGCCTTTGCTGGAACAACACTCTCTCCATGTCATCTGGACTGGCACAAGCTTTGCACTTCTCATCAGTCAGTAGGATAACAAGTTTTGCTCTTCCATTGGACAGAAAGAAACCAGGATAGTGGGAGATATGGAGAGGGTAAAACTCAATCAAAACCTGAAAGAGCCTGATCAGGACCCCCTTGGCTTTGTTTCACCTGCTCACCACAGGCTGGCATTGCCTTTAACACTGTTCCCTGACCAGCAAAACCTCAGTTGTGCCAGCAGCTGGAGAACTGGCTGTGTCCTGTTGCAGGTGTCAGACGGCAGCGATGCCCAGCTGAGCCCTGGCCGTGTGTTGGGCACCTAATCTGTTCTGACAGCAAATGAAGATGTTTTCTCCTCTTCCCCCATGCTTAGCCATTCCTTAAAACAACTGGGTTTTTTTTTCAACACTCAGCTGAAAAATGGCTGAGATGGGTTGAAGTGATTGAATTTACTCGGAGAAGATGGTTAATCACATTTAGTTGCATGACATGTGTGAGCCCCGGTGCAGTGATATGGTTTTATGAATCATGTTCCCACGGGGTAGGAAGGAGCTGCACAGTTTTATATAACAACAAGCATTTGGATGACAAATCCCCCACATACTCTACCTGGATGGCTCTACAGACCCCAACAAATACTGCCCTTTTTTTGTATATTTTGGGGAGGGGTTGGGTTGATTTGCACATACAAATAGCAGGGTTGACAGCAGGTATTCTTAGGAGAGGGCAGGCAGGCTGGGATTTTGAGTAAATACAAATGTTAGACAGAATTTTGTTGGTAAAATATTTCTGCTCTAATCTTGGTAAAAACCAAAAGGCAGCAGTGGGTTATTATTTTTTCAGTTGTCAGGTGAAAGTTAGATTTATACAGTGCTGAAGGTAAAGGGTGGAAGGGAGAGCTGCTGGGCTATCTCAGCTGCCCCAAGCTTTCATAGAGCAATAATAATTTATGGTGCTGACATTCTGTGGACAGAAACCTGAGGGCAAGTCAGCCCTGTGAGGGGAAGGACACATCTGAGGGATGTGAAGTGTGAGGTCCACATTGCTGTGAGTGCTGGCATGTGTGATGGATGGGCAAAAAGTTCAAGCAAGTGCAATGATGGATTATGAAAGCTGTCCTCACTCTGGGAAGAAGAATTGCCCAGGTGCTGAAAGAAGAAGCATCGATGGTGCCACAGGGAATGAAACCCTTTATTTCTGTTGCTGGAGCCAGGCCAAAAAGCTGTGTTTAGGATCTGCATGTCAGAGAGGTTCTGCATTGCCCAATTTATTTTCTGTCTCCTGGATGGTGGTTGATTTACTGACCTTGAGCCCAACACCTCGCCCTGCGAGCAGCACACAACCTGTCCCCTGCTCTTCGTCCAGGCTCTTGCCTCTAAGTTATCTTTCCATGCATAATCCAGGAATCTCATTTGAAGTCAGTACAAAATAACAGTTTTATGCCACTGCATAATGTAACATGGGCTGAGCCTATAGCAGAGACTTGGGAACATGCAGCTAAGGGAGAAACACCTCTATTATTTATTTATTTATTTATTTATGTCTCAAAAGCTGAGAAACAGGGCTTTGCTGTCCTGGGGAATGTGGAAACTTCGTGGGGAAAAGTGTCCTCCCTAAAATGAGCCTCCCGTCACTTCTGAGGGCAGAAGAGGCTCAGCCTCCCCAAGGTTTTGCTTCCAGCCCTGCTGTGTGCCTGGGCAGGGAGGGGGTCTTGCTCTTCCCCTGCTTTGGAAGAAGGTGGGATCTAAATTCTGGCCTCAGCATCCCAATGCAGAGCCCTGAAACAGCAGGGCGCTAAAGCCAGCACCTCACTAAACCCAGCACCTCACTAAACCCAGCACCTCACTAAACCCAGCTGGTACCAGCGAGGCTGGACGTGTCCAGCTGGACTTTTTCGTCTCTCTCTGCTGAAACACTGGGTCCTCCCACCCTCCCCAACTCAGCCCTTTGCCTGCTTGGTCTCAATCACTTTCCCATCTCTTTTTCTCTCGCCTGACTGTCCACCCCCCTCCCTTCCCTCCGCTTTCTTTTATTTCCACCTTTTCCCGACATTTGCCCCCCTCCGTCCTCTCCTCTTCCCTCTCCCCACCTCAAATTGTCCTTCCTTTCATTCCCGATCGCTCTAAATCCTTTCTGACGTCTGAGCTTTTGTTCTGCTCCCTCTTCACCCCTGCTGGGACCTAGGCTGCCTTGCTGTTTACACGCATGTCTATACAAATTCTGGGTGTGACAAAGCATGGAAAAATGCCCCTCTGGGAGCCCTTTTCCTTTGCAGAACAGACGTCCTTTGTGCCAAAATAATGACTCAGCACTGCCAGGGGAGAAGGGCCGTGTTTGCTCTCAAGAAAGGGATGCAGATGAGGTGCCCAGGCTCTGGAATGAATTTGTGCCTAGAAGATGATGCTTCCAAAGGAAACAGCAGCGAGGCAGCGAGATGAGAAGGAGGAGAAACGATCCAACAACATAAAATTCACTTTTAGCTTTGTTTCCTTATGCCTGGACCAGAGGACAAACAAAAAGCAGCTCCTTTATTAATCTCACCTACTACGTGCATGCAAAGAATTCCCAGGGGTTTGCCCATTCCCTTTGTGTAACTTGAAATATAATAATATTACAAACAGAAATTGAAGCATTTTGAGCTTTCAGCTACGTGTTCTTGAAGGGTCACTTGTCAGTTTTACTCCAGCATCCTTTATCAGTCACTTCATGCCATGGCATTTCAGTTTGAAGACAACCAGCTGCATCTTTCAACATTGCCCACTTGATCTGGCTGCCAGTTTCTCTCTGACTCACAGCATTTTATTTTAAGCAAAAGGAATCATGAAATATTTATCCTTTTTCTTAGGAAACTAGAAACTGGAGGCAAAATGTAACATTTTTTGCATTTCTTTTCCACCTCTATGTCTCTGAACTGCTCTATTCACTCTCTTTGGGATGAGAGAATTCAGGAGTGACCACCAGTGATAGGTGCGGCCTCACTTTACAGATACTGCGATTTCTTTGTGGAACAAGGACATGGGAGTCTTCCCTGATGATATTCCCAGTGACACAAAAAACCTCTCACCTTCTGCCTGTTCCCACAAACTCACCCTGCCCAGCTCTGTGTCCCCACCTGCCTTGCTGGTTCTGCTGGGGCTCCCCAGCATCAGTTCTGGAGACTGGTGATTGCCCATTTTCTCTGTGGGTTTCTTCTTTTATGCTAAAGGAAGCAGAAGAACCTCCTGTTATCGTGAATTTGAGAACCACAAAACAATCTACTGATTATCTCTGCAGCATCCATGATCTTGGCATCCTTTAAGATGGATTGCCCTCATCTATCACCAGTGGGAAAAAGGGAAAGGCCCTATTAGAGCTTCTTGGTAGCCCTGTATAGGGATATACTGGGAACAAGCTGATTTTACCCACACAAGATAATAATAAGCCCGTGGGAGGAGGCGATTAGTGGAACAGATTCCAAAGGCGCCCTGCTGGGTCTAATCTGTCTGTTGTCATTCTGCTGCTGCTGTTAGGTCCAAACAGCCAGGCAGGGAGATAGCCACGCATTTCTGTGGGGTTTATGTCAATCTTCTGACTTTTCATTTTAGTGGCGTGGATTTTTATTTATGGGAGGTACAGCGTTGGGCCTGGCTTGGGCTGTGGATAATCTCCGCTTAGAGCTTTTTGATCCATTTTCCAAAAAGATTAATTTAATCCCTTCCTCCCTTCCCCCAGCCCATCTCACCACACCAAGGGATAATTATTTATCCCCTTGGCTCACCTCACTTCCACTGGCCACTGTTTAATGCTGGCCAGATGCCGGCAGCAGAGGAGACAGGGCTGGGCTTTGTGCAGGGGCTGGGATGCACACGGTGGCAGTGCTTTGAGGCAGCAGGACAAAAGCACTAAATCCATACTTAAGTCAACTATCACAAACAATAGTTTTGTTGCTTTTCTGTGCCCTGAGCCGGGCAGAGGCCAGGCTGACCCTGGCACAGGTCTGAGCAGTCTCTGGGATGCTCTGGTTTGCTGTGACAGTGTTGTTCTGCTAAGCAAGAAGACAGCAAACAAGTAAAACCTTCAGGCAGAGGCCAGGCAGGTCCCCACACCCTACATTGTCTCTATTTTGCCAGCTAAAAAAAGGCAGCAGTTCAGGCGTCCTTCCTCTTCAGCTGCTCAGTCTTAACAGCACTGAGTTTGTTCTGGAAGAAATGATCATATTCATGTTTTAAACCCCTAAACTCTCCCAAAATGAGCCAGTGTTGTTTCCTTCAAGGGCTGCTCTAAAGCCAAGCACTGGGCTGGGTTTGGTCTTCAGGATGATAATTAGGGAGAATGTCACCAATCTCAGGCCACATAGAGCTGAACAGCATGTACAGGCAGATAAAGGGAATTGGAAATTCACTCAAAAATATGATTCAGAATGCATATTTTTCCCTTTCTCTTCTTCCTGCTTTTGTCTTTAGCAATCCCCTCTTCCTACTCATCCAGTCCTGGAGGGTAATTTGTCTCTTCGTGGCTCTTGGTACTTGAAAAGCTTAAATTAGTGAAGAAAGGTTCTGGCTCTGTATTTGCAGCACTTCCATTCCCTGGTTTTGCTGAACCTCTGTCTTCATGGAGATTACACACTAATCTTAATTAGGAAGTGGAAGAGGAAAAGAGGGGCTTTTTAGCCTGCATTATTCAACTTTGATCTGACTCATTCCCTTTCATTCTGGAAGAAAAACATTTCAAAGACTTCCAGGAGCCTCAGTCTAATGGCATTGACCAGAGGCACTGTCAGTCTTGCTGGAGAAGAGAAGAATGCACTGATATCGCAGTTTCTCATAGAATCTAATAATGCCCTTCTTAGAAACCAGCTTTTATTAGATAATTTTTTAAATTTAAGGTCATATGCTTTTCCTTGAGTGATTCTCGTTTAAGAGTCTATAATGCAGATGCATCTTATATTTTGGTTAGTTATTTAGCCAGGCAGAGAGATAACAATTTATTGTCTCTAACTTTAGGTTTCACAGGCAGTTATAAAACTCACTTAAATACACTGAATGTTTTTAAGAAACTTCATGGGCTTTACCCTCAAAAGGGAGTAGGGACTCTACAACTAATGTTCCTCCCTCCTGGTGTAGCACTGACACATTCAGAGGATTTATTTACGAAGTGGGCTGAGCTAGATGGTCACATCCTGCTCACCAATATTTGTTTAACAAGTACCACAAACACAACCAGCTCGTGAGGGGTTTTTTGGGGAGGGTTGGGGAGTTTTGCCCTCTTTTTAGGAAAGTGATGTTTCCATTAAACATGTAAATGTAGTTGTGGGGTTAGCAATGTATTACTTGGTACCCCCAGAGATGTCACCTTCTGTAAGGGAAATGCATATCATAGAAGAGGTAATTGCTCCTACATTCAATTGTACTAGATAACTTCGAAGTCTCTGTCATTATTTTGGTTTTAAGAGCAAATTTAAGATGGAAATGTCCTGGTAGATGTTTCTGGTTCTGGAGCTCTCATTGTGCCTCACTGCTTTAGTTGTCACCCTGCTGTCCTCCCCAGGCTGTGCAGAGCCTTCAGCAATAATGTATTATTAACATTCTCTTTCTGGGCACGAGAAATCAAACATTAATAGACTCATACAAAGTGTTCCAGTTCACATTACTCCTTTCTTCCTCCTTTTTTTGCCAACAGGAGATGTCAATAGACAGCACACTCAGAGCTGGGGATTGGCTCAGGGTGGAATTTCACCATGAACTTGCTGTCGGACAAGGGGGAGATTTGGACAAGTTTTGGTTCACTTCTTCACAACTAAATACCTGTCTGCTGCAGGATGGAAAATCCAGGTTCTGCTAATATGTGAAACATGGAGCTTCCTCTGAAGTTTAATAATTAAAGCAAATAAGCAACCACTCCTCTCAAAACACACACTCCCTTCCCATGTCCTTCTTGTTGAGCAGCCCAGTTTCTCACTATGATCTCCCACTACCTTTATTTAAAAAAAAATATTTAAAATAATTTTTTTTAAAAGTGGATGGGATTTTCAAAATTAGTCAATCCTCTCCTCCAAAAGCTCCCATTCAATGCTGACAATTCCTCTTTATTTCAATAGAGGAAGAACCAGGGAGACTCTAAGCATGTGTGCAAGTCTTCACCCTGTCTCCAGGAAGGAAAAAGGTTTACAGTGAGACAAATTTCTCAGTCTCTCAGCTGCCTTCCTCCTTTCACAGGACACAAAGTTCTCCTCCTTTTATATGCCAAAAGGCTGTTTGTTGGTAAATAATAATGGCAATGGCCTCTGTCTGCACATTTGTCAGATTATCCTTTGAAAGAACTGTAGGAAATGGGACAGGGGAATGGAAGTAATTTTGCCACTTTGCTGCCCTTCTTAAATATAAGCAGTACAGCATTATAAACATAATCACATCTGAAAAATAGTTTAGAGTCAGGAAAACAGCTTCCCAGGCTGTTCCAAAATGTGGAAGATCTTGTAACTCCAAACTTAAATTTTCTATCCCGACAAAACTGATGCAACAACATCCTTCAGGGACAGGCTGGTACCCATTCCTGACCTGGAGATGCTCGGGCAGCTACAGAGACTGGGAAGGAGTCCAGGTTCCTCCATCTAAGGGCAAGGCAAGGATCCTATTTATAGACTGTTCTGGTGACAAATGAAACGTGAACCTGCCTGGCCAGGGCTGAGGGCAGAGCCTGCCCAGGAGGGGCTGAGCAAAAGCCTGAGAGACCTCAACTGAGCCGTGTCACCTCCCACCCTCTGAGCGGAGCTGCGTTATCAGTTCTGCCTCAGCACAGCCAAGTATGAATAAAATATCACATGAATACATTCATCCCACCTGGAGAGCTTGTCTGACACACTGAGAAACCAGGCAGCTCTGTTTAATAAAGAGCTTCCACTGGTGCTTCAAAGGACCTGGGTTACACGGATCAATTATATCTTTCAAAAGCAGCCTAAGATTTGACTTTCTTTTTTTTTTCTTTTTAATTCAACAAGAACCAACAAGGGGAAAGAGAGGGAGAATCCTCAGATTGTGTCAAATTTTAGATTAGTTCCTGTAATATGAGAAAATCAAATAAATTTCAAGCTATAGCAGGGGTGATTTTATATTTAGAAAAGAGCAGCAGTGAGTGATTCTGAGTGTAGCCTGACTGAAGATGGACAATTTGGCAATAAATAGATTTCCAAGTTGTAATGAGGAGGAAATAATTGGTAAGGGGAAGTGTTTATCCTTGCAGTGTTGCCTCCAGAGAGGAGAACTTGCTGGTTCCCACACACTGCCCTGTCATGCTGGAGCACATCAGGGGAGCAGTAGAGCCTGGGATAAGGCCACAGGACTTGAGGACACACATGTGTGACCTCTGGAACATGAACTATCCCAAACTGAGAGTGGAGTGGAGAAGAAAAGACAAACCCATGATGAAAAAAGAGGAATATTTTTCCATTTCACTTCCCAAGCGGAATACAGCTCAAGGCAGACTGTTCCTGTGTCTGGAAGGACCCTAGAGCTGGCTCCTGAATTTAATTTCAGTGGCACATTTGGGGGAAAGGCTCCTGCTTATCACAAAGGTAACACACCATGTGTCCAGGGGTTCTCCTTCTCTAACCATTGAGCAAGTTTCTATATTTTATTTTGCTGGAATGAGTTGAATGAATCACATCCAAACCAGGTTTATATCTGGCTCTGTAATTCAGCTCCTTCCTTCGCATCCTTTCAGATTGGGATGCTCTCCCTCTCCTCTGCCTCCCTAAATGTCTCATTAGCTCCCTTTTTTACTTTGGTGTCTTACCTGGCTTCCAGTTTTCTGAAAGTGTTGTTTTGATCACCTCAACTGCTCCAGCCCCTTTCTGTGTCATGCCTGGCATAGGTAGGGGAGGTCATCAGAGGGGATACAAATCAGCATCAGTCCAGTGAAAATCATGGAATTCAGCTGCTTTTTAATAACCTCTGGAAGTGACTGACAGATTTACCAGAGACAAATGAGGTTTGGTTACACCCTGGATTGTGCATGTCAGAGTGACTCAGAGCCTGTGGAGGTGGGAATAGTGCCTGGGCACAAATAACATTTTACTTATTTTTTGTTCTCTTTGCTAAAGGTAAAAGAATGAACTCGATTCCTTTTCAATATATTTCCCCTCCACATTCTAACTCTCCTTCCCATAATGGTTTTTCATCCACGGTGTCAACAGGAGCATCCCTCCCTACAAAATACCAATCAAGAGGATTCCAGTTAATTGCTTCATGCAAACCCTTATAAGCTAAACAAGCCAATCCACTGTTCTTTAATTCCCTTTTGCTTTCTGTTATTATGGGCTGGTCAGTGCTTAGGGATGCTGTTGATAAGCTAACAGCCGATTAGGACTCTAATCACGTGCCATCTGGAGTGAAAAGAAGACTCCAGGGAGAAGCCGAACACAGATTTAGAATTTCTGAAAGAGAGAACGGCTGCAGTGCCTGCAGTGTGCCTCGGGGAGTGGCCGAGGGAGTGATGGCAGGGACAGCCAGGCAGGGCCAGGGATGGGGACAGTCCCTTTGCTGCTTTTGGTAGAAGCAAATCTCGTGTCCCCTCCCAGTGGGCTCTGGATGGATGCACAGGAAAGGCAGAGCTGGGTTTGCTGCATGGAACTGTTGCCCCTTCTCTTTTGAAGTGTTCAGGGAATATAATCTTGTTTTTCCAGACTCTTATCTGCATCATATAAACTAAGGATTGGCAAACACTTCAGTCCTGCTTGGGAAGGTGTGAGGAGAAGATT
The DNA here is from genome assembly GCA_013398175.1 of Climacteris rufus. NCBI lineage: Eukaryota > Metazoa > Chordata > Aves > Passeriformes > Climacteridae > Climacteris > Climacteris rufus. The sequence goes on along the minus strand of VZRZ01001795.1, from coordinate 606,986 downwards.
AATATATTTATCTTTCAGTCCAAACATGGGTCCTGCCTCATTTTTCCCAGGCACGGTTTGGGTCTTTGTGCTACAAAACTCTTCTGACCTCAGTGGGTGCCTGTAACCCGTGAACATCTGAAATTCCGACTCCACCACCTCAGCACAGGCTTCCTTTGGGCCAGCTTGACTGGTCAGGACCTGAGTGCCATGACTTGAATGCAAGGAGCACACCCCATCCTCTTTCCTGGTGCCTGAGGTGGTAACAGGGATCTGGGATGTACAACCCAAATCCACAAAGGAACATCCCCACAGCCAGGCTCTGCTGCCCAGAACCTGGGGGTCAACAGAAAACCTCTATTGCAGTGGGTAACCTCAGGTAGCAAAGACAGCATGCAGGAAAAAGAGGCATTTTCTTGATAGAGGCCTCTGAGCTCCTTTCTCAGACCAAATCACAGCTCAGTGATTTGGGAGAAAAGCTGTATCCTCCACCTCTCCCTGAGCAATGTGCCCACTGTAAACACTGAGACCAGGCAGTTCCTGCCTCTCAGAGAAGTGGGAGCTGCTCTGGGTCAGGACACAGTGCAGCAAGGCTTGTACCTTGCCCTTGGACCTGTTCACAAGGTGATGATGACTTTTACCTTCTTATGTTCTGTGACACTGTAAAAATGGCTGTGAATTAAAGAAAATCTTACTTTTTGGTTTTTTTTTTTTTTTT